>CM037089.1:1077135-1677135 GCA_020916435.1 Oxytropis ochrocephala
GTTACGTATTGTTAAGGAAGGCTCTGAAGATTCACCAATTGGTTTTACCAATCCTTCTTCTCTTCATCAGCCACGCTAGATCAAAATCAAGTAACTTGCCTCTGGCTTAGAGCAGGAGTTTCCATCCGTAGAAAGATTCCTCTCACTATCACAATTTTTATGAGGTGATGCAGGTCGCAAACGCATTGGTGGAAGCTGATCCCTTTCCATCCAAGTGTTCCCTCAAATTGCAAAGGGGGTCCCAGGCAACCCAGAACTTGGTCCAGGCCTTAAAGCAGAGACAACAGGTATTGAGTAGACATAGTGTTTCGAGAAGATCCATATCGCCAGAACTAACTTACTGAGATCAAAAGCGTAGGGACGCTTCTCTGAGTTACTCCTGAGTCTCCGGAAATGCTTCAGTGCCTCCCAAGGACTCTACATCAGGATGCATTCGCTCACCGTCAATATTGTCTGAAATATTTCAGATGTTCTTCCTGAGAACGTGTCTCAGAGAGTGGCTTGCTCCAGAGGAGACCTCCTTGGCTGAAACTGAGTATGCTCATCGCTCTTTTCTTACAGAACCAGGGCCCCTTGGTTGCCTTCTGAGTTTTTCTCCTAAGAAGAACTGCAGACTCTCTCAATTTCCTGAGCAACTTCTGCTCATAAAGTCTAAAGCATCACTACAAATAAGTTTTTCCATATTGTCGAACATTTCATGTCAATTATCTAGGCTTCAAAACCTTTCCAGGTATACTAGAATCAGAACCTGATGTATCCTTTGCCATCATTAATGACATGGCCCTCTTCCTCTTCACTTCTCTGGACACATTCTTGCCACCTCAGAGACAGACATTTCTCTCTAACTCCCCAGTCTCTTCCCAGGTTACTGCCACTGATTGATGGGTCCTGTAACCATTAGAACTGCAACTATCTTCATTTTCTGTAGCTTTGACAAGTTGTGCAACGCTTGTTGCAGCTCATATCATCCATCCTGCTCCTATCATCATACACAGGTGTACTGCATTTACCAAATGAAGTTATTTTATGACAAACACCATCCTCATTGTTTTCACATTACGCCCAAAGCTGGTTCTTTCTCAGGTTCAACTGCTTTGCTTCAGTGGAATCTATGGAAATAGGTTTGGGAATTCAGCTTCGAGGACACTGAACAGACTCTCTCGCTCTGGAAGGTCATAGCATTAGCCTCTGATTCTCTTTTTATCTAAGTCATTTAACCGTACAATCTGGGCAAGTCCTCTGAAACTGCATTGTTCTGAAGTAGGAAAGCTACAGGTTCCAACTGAAGTGGTATCTAGCAGTGCATAAAGGTAGTCCTTCAGGCGTGGGAAATGTTTTGATCGATGATAGAACTACAGCAAGGCAATTTGGCGATCTGTCTTAATGTCTTTGCATTCCACAATTTACGGAGGACTGGACACATTATCAGAACTCTGTATCGGCACATTGGAATTCCTTCCGGTAGTAAATATCAGGAGCTCAATAGAGATTTATCACTTCCAATGAGTCCAGACACATGATCATTATCAGTGCTGCTAGCTTCATCCAAAGCAGGTGGTTGGCCTTCCTTCCTGACAATCATATCACTTGCAATGCTAACTTATCAAGCTCCATATCATGAGAGATTCAGCAACACCATTTCCTCTCTCCCCTTTCCAGCTGTTAAATACCCTTGCTCTATCCAGAACCTTAGACCGGTGGCCAAGAAAACCACTTACAGTGATGTGAATTCTGATGAAATTGGATTTCTCACTGTCAAGATGCAGCTTTTCAACTGCCTGCACATTGCAGGATTGATTCTTCTAATAAAGCTGTCATTTGTGTCAACCCCAAAATTTTGAGCATCTTTTAACCATCTATTAATGTGTACCAAAGTCCATCCAATTGAATAAAGTGAGACTGGCTGCAATCTTTATTTTCTGTAGCAGCAATAGTGCTTGCAACAGCAGCCCACTGCCTCATTGCGCCACCTGCATTTTTTAGCCATGCACTTTCCTTCAGCACACAGCAAACTAAATTCCTGTATTACCTATAAGGCCGTGAGCCCATCTTCATCTCAGTCAAGGTAAAGAAATTCTCAAGAGTCAGCACTGCCTCACATAACCTTCCTCAGAGCATCAAAGGCATCTTTTGGCATGCCAGAACTTTCTCCACCCATCAAGAGCTTCATAGATTTCTGCAAAAAGTTCACAACAAGTACTGCAAAATGATAACAAATGAAAAATATTCAATTGGGAAAAATTTCAAAACATTTTCACACACTTAAGGTAATTCCATACACATAGATTTCTACTAAGAAAGAGATCACACACAAAATCAAGCCCCTAAGTTTGTAGCAAATGATCAGGTAAAATATCTTTCAAATAATAACTGCACCCGCTTCCTTTTTATTAGTTCTAAATTTAATTCTGCAACCTAAACTATAAATAGCAAGTCTGACAGAATTAGACCACCGTAAGTAAAGGGAAAGACAGTTTTTCAGCACATAGGAAACGCATATAAGACCTTTTTTAACTAAAAGTCTCACAATCTCCAATCAAATATCCTAGCAATAAGATATAAAATAAGAAAATGCGCATTCATTTTAAAGAATGATAACCAACAATGATTAAGTACAACAAGTATAGGTAAACAGTGTGTAAAGTATGCTAGTTAGGGTTTAGATACTGTGAGGGAACAGTTTTGGGAGGGTTATTTGTGGGCAGTTTCAAGCTACCTTGAATATTCTTCTACCAAAGGAAAAATGAGACAATGACCTCCGCAATTTCTCAAAGGATTCAACTTGACTAAAATTAATAAAATTAGCAATCAATATTGAATTTGATCAAACTGTTTTCACATGATAAAGAAGACGGGTGCTGAATAAGAGCCATTTAGAGGGGATGAGTGGAAGTTTCCTGTGAGCTCACTAAGCAAAAGAGACAAAAAAGATTTGGCGTCTGCCAACAAATACCTGCCTTATGAACCATCATATGCACACACCATTATGCCCTGTATTTATCCTGAATGAAGAGACAATTTCAATATTTATTTAACTAACATTTACACTTGCTGACAGGGATATGTTTGGGATTTCCATTGCAAACATATATTTTAATAAAACATACTTCCTAACGGTAAACTCCTCTATAGATACTTGAGATCAAACACTTTGTTTATTACTACTAGTATTCACTGGATATATGTTACATATGTTAGCAGTTTGATTGTTTCAAAACCCATGTTTGACAAAGGAAATGTAAAAATGCGGTCATTTCTAATTCACATTACTGGGGCACACACTTATATAGGATTGCCAGAATCATTGTACTTAAGAAATACGTTACGTATTACATAAACAAACTTGCACACTAGCTTATGCTATAACAAAGTGTTAGTAACAATTAATAATTGTAAGAGATCAAAATGTAGTTTCCAGCCAATAATTCCAAAAATAATCTAAAGCCTGGAAGTAAACTTAACAAGCAAAGGCAGGTTTAAAAGAAGACAACTTATGTCCTCTCTTATCTCCTTGGATAAAGCAAATCACACATATAAGAGTACTAGATTCTATTTTATACAAAAACGAAGCAAGTTTCTCAAACTTTCTACTTTTCAATTCAATTCCTTGATCCACCCCACCCCAAAGAACAATTCCTTTGTGGGTCTGCCCTCACATTCCGAAGAATATTTTTGAATCTCACAAGGTTAATTCTGAGTACATTTAACAGATCAAGTGTTTAAATCAACTGTGCTAACAACTTAGATACTGTCCACAGATAAAGGGCATTGATAATTTAAGTTATGTATTTAGGATTGAAAGGAAAGCAAAAACAAAATAAGATTACGGGTATTGCTGAGGGCCAGTTCTAAGGTTGTCACAACCACCAGTAGAATTTGTAAGTTTCTCAGTCTCGATCTGTAGTGAATATATATTACTTCCCCTGAAACGTTCAATTCTAGAAAATAAAATCCACTGGGATCCCAACACGAATTGCTAAAAATAAATTAAAAAAATAAACAATAGAAAATTAATGTTTGAGAATAACCAGTTTGAAACCACTGCGTTATAACTGGGTATTGAAAAAATTCACAATCCTCATTTTTTATTTTCAGTAGAAGACATAGATGAAGCTACCAAAATATCCAAACCCTAAAATTGAAATTTTAAAGTGGGAAAACCTACAACTAAAAAATTATACAGCTGGTTGTGCTCTGTCTTAAGCTAAGCTGAGCTGTGTATCAAAACTGGAAAAGCCAGAATCAAAGTTTATCATACGCACTTAATTTCAAATTAACACTTGCAGACAAATACATTTCCACCTAAAAAAAACAAAAAAAAAAGTAAAGGGAAAGAAAAAAATGTGAATTAAGAGAAAGAACAAGAATAGAAATTAAGATTGAGGAGAGGAAAAGAAAAGAGAAAGTGATTTGCGGGAAAGGGAAGAGAGAGGGGAAAACTGGGCCAAAGTGAAATGGAAACCCTCGAGCTATGCTTTAAGCTTCTCCACAGAAAGAATTAATTAACTTGAATTCTAGAATGTTCTGTGTTTTCACTCTTTCAGGGTATAAATTTTTGAGATTGGTGTGTTTGCGTGTACTGTAGAGATAGGTTGGTATTGGTGTGGGTATGTGTCACCGTTAGTTGAGGGATATTATTGTTGCTCCCACTGGCTTGAATTTTTGTAAAACGAAAACGGAGAACGTTTTGGTGTTAAAGTTGAAAGGAAGCAAAGCAAAGCAGAGGATATAGAGAAGAACAACGCTTTCGTTATTGTTGGATTTTTGTTTTGGGAGATTTCTCAGAATTTTCAGGTCGATTTTAGTTCTTAACGTGCAACGCCAGAGGCTGTTCTCTGTTAATTGGGCCTCCACACGATACACTTGGACTGGACTGCACCACATTCACAAACCTGGAGCCTGCCAGTCAAGTTGGCGGCTTTTTGTCCCATGCTTCTTCACACACCTTATCTACTCAAGCACACACTACACTGTACGCATTGAAAAACACTGAGTGCCTCTTAATGAAACACAGTGTTTAACTTTTTTGGGCATTTTTAGGATGGTTTGATACTTACCCGCCAGACTGGTTCGATGGTAAGAAAGTATCAGTGGCATTACTCAAGTATATTGTATACCCCAAGCTTGTCTCACCCGAAGGTTTGATGGTAAAAAAAGCGAAGCCCTAGATCGATAAAGCCGAACTCCGAATCACTTTTAATGAGACACATTTGATGTTATTTTTTGGCGTTAAAATAGAAGTCTAAGCGAAGAGGTTCTGCGCCATTCCTCTGCGTTCTCAAATTTGTTTCAATTCACATAAAAAAAATTTGAAATGAGCAGGAGAATAATTATAGTTAAAAAGTCTGATGTCAGAATTTGTTGAGTAGAATTCATTGTTAAAAAGTCTACTGCTGTAAATGATGGTCCAATGCGGATATCCATTAGGAGAACTTACCTTCTAACTTACGTGCTCCATCTCATGTTCTTCCACTATTTCTATCACTGTGTAAATTCATTTTTGTCTTACATTTTGTTCAAAAACATTAGAACTTTGAATTATGTCCATTACGATCGATGTGAGATAAGTTCAAACTTTCGATGCTCGAAGCAAGATTCGATAGTTAAGTGTCGAACCATCTCAAATATCAGACACACACCCCTTGTTTCAATTTTACAATGCCTCAATAGTTTGTCATCAGACCAGGATTTGATGGTTAACAATCGACTTTATCCTAAACACACACAAAATAAAAAGCATAGCGTTTCATCGAGGGTATTTTTGAAATTTTAAAGGCTTGGTATTATTTGATGAGTAGATGGGGGTATGTAAGAGCATGGGGAGACAGCTTTTAGAAAGGCCATTACTGCAAAGATCCATTTTCCCATTTAGTCTTAAATATTCCCACCTCACCCCATTTCCTGAAATAGTCTAAAATGGTCATGTCCTCTCTCTCCTCCCAAACTCAGTTTTTTTTTTTTTCTATAGGGAAGGAAAAAGTTCAATGAAATCTCTCTCTCTCCATCTCTCTCTCTCTCTCTCCCTCTCTCTCTCTCATTGTTTTGCACATTCTAAACCTGACATTTTATGGTACAAATTATAGTTTTGAATGTTTGTGTTTTTGAGGTGGATATAAATCCAATCAAGTCAATGGGTTTTCATATATATTTATAAACCCTATTAAACTAAGATTAGATTAAACTTGTATTAAGTTTGAGAAACTTTTCATGAGGGTTCTTTTTCGTCAGAGAGGAAGCACTAAGGATTAGATTACTGATTGGATGAACTTATTATTATAAGCGTTTACTTTGCGTGAGGAGTATTTTTAAAATATTTCTAGTTAAGCGTGTGGTGAGTAGG
Organism: Oxytropis ochrocephala; assembly: GCA_020916435.1. Taxonomy (NCBI): domain Eukaryota; kingdom Viridiplantae; phylum Streptophyta; class Magnoliopsida; order Fabales; family Fabaceae; genus Oxytropis; species Oxytropis ochrocephala. The sequence goes on from CM037089.1 coordinate 1,083,476, forward strand.
GCCGGGGTTTAGAGAAAAGCATGTGTCTTAACCAAAATAGAATAAGAAGCATATTCAATGTAACGTTAAATTCAATTCATAATCCATTTATTTTAAAAACTAGCTTTTTTTAACAATGCCAAAATATATTCCTCAATCCACTTTCACGCCATAAGCATGACTCATATCTATTTTAAGGGTCATTTTGGCTTGTTCACTTTACTACGCTTATTTTTATAATTGATCACTTCAAAGACAATCATCGCATTATCTAGAATAGAAGGATCAATACAAAAAAGTAGATTGTTAAACAGATATGCACTTATATAAAACAATTTTAAGGATTTAATTTATATTGTACAAGTTTTTTTTTAAGCATGACCAATCATGAAACATGTCATAAAAAGTTTGACTTTATCTTAACTACCTTAAAGTCCACCTATACCATAATTTTTATTGGTTGATTGTGTAAAATATTTTACAATGACGATGTGCACTAATTAACTCTTACTTTATTTATTTTTTGATTTAGGTCATTGGTAAAATTACACATAGTATCGCGTTTTCAATAATAGAACTAATTGGAACAAATTTTATGCAAGTTGACACGAGAAGTTAGTCCAGCATGTGAAGCTGAACACCAGGAGAATTGAACCGAAATAAAATTATTAAAAATAATTGTTATCTATATTTATTTTGAACAACATAAAACTGAAGTAAATGCATTGGATTCAAAAAGCTTATTAGATTTGGCTTTGATACTCAGAGTGTACTGATGTTTTATTAGTAACCTCCCTTTCAACTTTACCTATACGAGTTAAATTGTCGCAATCTTTAAAGCCAAGTTTTTACACATATGGGAGTTGGAAATAAGACTTCCAAGTTATATTTGCATCAGATTCATAATCATAATTGGTATGCTATCCACTTGAGCCTTTTAGAAATTTGTCCAGACTGGGTCAAAAAACTATTAACAAAAGTCTTTGCTCAATCAACTACGTTAAAATGTTCAAACCTTTTAAGCAAAAACCACCATAGAAAGTCAAAGCAACAAAAAGTAAGAATGGAAGTGTTTACCGATATATAGAAAAATCAAAGCAACGAAAGTAAGAGTGGGAGATGAGAGTGTGTGTACAAACAGAATTTACCAACATACCTTTTTATCTACCGTTTTTATTTACCAATATACCTTTTACTTTTACCAAAATACCTTCCAATCTTCTAAAAGTGTGTCAGTATTTTTAATATACATGTCTATCCACTTTTTTTATTACGGTATACAAGAGCATCGTTCTTCCTCTCACTTTTGATGTTAGCAGCATCATTCTTCCCCTCACTCTTAGTGTCAGTAGGATCCTTCTTTGTCTCCTTAGCATTCTTCTTGGTTTCCTTACCCTTATTTTCTCTAAATATATCTAATAAAAAAATAAATTTATATATTTTAATATACAAAAATATCTATTTTTAGAATTTTATTTTTCAATTTTACTATTTATTATTGTTATTCAAAAATAATTTTTCAATAAAATAGAAAATGACATTACATATACACTGCAAATACCAGTAGTGCACTTATTTTAATATAGAAGTAGAAGATAGTGAGAATAGAATAAAAGAATACTAATAATGAGGAGAAGAGATGGTGAATAATATTTTTATATGGTAAGAGTGGCGTTGTTATCGTGTATGTAGTATCGCGTAACAATCGTGTTTATTATCAAGCAACACTATTGTGTTTATGTGCAAAAGTTGTTAGTAGGTTTCATGTAAATATGTCATTCTATTTGCCAAAAAAAAAAAAAACATGTAATTCTAATGTGGTAAGTTTTTAAATAAAAAATAAATACAAACATAAGGTGACTTGTATAGCATTGTAACTAACACAATCTGTTTACCTTTTAATTTTATTTTACTAGCCTATTAAAAGATACATTTTTTTTTGATAAGCAATGATTAATTAAAAGAGCACTAAGGTGTGCTAAAAAGCCTAATTACAAATTGTTCATACATAGCATGACATTATTCCCCAAGCCAGGCAAAATAAGCAGAATGACTACCAACCTGCATGGCCTATTAAAGATACATTGATAAGTACTCGTTAAAAAGAGTACATTTATAAGTCAAAAAGAATTTTGCCATAATTTTATTATGGCATAGGAACTAACTTAACACTAAGTTGCATATTCTTATGCGTATTCTTTTGCTCTCTCACTGCTGTATGACGCAATCGATCTTATGATTTTGGTTATCTGGACAAATCAATAAGTGATGCCCTTTGTATTTATTAGAATAATATTCTCATTGCATTTTTCTTGAAAATCATTAGTAATTAGATTCATAATTAAAGATTTTTTAAGAATTATTTGCAAAAAGAAACTAAAAGTGAGACTAGTTAATCTAATTTGTGACATTATAGGTTGCAAATAAATTTCTTATATAAATTCAGCAAATGTTTGAGTGAAAGAACTCAATGAATTCTCAATCCTTCAAAAAAATAAGAAGAATAAATAATAGGAACACGTAATTAAAATGATTTAAATGTGAATTAAAGCTAGCACTTAAAAACATCAATTTATTTGATAATTTAATTTAATTAATATAATAAAGAATTGATAGTACCATAATACATTTATTAAACAACAACAATTACATACAATTTCTTTAAAAAATTGAGCATCCAATGACTCAAACAAATTTAGTAATAGTTAGTTAGTTAGTTACTAAGCTTTTGGCTTAGTAATGTAAACATAACCTGTGGCAGAAAGCTATCCCAGAGAGCTTGTTTAATTAAGTTAAAAATTGTTTATAGACATGTTAATATGTCGTAAACTATTTTCATAGAAGTTTTTTCTAATATTCTCACAAGCACGTCAATAGATAAACTTAATCAAGTTGCTCATAAGACAATCTAAAGAAGTCAAAAAGGTAGTAACTAGTATAGTTTTATACTACTCTTAGAAAGAAGAGTAGCTAATGATCCAACGTGTCTATCCGCTCCATTCCGTTCATTTTAATCTATTCAAACATACCCTAAGTCTCATGGTCAAACATCTTCAAATTTACACTAGTTTGTTAAATACTTTAAAAACTTCTTCCTTAATAGCACTTTATAATCATCAAATTCATCGAGCATAGTTATCAATCCATTCAATCGTTTGGACTCTCTCTCTCTCTCTCTCTAAAGGAAATTTTTTCACTCTCCAACTCATTGTCTCAGGTCTGCCACCGATGATAATGACAAGTGAGTGAATTACTTATAGAGGCATAATAGAAACTTCTGCCTCAATTAAGATATATATACAAAGGTGTCAAAACAATTAAATAAAAGTTTTGATATAATAGAATATCAAATACCAAAACCCTGAACCTTGGGGTGTTCACATAGTAACAAGACTTTGACTTTGCATATACCATATTGTGAATTAAAATCTCACATTAGTCCTTTTTAGGTGAGGTAAATGTAAAGTTGTAGGTTTTACGAAGGCTTCATACAACCTAAAAAATATACAACACAAGCACTCAAAGTAATCAAAACCCCAATATTAAAATGTTTAAAAGGAAAATATCATTTCAATTGTAAACTTCCAAAGGGAAATGAAACTATCATGTGAATGTACATTGTTGAAACAATTTTCTTGGTCTAGTTTTGAAACTATTTAAAAGTTAGAAAAGACTACACCCTTTTGGAAGTATTAAAAAGGCGGGAGAATTACCAATCGGAAGAAATAACAGCAATAGTGAACTTAGGCGATTGCAATGGAAGTGCGCGCCAGGGGTATGTTTGGATAGTTTAAAATGAACAATCACGGAATAGAATGAATGGAAAGAGTGAAGCGGAATGAGAGGAATAAAATTATTATTCCATTAAAAGATAGAACTGCACGAGATTTCCACTCCATGAATGGACAGGCAAAATGAATTACTATAACTTTTCCAATTTCTTTCTACCCTTGTTTAAAAATATTATTCATAATGAATGTTTAAAAAATGAATGGACGGAGCAAAATGAATTACTATAACTCTTATTATTTTGACTATAGATCTATTTAATTTTATTAATACGTTGACTTTATGATTTGATAAAGAATAATATTAATCAAAAATAATTTATTAGATAATACCATAAATTACATTTTCATAAACTACATATATATATATATATATATATATATATATATATATATATACATACATACATAATTAAAATGAGAAATGAACAGTCTTTAAATTTATCAATGAAACCTTAAAAAAATTACAAAAACATGACTACCGTGCATTTGGCGTTAGGTGCTTTTCTTTTAGTTGAAAAGAAGCTTTAATTTTGTTTCTTCAATTGTGGTAAGCTATAAGAGAAAGAAAGAGCAACATGACACCACTAAAATCGGAGGAAGAAATAGGTCAATTTTTAGGACCCCACTATGACACCATATACTCCCACAATAATATCAATATTCAGAGTGTTTAATAGCAGAAATGAAGAAATAATTTTTCGATCACTTCCCTTTGCTACCCTGATATAAAGTAGGCCTAGCCTGATACAACAACAAATGGTTAGCATCCATTAAGATATGTTACAGAAAGAACAATCATTCTGGACCTAAAATTTTGCTTCTATTATGTTTAGGAAGAACTTTGATAGAAAAAGTATCAGAAGTGTGATAATAGGGTAATGAAATGGAATTTAATTGACAAAGACGAACATTGCACAATGCTACCATTAATCAATTTTTTTAAAATTACAGTTTTTTTTTGAGCGATTTGGATAGCGATTCGGCGATTGTTATGATTCGGTTGGAGTGAAGCTTGTTTGAAGCGATTCAATTCTAGCCCAATTAGTAAAAATTGAGATAATTCTCGTTTAGTTGGTTCGATTTCAGATTGATTCAATTTTTAGAAAATGTAGGTGTATAGTGAATATTCTCTTCATTCTAGAAAATGGAGAACTCTATTGCTAAAAGTTTGCCGTGTTTAAAAGCTTAATACAAGTCAATTTTGTGTTTTTAAACGCTAAAAAGAACTTTCCTCTCTTTAAAAAACAGAGAAAACTCAACTCTATCGTTGTACCACTTATAATATATGATGATTCAGCTGTGCAAAAGTAACTGCATAACTAACTGTCTAATCGTATATTTCGAGTTATGCTTCTATGCCTGAGACTGCATGAAACTAATACAGTACACGGGCCATTCCAGAGAAGTCGATGCACTTCCTAAAGAGAATGAAATCAATGCAGAAGCATGAGTGATCATAAAGAACTGAAATGAATGGTAAAAAAAAAAAAGCATATTTCATTCATGATTCAACTATGAGTAGATAATATACACATCAACAGTAGAACTAGAAGCACTTTCTACTAAGCAACTAAAAATAACAAAATTACTCAAAACACTATCTTGACGACAGTAACATATTAATCTCAATAGATCAGCTGAGAATAAAGGTAGGAGATACAACCCAAAAAAATAGCATGTCGACAGACTATACAAAATCAAGTCAGATATTGATCCCTTTATCCCAAAAAGCATAACTTGTTCACCTTTCTACAAAAAGCGTTCGGTGTTTACCTAGCGACGAAGATTGCTCTGTCTACCTTTCAGCAAGTGGAGGCAGAGACGCTTCCATTTGATCTTTTGGTATCATGTGCAGCCACATTCCTTGTGCTCCTGTTCCCCTGTAAACCAGATAAATGCTGTAACTTTTAACATCACCTGTTTCCTAATTCACTTTTGTTTCTCAAATTTAACATAATATATTAAATTCAACATTAAATATTAAACTTTATGTAGTACCTTTAGTTTCTCGGATTCGTCAAAAGATCAAAGGTGCTCAAGTCCTTTGATAGCATGGACTTAGCAGGCATAAGTGTCCTGAATTCAACATAAGCACATGCATATATACCTTAACCAGTTAGCAAAGGAGAGAAAACTATAAACAGGCAAGGTTAAACATCGGTTCGTTACTCTTGAATTTGGATTCTATCATGTGATCAGGGGTTTTCTGGAAGGAGTAAGAAATATTCATTGAATAAAGAAATATCATTTTATTCAATGAATCTTCCTTTCTCCTAATAGAAAAATTCCTCTGGTGACTGGGAGGAGATGAACTACGTCAATCTTTTATTATAGATAAAAAAACAAACCTTTTCGGTTTAGAAGGTTTGCAGGAGTTAATGACTCCTCTATCACTCTTAGTTTTAGTAGGCAAAACTTCTTTGGGTGATGAAGGATCCAAGATGTCAGCTTTTCTTAATGATGAAGAAACAACCAATTCCTGGAAGGTGATAAAACAATAATGAGGAAAAGCGGAAACAAAATTCTGGCAAGCTTAGCATGGTAATTTAATATGAGCAGTAATTATTTTCTGGAGCGCTGAGGAGATATGTAGAAGGACCATTTGTCCAGTTCTCATACGACTATTTTACTAACACGGCAGTGTCTTTAGACTTTTCATGACTTTTAGCACACAAAAATCAAGTTTAAAACCAATATTTTGTTGCCTTTTTAATTTCCGTATCATAAGCAAGTTCAACTGTTCAAGATAAAATACCACCATATCATATACTAGGTTTTCATTCTTGTCAGAGATAAATATGTAAACCATTCATGAATCTTCATTAGACAGCTTAAGCTTTTAGAACAGATGGCTATCATTACCTCAAAGAAGCCTTTATAACCAACTAATTCTAAACCTATCAACAGTCCTATGAATTCAAACATTAAACTTCTACTGCTCAGGCGGAGCCTTTTTGAGAGGTTAGTTGGAAAGTTGAACTATCATACAATAACAAGACAAGATATTCCTTCAAGTCAGTGTAGTGAGTCACTTCATGCAATCTCCATGAGTCACTTCATACATTAAACTTCTACTGCTCAGGCGGAGCCTTTTTGAGAGGTTAGTTGGAAAGTTGAACTATCATACAATAACAAGACAAGATATTCCTTCAAGTCAGTGTAGTGAGTCACTTCATGCTCTTCACATTGCATGAAACCCAGTTTTCATGCAAGCACCAAAGACATAACAATTGATTGCCATTTCGTTAGGGAAGAAGTTATATCTAAGAAAATTTCTATTGAATTTGTCACCTCTAGTGATCAGCTTGGAGGTATGATCTCTTTAGCACCAGCTTGGTGCATACAACTTATAGCACCGGCTTGAGGGGGGGAATTTCGGAAAGTATGATCCCTTTAGCGAGTATTTTTGTATTATATCAGATTCTTATGGCCTGTTTGATATGTTCTGGTTTTTGTTTTCAAAATTTTGTAAAATGATTTTGAACAACTATTTTAAAGACAGAAAACAGAAACTTCTATAGTTTTGGTTTTGTTTTAAAAAGTTTTAGAAAACAAGTTTTGAAAAGGTTAAAATAAAAATAAAATCAAATCAAGAAACCAAACAGGACTTTAGTTTCATGTTTCCTCTTTTATGATTTCCTCTTTCACAAGTCTTGCTAGATCAACACGTGAATCTTGTGTATTTATATGAATGATTATGCTGAGGGTTTCAAAAGAAGCTACAAAATAAGTACACAATAACAAACAGTATAGATACTCACACTTGGTATCTTGCTCACAGCATCAATCTCCAAAGCATTATTATCCGCCCAGGTTTTGTGAGGAGGCGAAACACCCTATTATATTACCCCAGGCAGCAATTAAGGAACAAGCATATTATCAAGAAGGCAAGAAAAAATGGAGCAGGAAACACACTCAAAAAGTATTACTCACGAGACTAAACGATCAGATTTTTCAGAATCTAACTGTGTAAAGGAAGTACAACATAAAGGCTCTTCATTTGAGAGGTCAGAAGTATAGGCTCGGATGTTGACTGTGCATGAAATGCTTCCTGGAAAAGAATAAATGACCAGATAGCATCACAATAATATTGCAATCTGAAGCTCACATGTATCTTGATGAACAAAGTAATATCACAGTTATATTTTAATATGGTGAAGCCAAAATTTCACGGGCAATCAAGATATTAAGCAAAACCCACAAAACTATATATGTGATACGGACATCAATTATTGAAGAGGCCAAAGGGTAAAAATGAGTTAAGGCAGATATTTTGTAAGAGGAAGGGCAGAAGGGTAAAATCCACAGAGCTTATGAGAGAGGTACTTATAGGGTGAAATAGTAGCTTGAGGTAGGCTGGTTTTGGGATTTGGCTGGGCTTAGGGAACAGTAGCATGTAGGACTGCACTGTGTTTGTCACTGTTACATTGCATTTCCTTTCAATCCTCTTGTACTTATCTTTACAATTTCAGAGAGATCCTCTGAAGGTGGGTGAAATAATACATCAGTCCTTTCCAATCTATTCTATCTATATGTCCAGTTCATATCAAGATAAGTACAAGAGGATTGAAAGGAAATGCAGCTATAGCAGTACAAACATGGTTGAGTCTGCTCTCTGTTGCCCAAACAAATCCCAAAACCAGCCTACCTAAGCTATTATTTCTCCTATAAGTACTGTGCTCTCTAAGCTCTGTTAATTTACCTACTGCTCCTCCTTAACTATCTGTCCTGCTATTACCACTTTGGCCACTCAATCTGCGATGTCACTTCGATATCCTCTACTCCTTTAAAATTCACCTTGTCCTGGTGAGATGGCCGAAATTCTTTGAGTACTTGATTCGGCATTCCTTTGGATTCTCATGTGGGATATTGCTTCCATTTGATTAAGGCCTCCACATTTTCTTGACAACAGCATATCATCACTATTACTTTCCCTTGTTGTATCACAAATTGGTCTTTAACAACAACGATATAGTTCCTCCGAGGATCCCCAGCTTCAAAGATGCTAACTCAGCGCCCGTTAATGGAAAATGATAATTTCACGGATTCCATTGCTTGAGATGTGTTTCTGCCACCGAACTGCGAAGACTACGATTCTTGAAGTAAATGTCGACATTTGGTTGGTGACACCGAACTCAAGCACTTCCACAAGCGTCTTCCTCGTATCTTTGAAAGATCTTCATCATAACAATTTCTCCAATTCTTGATTGATCATTGATAAACTTCTTGAGCTGCCTCCAAATCTTGTAGGAATAGCACCATGATTAAGTGTATAGGGAATGATGCATTTTAGTTTCTATCACTTGCTTTATGCGCCCTCGTATCCTCATTTGATTGGGCGACGCCGAATAATAGCATTTTTGGGCTGGGGCTAGAGCTAAAGAAGCATCACCATAGTAACCAATGAAGCTTATAACTTGCTGGAAATTCAGAAATAATACTGATGAAGTTGAGACATTCTTCTTCCATGGCATTCCATTACACTAGTGTGATCAACTCTCTTGTATGTTCTCATTTCTTTTAGTGCCCACTTAGATTCCCTCCTCACGTCTCTTGTAAGGCCACACGGATCCCAGCTCAATGTTTTTAAAGCCACCTAAATCCCGCTTGATGGACAAGTGGAGTGTATTACCAACATTGAAAAATCTACATTTAACTCCCCAAAACTAGTCTTGTCGCTTTTACTGCTCAGCAAACTTGCTTAGCTTACAATTTCACGGAATAATAGCATTTTGAAATACATCACCATGGCCGTCTCACTCCCTGTCATCTGTCTTCCCCATTATCTGCATTTACACCTTTGAAGAGAAGGTACAATTTCATCATGCCGCACTCTCGAGCATGTAGGTGATGAGAAGAATCATCGATTGAAAGAGTTGAAGTAGTTATCACGCACTGAGACTGAGTGTTGGTGTATACCCGAAGTGCTCCACAGTAGTGGGAAGATGCCACTTGATAATCATGTGAAAACATCTTAATCATAGTGGAGAATAAATCCACTTTAATTGCTGCATCTTCTTTTCCTTTAAACCCTCTCCCTTATTAGTAAATATTGGGGTGTAATAATAAAATGATGGGCTGACCCGGAGGATTGAGTGAGTGGTCCGCTTTAATTTCCAAACGACTTTGTCCATTTTCTTTACTTAACATAACCTCTCCATTTTTAGTAATTTGGGGAGGTGTAAGAATAAAGTTTGGGCTTGACCAGTGTGTTAGGAGTGGGGTTCACATCCTTTAAACCAATCAGATCCTGCTCATATTCTTTCCTTTCCGAAATTTATTACTTTTAACACCCCCCTACCTGCATTAAAAGATCGAGAATTACTAACCGGGAACTTGGTAGGGTGTAAGTATCGGAATGTTGGCACGACCCAAGTGGGTCGATCGAAAGCCAAATCCGTGAGATTCCATCGACCACAACCTCGCCTTTTCCTTTGCTCTCGATCGTTGATCAGCGCCTGAGAAGCGAAGTGGGTACTCCACCGTCACAACGACCGCTCTCTCCGGCTGGTTGCTTTCGCGTCCCAACGCCTCACATATGTCAAAGCAAAGTAGGACTTAGAGAAACAAGTTAAACCAAATAATGGGTTCAGGCTTTTTAGCTTGCCAATAGTTGAATTTATTTCATGTCGACCTAACTTCATCAACTAAATGCACCTCACTCTAAAGCTTAGTTTATTATTGAATTAGCAAGATATAAACTCAATTAAGGCACAATAATTGTGGCACAATATCTCCTAAACGAACCAACAAGAAAAGTTCAAGCAGATTGGTTCAATTATTAACATATGGAAGACAACCCACTAGGTACCTTGCTCACAGCATCAACCTCCAAAGCATTATGATAACCTGGCTTTGACGAGGAGACCGCAGCTGCCCTATTATCACACAAATCGGGAATTAAGGAACAAGCATATTAGTTCAAAGCCAACAAAAACATGCAAGAATCACACGCAGAAGATCATTAGTCACAACTCACAATACAAACCTATCTGATTTTTCAGAATCTAACTCCGTAAAGGTAGTGCCAGGCACATGCACATCATCTGACTGGTCAGATTTTGGCACGGATGATGACCCTGAGGGAAATGTTTCCTGGAAAGAATGGATAACCAATTAAGAAACATACATACCAATAATGCAATCTAAAACGCATAAAATGCGCAACAAAACACAATCACATTAGTTCACACATTAGATGGGGTGCCTCAAGTAAGATCACGATTTTATTTTAATATGTTGAAGCCAAGATTTACACTCTAAGACATTAACCCCAAAACTCAGCAAAAAAATGTATGTCAAAGGAAGGTTGGCGTTACGGAACAGTTAGCCAAATAATGGGATCAAGTTTCTTAGCTTGCAGCCACTAGTTGAACTTACTTAATTTCAACCCAACGTTGCCAACTAAATGCAAGCTTCCTCTAGACTCAAAAGTTTAGTTTATTATTTGAACTAGCAAGGTTTGAACTCAATTAAGGCACAATATCTCCTACAGTGAACCAACAAGAAAAGTTCATGCGGATTGATTCATTTTTTAACATATGGAAACCCAAGCACAGCAAAAAATAAGTCAATGGAAAGTAGGAGTTACGGAACAAGTTAGCCAAATAATGTATTCATGTTTCTTAGCTTGCCACTTTTTGAATTTATTTCATGTCTAACCGACTTCGTCAACTAAATGCACCCGCACTCTAAGGCTTAGTTTATTATCGAATTGGCAAGAACTGGACTCAATTAAGGCACAATCTCCTACAATGAACCAACAAGAAAAGTTCATGCAGGTTGATTCACTTATTAACATATGGAAAGTCAACTCACACTGGGTATCTTGCTCACACCCTCAACCTCCAATGCATTAGGATGCCCTAGCTTTGCCAGGGGGGCCGCAACTTCCCTATATTATCACACCACCCACGAATTAAGCAACATGCATACAAGTCAAAGCCAAAGAAAAACAACCAAAAATCACACGCAGAAGTTTATTAGTCACAAGACTAACCAATCTAATATTTCAGAATCTAACTCTGTACAGGTAGTACCAAGCATATGCTCATCATCTGACTGGTAAGGTCTAGGCTCAAATGATGAATCTGTATGAAATGTTTCCTGGAAAGAATGGATGTCAAAATAACATCTATAATAATATTGCAAACTGAAGTTCACATACATTTATTTTGAAGGACAAACTAGTTGGCGAACCATTTCTTATGAAAGCACACAAAACTCAATTGAGTCCGTTGACACATTAAATGGGATGCCTCAACTATTATAACAGTTTTATTAATCTATTGAAGCCAAAATTTACATGCTATGAAGACATTAAACCAGATCCCAGCAAAACAATATGTCTAGGAGTAAGAATTAGGGAAGAACTTAGCCAAATAATGGGTTTAAGTTATGTATCTTATTGCTAATTTATTTCATGTCAACCTAGCCTCGTCAACTAAATGAATGCTCACATAAAATGTTAGTTTATTATCGAACAAGCAAGAACTGAACTCAATTAAGGCACAATCTCTCCTACTGCAAAGCAACGAGAAAAGTTCAAGCAGATTGATTTTAGTAACACATTTTATTAACACATAGAAAGTCAACTCAGACTAGGTATTTGGCTCACAGCATCTACCTCTAATGTATTAGGATTCATCGGCTTTGTGAGAGACTGAGACTTCCCTATATGGTCACACCAAGCAGAAATTAAGGAACAAGCATATTATTAGTAATAGCCAAGAAAAACAAGCAAGAATCACACAGAAGATCATTCGTCACCAGACTAACCTTTTTGATTTTTCAGAATCTAACTCCTTACAGGTTGTTGTACCTTGCATATGCTCATCATCAGATGATGACTTTGTAACAAATGTATCCTGGAAAGAATGGATAACCAAATAACATATATAATAATATTGCAAACTGAAGCTGCATAAATTCTGGAGGACCAACTAGTTGGTGAACATTTGTATGAAAGTACACAACACAATTATATCAATCAACGCATTAGATGGGATGCTTCAACTAGCATAAATAACTGTTATATTAATCTATCGAAGCCGAAATTTACATACTATCAAGACATTAAACCTAAACCCAGAAAAAACTAAATGTCAAGTGAAAGTAAGAAATTAGGAATTAGGGAACAAGTTAGCCTAATAATGGGATTAAGTTTATTGGCTTGCCACTAGTTGTGCTTGCCACTAGTTGTATTTATTTCATGTCAACCTGACTTCGTCAACTAAATGCATGCTCACTCTAAAGCTTAGCTTATTATTGAACCAACAAGATCTGAACTCAACTAAGGCACAACCTCTCCTACAATGAAGCAACGAGAAAAGTTCAAGCAGGTTGATTCATTTATTTAACATATGGAAAGTCAACTCACACTAGGTATCTTGCTCACGACATCAACCTCCAAAGCAACAGGCTGCCCTGGTTTTGACGAGGAGACCGAGACTTCCCTATATGGTCACACCAAGCAGAAGTTAAGGATCAAGCATATTAGTCAAAGACAATAAATGAAAAGAAACACACACAGAATATCCCATTAGTCACCGTCCCACAAAACTTACCTATCTGATTTCTCAGAATTTAACTCCTTACAGGTTGTACCACACATATGCTCATCATCTGACTGATAAAGTATAGGCTCAGATGTTGACACTGTATCAAACATTTCCTGGAAAGAATGCATAATCAAATAATGTATATAAACTGAAGCTCCATACATTTTTACTAAAGCACACAACACAATTATGTCAGTCCAAACATTAGATGGGATAACTCAACTAGTATAACATATTTATAAATCTATTGAAGTCGAATTTACATGGTATCAAGACATTAAACCCAAAATCCAGCAAAAACTAAACGTCAAAAGGAAAGTAGGAGTTAGGGAACAAGTTAGACAAATTATGAGTTCAAGTTTCTTAGCTTGCCAATAGTTGAATTTACTTAATGTCAACCCGACTTTGTCAACTAAATGCATGCTAACTCTAAAGCTTAGTTTATCATTGAACCAGAATGATCCAAACAAAATTAAGGTACAGTTTCTCCAGCAATGAACCAACAAGAAAAATTCAAGCATGTTGATTCATTTATTAACATATAGAAAGTCAATCCACAGGTAGGTACCTTGCTTTCAGCACCAACCTCCAAAGTAATATGATGGCCTGGCTCTGACAATAAGACTGAAACTTCCCTATATTATTACACCAAGAAGGAATTAAGGAACGAGCATATATCAGTTCAAAGCCAAGAAAGAAATGCAGAAGATTATTAGTCACAAAACTAACCTGTCTGAATTTTCAGAATCTAATTCCGCACAGGTAGTACCAAGCAAATGCTCTTCTTCTGATTGGTCAATTCTAGGCTCAAATGGTGATTTTGCATGGAACGTTTCCTGGATAGAGTGGAATGACTCTAGTAAAATAACTTCAATCTATTTAAGAATAAATTTACCAGATAACTGAACACTAAGGAGTTAGGGATCAGGTAGGGCAATAACAGCCACTTTGTCTTAGATTTTGGCCTTCCATAATCCAGTCACAAAACTTGTGGATAGAAGTTACACAAAGGAAGCTTCTGATGATAGCATCAGTTTTGTTAATAGTCAATGGATATTTGATACAGTAACCTTGAATATCATCTCATTCCCAGACAAAATGTCGGTTCTTGATGAGTAAAGGTTAATGAGCAATTCAGGTGCATCAATCAAAACCCCAATGATCTTCAGACAAGAAAACAGAAATGTAAGAATGCAATATTCAACCTCTTGGTCCAAATTATGAGGGTAATCAAGATCAACTGATGAACAATCTTCAATATCATTTATCACTTTTCCTCCTTTGCAACAACTACAGGAAGACCTAAACTCATTGAACTGCATTTCCAGGGCCAGATACTTTTCTTTTTCACTCCCTAGGCTTTCCTTTAGACTTAATATTTCTTTTTCCATAACCTGAATATGAAAAAAGGTAATTTATAATATTGAGATAGATGGATTGTGTATAAAATCACTATCAGAGCAACCATAACAAATGAGAAACAGTAAACAAACTGGTCTTAAAATTAACTATTTGTTTCAGAAAACATTACCTTCATTTTGGAATTATATTGCTTCAATACATTCCATATAACTCTAGCAAAATTCTGCATAATAATGTGGCTTCTTTCATTCCCGGCACGACTATCACACTCTGACTTCAAAGAGACAGAACTACTTGCATCTAATTTGCACGCCGCTGAAGCATCTGTCATAAAATCAGAGTCAAGACGATAGTTGTTGGTCAAATAGACTTAAAACTTTAACTGTGAGTATTGCCCAGTAATAGAATACAAAATAGGAAACCCCAACAGTTGAACATAGGGTACTTCATATTTGAAGGCACAATGTTCAAGTTGGATTTGTGCAACATCTAGCTGAAAAGAAAGAAAGAAAAGTAAAACATCATAAAAATTAAAAACAATTTTTAAATGTCCATTATTACCTTTCTTAGAAATGTTACATTCTTCGACACCTTTTTTATCATTCTGAAGACAAACAAAATAACTATTATGGATTAAAAAATGTACATGGAAGAAGAAGAAAACAAATCTAATCAATTCCTTAAATCTAGAGTTAAAGTGCTCTGCAAATGGGACATGCTAAATAATTGTCCTACAAATAAATATGAAGATGAAGACAAAAATATTTTGAAATTTCAAAATATGCAGCTGTCAGCTATTGAATATCAACAGTCTATGATCAAAAGTTTATCATAATTACTCACGAATACAACATGTTATGAGCTAATTGTTATTTACTTTCAAGCTTGATAGCATGGTGAACAAGACATTATAGTGTTCTCGTCACACTTTGATGTAATAAGATTAATCCTATGAATGCAAGATAGTTGTTTCTTTGTCCAGCAATGACCTCCATCTTGTGTTCCCAAATCCCAAATTTCTCATTTCCAAATGAACTGATTACATTTCTTTTTTATTTAATTACCATATAGACATCCTTAATGTCCAAATGTTAAAAAGCAATGTCCTTAATATCTCTCATAAACATTCTTAATGCCCAAATGTTAAAAAGCAATGTCCTAAGTCCTTAGTATCTCTCATGCACATTTCTGGCATTACACAAATTTGAATCGTTTAATCGATACTGCAAGGAATTGCAAATATGTTAAGGGGAAAAAATACTTGTACAGTGAAAATAAAATTTGAGAAAACGAGAAAATAATTATTCTTGTATATTTGTACCTATCGGCATTTGTTCTTGGACTAGAATATAGAAAAGAAAATGATGCTCATTACAATACCAAAAATTAGAGAAATAAACGAAATTCACTTGGTCGACACAGCACTCGTGCATCTGATTTTTTAATTCCAAATGCATGTTTGCACCGTGTCACTCTTCAAAAAGACTTATTTGCGTCAGCTTATGTTTTATTTGGATCGGACTTGCGACTATTCATTTATGTTATATAACATTTTAAAAATGTTTGGGGGAGCCAAGGATTACCCGGTAGCGTCTAAGATCGGCCATTGGCTCTAGGCAAATATTACTTCCACCTTCTTTATGAAAGATCATTAAGCCATCTGTCTAATTCTATTAGTACACCAATTCATATATGCTTTGGCATATTTGCAATGAAAAGTGCATACATATTATTAAGTATTTAATGCAATTTTAGGACCTTCAAACAATCTCTACTAAGTGTTACAAGAAAAGAAGCCAAGGGAGGGAAAGAAAGCAAACCTGTGTGGTATGTTCACCAACAATTCTCATTCTCTTTAAATGATCTATTGAAGGTGATTGTTTGACATTATCAATTACAGAAGAAGCTTGGTAATGCCTTTTTTTGGGAACCATATTTGATGGTTCAACTTCATTATACCTAACAAGAATAAACAACATGCTTAGAAACCAAACTGGGGTAAATAATAATATGGAGTCCATGTTAGATTGTGAGAAGAAAATGAAGAATCTCACTTGATTTGCATGTAAGGAGAGGCCTGTCTTAGTAGATAAGAAGTATCAAGATAATCATCCTCTCCTGACTTTGCTGTTAAAAGCTACGAACGCAGCAAAAAGTAAAAATGGTATCATCGGGAATTGGCAAGACTAATATATACGGAAAGATCAATTCAAATTTATATCAGAGAGGCATGTGATTCTCATGAAAAGAAAACCCCCATATAACAAAATGTAACTTCAATCAGTTAGAAAAAAACAAAGTTTGAAAGCCATATCTGCATACCAAGGTCATGCGCTTCTTGCCCTCCAAATAATCTCGGAGATACCTAGTTAACTGCAATAGTGGCAGGCAGAGTCAAATATGTGATCCTTTCACATTTCAAAGTTATTTTCCAAAAGAGATTTCCATGATGCAACAAATTAGCATGTCAGTTCATGTTTTTTGATAGAATAGAACATTAGCCATCAATAAAGAGATAAAAACGAAGAGGACATGCAAACCCATCAAAATGTTAAATTATTAAGCACGATACCATAGAATTTTGGAAGTGCTTCTGCAATGGTCTCTTGGGATTTTTTTGGTGCTCCAATAGAGACTGAAATGAGAAGAGAAAAGAGACCATACACAAAATATGAGGGAACTAGGGAAGGTAAAAGCAATGAAGTTAGAGTAACCAAAAGCACAATGATTTGGATTCATAATTTAAAGTGTAGGCTGCATACTCTTAAGCATAAGCTAAACACCATTAATGTGTTGTTGATAAAATTGCTTTCAAGCAATCTTGTCCCCTACAACATTGCAAAGAAAAGTTGAGATGAGAATAAAAGCAGAAGATTTACAATAACAACCATGTCAATCTTTAGGCGAGTCCACTGCATGGATGAATCAACCCAAATACAAAGTGTAGTCATTGCCTATGAATATCAAGAAATGATGACCTCCATTTTATCAGAACTTTATACATAATTCTTGTATAACTAACAAGTTTTACTTTTTGATTCTATATTTTATCCAGACATCAAAGAGTTTTACTCTAATATTTCGTGTTAACTTTTCAAAGCCTGTGGAATGCAATGATTTGATAAAAAATGAAGGGCCAAATAGCAGAAAAATACTTAGATACTAAAAATTGTTATAGGAAACTGTTAGGCACCTAGCCTAACATTGACCGGAAATATGTAATTGAAAGCCTTGGAATTTGATTAAAGAAAGAAAAATGGGAAGAAAGTGGAATATTATTGATATGTGATGAATACAATTGGTGAGAGTAGGCTCCACGCCCCCGACATCACCAAGTACCTCCGGCCTCACCCGGTGTCTACTAGACTCAAAGTATCAAAGATAAAAGATGGGCACATGGGGGTGGAAGCCTTAATATATATAGGCTTCCAATACAAGGGGATAGAAGGGAATAGGCTAACCAATTAATAACTACCCCAACAAATATAACAAACCCCTCTAACAACCTAACCAACTCTAACACCCTATAACTAACTCCCAACTAACATAACTAATAGGAGTTAAAGGCAACAAACTACCTAACCAACTAAGATTACAAAACAACCCTCTAACTAATTAACTCCCTTACAAAATTTTCCCACTTACATAGGGACTAACAGAAACACAGAGAAAAATATGAAACACACAGTTGTTTGTCTCAGACTCAACATCACCCAAAAGTAAAATAAAAAATACACTACCCCACTCCCCGGGTCTTAATAACTATTTTCCTCAAGTCCCCTCACTCAAAGTACGGCCTTCAGCCTCTCTCTATCTCAAAATTACTTGTGATGCATCTACCCTAAACAACAAACAAAACAAAAACCTGTGCCGAGATTCAACTACTTGGACTGTGCTGTTCTGCTTGTATTGTGTCAATGAGGACTAAATACGCCCTGATAGTATAGAATAAACATCAAGAATAACTACTGGTTTATGTACTAAAATTATGGTTTATACTTTATATTATATGCAAGCACCTGCTTTTTTAGCTACAAGAGATGAATATATTTGTTTTACAAGGAACGTCAGGTAAATGAAATGACATTTGAGAGCTACCATTACAATATCCTAAAATTCAAAACAGCACACAGTGCTCAAATTTAAGCTTTCTTGATGGGGTGGAGGGGGGAATGAACCTGATTTCCTGTTCTTTTTTCTCTTTCAGCTCCAGCAAGGTCAATGATAGTCAAAACAGCATCATTTGACTTAGGATTGACCGCCCCTTTACATTTTTGGGGAACATCACGAATGTTGATTATGCACTGTGACCGGCTACAAGAACAAAGAAGAAATAAGACCTTAATAATCATAAAAGGATTGGTTGCATAATCTTAGATAAAGCTACCAACAAATCGTGATTTTTATAAGTAAAATTGTAAACTAGCAACTATTTCTCCTAGATTTATTCAAACATGCTGAGCTGCATTATTTTTCTTCTTTTTCCCTTTTTGTCTTTCTTAAATTTTATGAAATCAGGCCTTTGTCAGTAGCAAACCAACTGCAATATAGCATCCTAATACAGGACAATAATGTACATGTTGCATCTATTGAAATCGTAAGAGATATCTCCATTGTAGCACTGGCCTTCTAAGTAGTTCGTTGATAGAGGTACCCTCAAGTATAAGAATTTACCGTATACTAAAACTACAAACAACCTCTTTCTATTAATAAAGTATTTTAGGTTTTCCTCTGGAAGAAACATGTAGCCAACAACAAAGAATTTTCCTGCTTTATATCCTACCTCGACTGACTGTTTGTATTTGTCATTGCAGTTGCACGTTTTATCACTGCTTGTGCTATCAATGACTCTGCCTGTTCAGCATTAGAGATGAGAACCTGTTTACACAAATGGAAGATATATAAACACAAAAATTATTACCAACCATACTATACACAGCTAATGAAATAAACAGATGTAGCTATATACCTCTTTCAGGCCTTTTACAGAGGATTGCTGCATGAATAGTTCACCGCCATCTGGTAATAAATCAAACAATTTCTCTGCTTTACCCCGTTCAGAATAAATCTCAAATATTGCTATGTAAAAGGATCTGCAAGTTGCACCACGAGATGGAATTGACATTTTATTCCATTAGACAACAACATTGATCAAGCACAGTTGCAAATGATTTTTCATAGATTAACACTATGCTGACAAGTTAATGTCAATACTTGAGTGTTATGTTTTGACCATGAATGGTGGTTTCTAATTTTCAAGTGGAAAAAGTAGCACACAAACACCTCATCATCTCTTTTTGGAGATGCAAACCGACATATTTTATCAATTACATATGCTTCAATTTCAAAAACAAAATATAAGGTGTCATTACCATAACACAACTAAATACAATGCATATCTAAGTACTAGCAGAACACTACAGCTACTTTATTGTGCAATTGATTTACTAAGAGCAAGTTTAAATAAACCATTCAATAAACACTTATAAGAAATAAATTATTAAAAGCCTTGCAATTATTACGAGTTTTTTAAACATCGGCTTCTTACATAAATTAAAACTAGTCTCTGCATCTCAGTTTCTGTAGAATCTCTCTCATTTAACTTCTCCATAAACATATAAAAACTAATAAAGGATTTTTCCTTGAAACATAAACTTACTCTAATTGAAAAGCATTGGAATATTTTGGAATACACAATATACCTGGAACTGGAAGCCTGTTTGCCATCTAGTTCAGTCTTTTTAAAAATATGGCTAAGAGCAAGAGATACCATTCCAGGATCTCTCGGGCACCCAAACACGGTATGAGTCTTCCCAGACCCACTAGGACCCAATGCAGCCAACATTCCACTTCTGCCCTTCAGAAATTCATCCACCATGGGTTTTACCATTCTATCATATACTTCAACCTAAAACCCCAATCACATTGTTAGCTAGAAAAGAAACAAAAAAAACGGCAAAAATGTATCAACTCTAACAGAATTGTGGAGAAGAAACTGATTCTGAAATCTCGTTCTCATTCAATGAAATTGATTGAACTAAAATGGAAACAGATTTGTAAATATATACTCTAATACTTGCTAACAGCTACTGACTTAAGCTAACAACCTTCTAATCTATCTCACTAACACTAACAGTAGAGAACAAATAATAACTGCAGGGAAATCAAGTTACAGCAGAGAAAGAAATAAAGCACTTGAGAGAGTTCAAACACCGTTATCGTTACCTGAGATGACTCGGAAGGAAAAACGTGAGAGAAGCCTCCGTACGTTTCTGATTTTATCCGTTTTGATTCTTGCAAGCCGGAAGGAACTGATAACGTCAGTGACTTCGAATCGTTAACCGATATGCACGTTGTGAAGCTCTTGCTCTTGGAAGTGGTAACCCCTGCGACTGTGTTCTTTTTCGGTGGATTTTTCGGCCACGCTGTTTTGGCTTTGGCGCGTGGAGCTTGATTAGGTGATGGAGCGGGTCTGATTCTGAGGAAAACTTTGAGATTCTCGTTCTCTGAGGTTGACGGATTTTGTGGTGTTTGTGCAGATAAAATGTCGTCGGAAGGAAATGGCGTGATGCCGCGAAAATTTGAACTCTGTGGAGTAGCGCGAGCTCTCCGGGAGGTTCCGACGAATTGTTACTGCGTTAGGGCACGGCGGTGGAGTGTTTTCCATAGTCGCTGTCGTAGTTCTTTCTCCGTTCCGGTGAACACGAAAAGGCGGAAATTCTGGGGTTTTAAATACGATCACTTTCTTTGTCAAAAAAAAAACGATCACTTTCTTTTGGCAATATAAATACGAATTTGAAATTGAGGAATGTTAAAGCACCCCCTTTCATTCAAGTTAGGGTATTATTTTTCGTACCCCCTCATTTCCTCCCCACACCCCATTTTCCATAAATCCCAATAATACCCCTGAAAAAAAAAAATTAAAATTTTTGAATTCATATCGAAATAAGGTAATTAGGTTCAAATTAAAATTTGAATTACCATAAAAAGGTAATTAGGTTCATAAATCATGAAAAATTTGAATTACCTCTAAAAAGGTAATTTAGAATTTTATAAATTTTTAAAGTTTATATTTTAGTCTTAAGATTTAAGCAGCGTTTTATTGGAAATATAATCTGAGCGATTCACGATTTAATAACAATACGTCAAAATATATAAAATGAGCCAAACGTAAAATAGAATGTGAAATACAATTATGGGTCAAAATGTCTAAAAATGGTGAAAATAAGCGCGTGAAGTAGGTGAGCAGGCGACATCTAGAGGCATCGCGGGCCAATCCGGGGCCAGGCGGTGCGTATATATACGATTTGTTTTAATTTTTATTCTAAAAATTTCTAAAAATAGTCAAAACTACTACAAAAAATATAAAAACACCACTAAAAATCTAACAAAACCAAAATAAGGCTATACAAATTTTTAGATTTTTGGAGACTATGAAAAATTAAAAAAATCGTAAAAATAATGTGATGGAATTTGGGATTTTGAAATTTTGTAGTCCGTAAGAAGTCCTACTAAGGAGTGTTGATTCTTGATTTTTAAACTTCAATGGGTGTGGTTTCATTCACGATCGAGTATGTTGTCAGCCAGGATTTTTAGCCTAAATTATTAGTTTCTACGTTGGTGAAAGACTACTCTGCTCGCTCTACGTTATACGATCGTCTACTGCATGCTTTGTTCAAAAAATAAATGTAATTAGAAAATATTAAAAATTGAAAAAAATTTAGATTTTGGAATTACCTAGTAATTAGAAAGAATTTCAAATACCTCGAAGTGAGGTAATTAGGTTCATATTCTGACAGGAATTACCTCCTTCTAAAATGATCAGAAAATCTTCGAATTAGAAGTAATTAGAAAAATTTTTTTTTTTAACAAAACCATGTAATTTTGGGAAAAAGTAGGGGTATTTTTGTCAATTAGGAAATTATGGGGGTGTGGTAGGGAATTTGGGAAGTGCGAAAAATAATACCCTTCAACTTATTCAACCACCTCCCCATGAATGGACAAAAACACTTCTTAACATCCTACCTAACCCACCTCTTTCCCCACCCCCACCTTTTCTTTATCTCACACTCTTCTCCTTCCTCCTTTCTCACCTCACCAACTTAGTTCCCCTCACTCCTCATTGTTACTCTCGCATTACGGTGTCGCTCTGCGTCGGAAATTATACCGAAAACGATTTAGAGGCTCTGTTCAAGTCTTACAAATTAGGCCCCTACAATTTTTTTTGTTTTTCTATTGATATATAGATATCGATAGAAAAACAAAAAAAAATAAATACTTAATTGTAGGTAAGCTAAGCGAAGAACCAATTAATCCCACTCGGTTTGTAGCTTACCACAATTCCATAAACTTACGCTTCTGTGGAAGGGTATCCCCATGAACCACAAAGATAAGATCGTATACGTGTTTTTACCCGCGTTATTGGTGCGTAGTAATATCTATCGACTTTGTCGGTGAATAATCTATGTCGAAAAACTTGGCTGGTCATGTGTATATTCGGTTCTAATGGTTTGTGTGGTTCTCCTCTACCAATAAAGTTTTTGCCACAACAAAAACTCAAACACAACACATTAATGGGATGGGATCACCATTCAGTTCAATTGAGCCAAGCTACAATAAGATATAGCTCGTAGCACGTGTTTGATAACACATACTTATAGCTTTTTGTTACTAAATTGATAGTGCTTATTTAGTTGCTACTTAAAGTAACATTTGAACACATAGTGTAGAACATTTTGTTTTTTTCTCTCTCATGTTTATACTTATTATTTTAATTCAATTTATTTTTTATCTTCATTAAATAAATTCTCTCATTTTTAAATATTAATTAAAATATATTTATTTATGTCATTTTTAACAACGAGATATGTAGTGCCGTTAAAGCGTACGATCTGAAAATCGCAAAAATATCGAGGAAGAAAAAAATCACCTCATTTTATGTTATTTTATATTTATGAGTTAGAACAAATGTTAATTTTCTTAAGCATTTTAAATTGATCAATTATTGAATAGTTATCTACTATTCTGATATAAGATAAATTATTTGTTATCAACTAACTTACGTGTCAAATATATCAGAAATGACTTGGATGAGATGGTAAGAAGTCTCTTTAGAACAGCAGAGGTCGCAGGATCGAATCGTGGTGGTGGGCGTGCGGCGATGTTAAATCTCTTGAGGAGAGCTTTGCTGCTGGCTTTGTGGTCTCTGCTGTTTCGAGGATTAGTCTGCGTTTCTGCGTGAGGAGGATCGCGATTTATCAAAAAAAAAAAAAAAAAAAACTTATATGTCATCTGCGAATTTTTGGAAAGCTTCAGAGCTTTAAGCATGTAATCATGCGTCGATTTTTGATTCGTATGAATGAAATATTATTTTTTTGTTTATCATAAGGGAGATATTCTGGAGATCTTTTATTTATTTTCTCCTTTAAAAAAAGCAGCTGTTTGTTGTTTGAGTGGTCTGGTTTCAACTGAAAGTGCTTGACAGCGATGCCACAAGTCAAGCAACCGACCTACCAAAAACCTCAATAGACGATATCTCTAGGTACATGAATTTTTGACTTTTGCATTTGAAGCCATTGCCTATTGTTTTTTTTTTTTGGGACTCATGTTGCTTGCTTAATAACCATATTCCAATTCATGATGCGTAAAAAAATTGAATTCATGACATTGTTGCTACAATAGAAAATAATGGAAAAAAAAAAAATATCATTCGGATGAAATAAAGTAAATTAAATATTCTGTATTGGACATGCAGCTTAATCAAAATGTTGAATTCAAAATTGAGTTTTAGGTATGTAGTAGTACTAGATCTCTTAAAAAGAATTTTCTTTATTAATTATGGTTAATGCATTTCGAGAGATTAATCTCTACAGGTTGTCTGTGAGAGATTTAATAACTTACTTAATTGATTTAAATTATGAGAAAAATAGCACTTGTTATTTCTCAGTAACAAAATAATTTAAATCAATTAAGTTTATGAAAATAGCCCGGCCACTTTCTACTATCAAAATCAAAATGATTATAAATTATAATTAATTTTAAAAATTTAATCTTCACCAAAAAAATATTATAAATTAATTGATATTAGAAAAGTCACAACATCACCTCCCATAAATAGAAGCACAACACATGGTCCTCCATGTCTATACAACTGAAACAACTTAATTAATGATGGTTAGCCAAAAAACAAAAAACTAATATTAGTGTAACCATAACTAGAAGCAATTGGTCCTCCACATAAAAGCAATTGAGCTGATGACTTTATTATTAGATTTAAATTAAGTTGTTATATTATTCAGTTACTTATTTAGTTAGGTTTGTTAACTATTTAGTTAGGTTTGTTATCGATTATCATAAATACTCCTTGTATATGTACACTTACATTCACATAAAAAAATTGAAATTTAATTTTCCCCAACTCCTTGTTACATCATCTTGACGATCTTTTTTTGGCGCAATTATAAAATAAATAAATAAAAAAAAGATAACAAAGGCTTATTAAGGCTTTAGCGCTTAATTTATTTGCAAAATTAAGCAGTATTTTATTATTTAAGCTTAACAATAAAATTAGTTTACGACCTAAACGTCTATACCATAATGTAAAGAAAAACTTACATGTGGTTGCATGCAATGGTGGATGAATATACAATTAAATGGGGACGATTTCCCCCACTAAAAATATTTTAACATATATATGTTGGTTTGCAATCAGAGTGATCGGATTTTTGAGGCGAGTGTAGAGCGTACTGGTATCTCTATAGAAGGATCAACTAGCCCCATAACCCGTGCGATGCACGGGGTTGGTTAAATTTCATTATATAATTGAGTAATTAATTTTTTTCGAAAAAATAATATCGCATCGTCTTGAAAGAAAATTTTATCTTAGTCGACGTTGAGAACATCATGTTGTGATATAAAATCTAATAAATAGCTTATGCCATTAGGCAAATGATGTTACTTTGCAAAATATAAAATCTAATAACTTAAAAATTAAATTATAAATATTAATTAAATAACAAATATTATAAATTTAAAAGGAACTTTAATAAAGACATTTAAATTGAGCATCATTCGTAGATAAAATAAGAAGAAAAAGTCTAAGAACTTTAATAATTATCAACATTCATTAAATACAAATACAAAAAATGAACCCATAATAAGAAAGAAAAATTGAGCATCCAGCCCGTATATTTTTCTCTCTCATTGTATGAGGATGGACACCATTGTCTTCTTTGATGAAATTAACTTATCGAAAAAAAGGACAATCTGATGAAAAAGTGAAGCACTTTCGGGTGCATGGTTGAAGGAAAACTCA
Source organism: Oxytropis ochrocephala (assembly GCA_020916435.1). Lineage (NCBI taxonomy): Eukaryota > Viridiplantae > Streptophyta > Magnoliopsida > Fabales > Fabaceae > Oxytropis > Oxytropis ochrocephala. The sequence goes on from CM037089.1 coordinate 1,109,482, forward strand.
TGATAAAATAGGAGCGATTATACAAAGTTGAAAAAGAATATGGAGGTTTTATTGTAAATGTATTTGAAGGTCGTTGAAAGAAGATGATGAAGGTTCTATTGTAAATGTGTTTGCAATTCCCTGCGAGTCAATGCAATGACAACACGTATCTTTCGAATATTAAAGAAAGATAAAAATATAAAAATCAATTAAAGAAAGGTTTAATCTAGTTGATGCAAAATAGTAAAATAAAGAAAAGCGATAAAATAGAAAGTGAAATCACGTGATATCGTGATGGATTTGATGAAATTATCAATAAAATAGAAGCACATATAGAAAGTTGAAAGAATGCGATTGATGATCTATTGTAAATGTATTTGAAGTTAAAGTAGATAAAATTAAATTAAAACTATAAATTAAATAAGAAGATTATAAAATCAAAAGAGATGGTTATTGAGAACACTTGACGTGTATTTGAACATCTACAATTTTTAGGGTCTAAAAGTACCCCAAAATACTGCTTGCTAGCATCACACTTTACGTATTTTAAATTTTCACAAACTTATTATTATATTTTACCAAACTTACGGTATTTGAAGAGTTAATTTTTTCAAATCAAAGAAATGTCTGCTCAAAAGCTTAACTTCTTAACATTTCACTTTAGACATTTTGTTACAAAATAATAAAAATTTCACGATCAAGTCACCAAAATACACTTTTAGGATCGACTTTACGTAGTTTTTCATGAAATGAATTTTTTTCTGAATCGATTATTGAAGAACAAAATTTACATATTTAAGCATCTAAAATTTTTAGACGATGTAAATCACTCCTTAAAATATAAGAGAAGAAAAAAGCGAAGAAAAACCAAAAGAAACAAAAAAATGGAAAAAAAAAAGAAGAAAAAAAAAACAAAAAAACTAAAAAAAAAAAAAAAAGTTGCGGATCGCAAAAAGAAACCAAAAAAAATTGGCATTTAGCGCGGAAATGCCAAGCGCGTCTAAGATAAATTGAAGCCAATATTAGGCCAGATATAACTTTGCCTTCAAGTACAAATCTGTAGGAGGGTTATCAGTGGTAGTGTCCCATTGCATAAATCATTATCGATCCATGTTTTTAGTAGCATATCATGGTACAACTTACCTTGAGATGTAACTTGTGACTCGGCAATGCAGATAATGATATTGTGTTTAAGATCAATATAAATCTATAGAAATCTAGCTAAATTAATAGATTTTGGTGCTTTTTCATATAGCGTTAGAATAAACAACCTCATTTGTTGGGTTTTTCCACCCCCTCCATTTATCCCATACACCCATATTGCCATTTAACCGAGAATACACGATTTTTATAAATAAATAAAAATGTTTTTAAAGATTCTCGGATTTATCCTTAAATCGAGAACCTTAAATTTTGAGATTAAAAATCCTCAAAAATAGGTATTTTGAGAACCTTAAATTTTGCCTCCATACACTTATTTTGAGGTATTTAAGGAATCACTAAACTCCATCAGGAATTTATATGTAAATCAGGGATATTTTTAAAAAATTGGATGGGGTTTAAAGGATTCTGGATTTACCGCATTTTACAATAAATCCGGAACATATTTTACAAACCGGAAATACCAGTAAAATAAGGTAAATCAGGAAACCTAAAAAAATTGGCCTCAGTTTATCTATTTATGATGTATTTAGGAATTGTTTGGATATCGGGGATAATCACCGTTTATTTGGATATTTATGGGGTATGGGGTATATGGAGGGTGGGGGAAAAAACTCATTTGTCAGCGTGGTATATTTTCCTTCTAAGATGCTAGCCCATAATCGGTGCGATGCTGCGGGATTGTTAAATTCCTTCATGTAAATGAGTATTAATTTTTTTATACATTTATTAGCAAACCTCCTTATAAAAATAATACTCGGTTTTTTTTTTTTAGCTGTCAAAGTTTGTCAGCTGGGAATTGAATTCGGGAGCACTAAGTTGACTCAGTTTTTAAAGTAGTACCTTATGGCAATGTAACAATGGTGTTGATTTGTAAAATATATAGTCAAATAGCAGTGAATAAAAATTAAATTATAACTATAAATTTAATAAACTTCACCCAATTGATTATTGAAGAATAAACAAGATGATATTAACATAGTAACTAGAGGGTTTCAAAAAGAAAAGAAAATTTAATTAGAAGCACATATTTTCTAAAACACATTGGCTTTTACTGATTTCACTCTTGTTGAATGCACTACAATCTTTCTCCTTTTACGGGCAAAGAGATTACACTATTACAATCTGATAATTCACATAGCACTACGAAGACAATCAAAGTGCGAAAGCAATTTAGAGCGCTGTTGAATCTTAAAAACTGGATCCTATAAAAGTGTCTATAAAATATGTGTGTTTTTTGTCTTAGTCTCTCAAACTTCAGTTTTTTTTAATCAACGAGACATTCAAGATATTCATTAATAATAGGGCGAAGCCCAAAACCGAGTTACACCAATCACGACAAACACTAAGCGAAATAACAACTCAATTACCAAGAGAAACCACAAACTGACCCGGCCGAAAAGATGATAATCGATACAACCAACCATTACAACAACTTACATCAAAACGACAAGCCAACTATTTCGTCTTCCGTATCCACCACAAACCCTAAAAGGCAAAAAATACCTACTCCAATTCCACTTCATTAATACAAGTAACCCGATCCACAACGAGCAAAGCAGCAATGGAGAGAGGAGGATCTATTGCTCAGCTGTTATTGAGAAAATTTGAGGAAGCAAGTTTTGCAAAACAACATTTTTTTTTTGCTAAAACAACTATCAATTTGAAACAAAATAACTAAAACACAAGCTAATGGTGTTGATGAACAAAACCAAGCTCAAAAAAACTTAGCTGATATACTGAGCTGCTATACTGAGTGGTAGCAGATACATAAAAAAAACTTAGCTGATGCATCATACAATTACAAATCTAGCATACATACAAGAAGACCCTACAAGTTCATAACAAAAAAAAAAAGACCCTACAAGTCTACAACGGCACCCAAAGCTAATTGGAGAAGATAATAAAAAAATGACAAGCCCAGAATCATTCCCGGCACATGCATGAGTCACAAGACAATAAAGAACAAATCAAATCTTGAGACCCACCATAATGAAGACGTGTATGGCTAGGATTTCTCCCAACTTGTCTGACTCAGACACAAATCTCAAAATTCAATAAACATATCAACGGTTACTTTCTTCTCAACGGCTATTTAAAAATACTTAATCCAACGGTCGTCAACGTTCCGGCGGTTGCCGCCCCTACAGCATTCACGGTATTCTACAACGAAAGGTAGCCGACTGCAGCTGTTGTCGGTAATTTTAGAAGAAATCGCGACATCAGAAAATAATATTTAAATAAATACAAATACCATATTATACCATCAATCAATCAATTACTATGAACGGTTTAAATTAATTAATTAATTAATAAAATAAAGCCGTTGAGGATTCGATATTAAAAGGTGTACAAGATAGCATGCTTGGAAACAAAGGAAGACCCATCTCTTTTATAAACAGGGTCCATTCCCCTAAAGCCTCAACCACATAACATAACCTTCACGTTATTAACTTTAGTTCCGCTGATCTAATTTTTATGTTATTATTGTTTTGTATCAATCAAGTCTTCTCTTATCGTCTTTAGTTAATGTTATATTTTTTTTGTATAAACTAACTCACGAGCTATTGATCTGTTTGTTTTAAAGAAGATAATATAATTTTTTTTGTAGTTTTTCTTTGTTTACTGTTCGATCCAAATCCAGTTTCATTCTCAAACACTTTCAATTTCCGTTCAATCTCAATGGACGCCGTTTTTTTGATCCCTCAAGCAACAGAATCAAACAAACAAACGAGAATCAAAAACCCGAAGAAAAACGAACGAGGTAATTTGATTTCTAACCCATCTGAAAATCTTGACACGTATGCAGGTCTTCTTCATCCTCCTCTTCATCCTCCTTCTCGTGCTATGTCTTTATCAAGCTTCTCGTACCAACAACAGAAGCAACCACCTCTGCTTCCTCTGCCACATGTTTCACCCCTGCAACCTCTACTTTCACGAAGCCTTAACAGCCAAGGTCTCTCTCTCCCACCACCACCACAACCAAATCGAAAAAACAGAACAACCAGAAACATGTCTCTGACACCTAAGAAATCGAAACCAACAAAAAGAGAAGAAGCGAAGAAGAGATCTGGAACACAATCTATATCAGAGTTTCTCATATCAGCTTCAGATAATCGATGGGGACCAGAACCTAAAGATCTTCCTATGCATCTTCCCGTTGTTTTAACTTCAAGAAAGGGAAACATCGATGTGTTTTCGGAGTCTGTTTTTAATCTTGCTCCACCACCGAGTAGTTTGCCGCTGCCGAAGTTTTCTATGAGATCAAAACTCAGTTGTAACGCAGAAGCTGCCGGTAGTGTTGACGACGGAGCAACTAACAATCTCCGGCGACTTTTAAGACTCCGGTGAAGTTGTGAAGCGTGAAAACGTTTGGTTGGACCACACGTTACTAAAATTACTGGTTGTGGTTGATATTAGTGTATTATTAGTATGTGTAAATAAAAAATCGGCGAGGGTAATTGCCGATTGGGAGGTTCTGATCTGATGAATATCTTGTTTTTTTTTTTTTTGAGTTGTTGAATTTGTGTGCATCGCCTATGTTTTTGAATTGGGGTGCACAGAAATGAATGATGTGTGTAGTTCTATATTTTTACTATGCTGCACCATCGGTTAAGGTTGTTAAGGTATGTGATAAGTTTCTAAACATAATAATAATCTACTTGTATTTTCTCCTTATTTGTGATTTCAATTTGTGTCGGAATTTTTTCGCTTGCCAAAAAGAGTTGGAACACGAGTTACACACATTTGATTCCTCTGTTCTAACTTCTAATATTAGAAATATAGGTAATTCGATTAAGAAACTCTAATATTCATCATAGTTGAATGATTACAATCAGAGTTTGACCTTATATATAGATCCAATCTCACGTAACTAATATGTAATAACCTAGTAACTAGCAAACTAATTCTAACCGAATTACCTAACAAATTAACTATATTTCTAATATCTAATGTCATTCTCAAATGATTCTGATGAGGGTAGGTGTGTGTTTGGTTCTGCGATGAGAAATATTGAGTTTGACAAAAATGAGTTTGCAGAATTGAGTTTAGTTTAAGAGTGAGTTGAATGTAACGTGAATTTTGTTTGGATACATTTACTGTGACTTCTGAGCCTTATCGTGCAGTGGAAAATGGCTGCCGCGAAGACCCAAACATGTTAGAAGCATTTTCAGCCTTGTAACCGTGAGTTTCAAAGGGCTGAACGCGTAACCAAACAGACGCTAATGTAGCTAGGTTTTATTTTTTCTCTTTTTACTTTTCTTTTGGAATTAAAGAAGTTTAGGTGAGTTGGACTCTGGGGCTCACTAAGGTAAGCCAGAGTTTATAGCTCTTTGAGCGTTTATAGAAATACTTACAGGTCACCCACCAAAAAAGTCCTCACTCAAACTGTGGGAGTTGACCACACACCCTTGCGAGGAATGAGCCAACCTTCATTTTGTCACTTTTTACTTTTCTATTGCTACTTAAATCTATCTTGCTTCCTCTCTTTCAATTTCATCTTCTCTATCTAGAAAAAAGGTAGAGTAGAGAATGTAAATAAATAAATAAAATTAAAATTGAAACCTATTATATACGTATAGAAAAATTAATAGAGAGACTAACATAATAAATGTGATATGTTATAGAAAGAGAGAGATAAATAAAAAATAAGGTGTTGGATGGGTATTTGAGATTTTAGGGTGTCTTAAAATTATAGTTTGAAAAAAATGAAGATAATAATAAGGCTTAATAGGTTTAATTACATTTTTGGTCTCCCCATTTATCCAAGTTTTTAAATCATTGTCCTTCCTTCAAATTGCGAGTGAAATGACATTATTCTTTAACTATATAGTAGCAAACAATGTTCTTTCTTTGTCCGGTATAATGAATGATGGATGAGTTTTGGGATTAGGGTTCTTTCACTTGGGTCTCGATAGATGAAGGAGTCCTTGCATAGGCAATTGTTGATGTACGTACCTAGACTCATTCATTCAGCAGAAAAATGTTGTTGCAGGAACCTTTTGATTTGTTTTGAAAGCTCTGGTACTAAGACTATGATTTAGATGTCAAGGGCAAAAACTCTGTTTTTTTAAATCTTGTACAGCGACTCCTATTTCATTGAATTGTTTAGTTTCATGAGATTTATAATTATGACATGAGGATGGGGTCTGTATAATCAGTCATGAAAAAACCTTTCCATGAGCATCGACCTCAAAACACTACACTAATTGCAAACATTAACCTATTATTAGACACGATACAGGAAAATGTCAATGTTAAAATAAGACATAAAGCACACGAGTTGCTAATGATCAAAAGATTAGCCTCTATGAAACCAAACCACAGGCTACCCTAAGCCTAGCACCTTAAAGATGACAATACGACCATAAAAATTTAGTGGTTTTTTTGTGTGGGCAGATAGTTATCCCAGACCAAGATACTCTCTATAACCCTACTTGAGCACTTTAATAAGGTTCTCCAACTCAATATGGTTTTATCGACTATCCTATATTTCTAACTGTCTACATATATACTTTGTGTCTTATGCTTTTGGGCCCTAAAAATTGTCATTACTTTTTAGAATACGAGATAATATAAATACGCTCAATTTAAGTTAACCACTTAGAAATTTTCGTTGGCTAATCTATCAATTTTTCATAAATATAAAATAGCCCGACTTATTATTAGCATAGTAGTCCTAATAAGAATGATTTCATGTATCCAAATAATTATAGAGAAACAGAATAATTTTAGACTATGAACTAGTAGGATACTCGTGCATACGTACAGGTGCTGCCATATTCTTTTCATGAACGAACTTAGACATAATTTAAATAGTCTGGACACACATCGTGAAAAAAAGACAAATTTAAAAGTAGTTAAAAAAGAAGTCTCAAATAAAATTTTTGATAAATATTAAAATCTAAAAATGTAAAAGTATCATTTAAAAACAATCTGTGCATTTATCCTGTGTTCTTTTATATATTAGTGTCAGTGTTGTTATCCCGTATTTTTTTATATAGCGGTGCAGCTATCTCGTGTTTTTACATACATCATTGCAATTATTCTATGTTTTTTATATATATTTCAATAAAGTTATCACGTGTTTTTTAATATATTAGTGAAGTTATATCATAGTTTCAACTGATTATTTTAGTTGATTAATAGATTATAGTAGACAGTAACGGATAGATGATAGATTATCAAATATTTCAGTGAAGTGTTTTTTTATATTCAGTGCAGTTATCCTATATTTTTATACATACCATTGCAGTTATCTCAAGTTTTTTTTTTTTACATATTAGTATAGTTATCCCATGTTTTTATATCGGTGCGATTTATCTCATAGTTTCAATTGATTATTTTAGTTGATTAATACATTATAGTAGATAGTAAAAGATAGATAGTAGATTATCAAATATATCGATTGGAGTTATCCGTGTTTTTATATATATCGATTATAGTTCTCCGTGTTGTTTATATATCGATTACAATTAACCAAGCGTTTTAAATATTAATCGATAGTTGAAATAGTCATTAAGTTTTCCTTTTTCTTTTGATATAATAATATAGTGTTTTTTTATATTTGGTGAAGTTATCATGTGTTTTTAAATATTAGTGCGATTATACCGTAGTTTAGATTGATTATTTTAGTTTATTAGTAGATTTGATTTGAATTGAATTTCGAAATTTGAAAAAAAAGGGGAAAAGTTACAAAAATGGAGTGAGAAGAAAATGCATTCGGAGAAGAAATTTGAAAAGAATGTGATAGTAAATTACAATGTTGCCCTTAGTTAGATGAGTAGTCAAATAAATAGGGAAACTTGTTTGAGTAATTTAAGTATGATTTGTTGGTTAAATAGATTAGTAGATAGTGGATAAAGAAAGTTGGTGAGTTTGATTTGAATTTTGAATTTTGAAAGAAAAAAAAAGAGAAAGTAGGAAAAAAGTGGGGGTGAGAAGAAAATGCATTGAGAGAATAAATTTGGTAAAAATATGATAGCAAATTACAATGTTGCCCTTAGTTAGTTGAATTGTCAAGTGAATAGGGAGACTTGTTTGAGTAATTTAAATGTGGTTTGTTTGTATAAAAAGATTAAGTATGGTTTGTTTGTATAAATAGATAAATAAATATTAGGTTAGATAGTAAATAAGAGTAAATTGTAGATTATTTAATATTAATTTAATTATATTAGATTATGTGGTGGAATAAAAATAATTGGGAAAAAATATTTTTAAATAATAGATGTGTAAGAAGTAATAAATATTGGGAAATGTGAGATTGAAAGAGAGCGAGTGAGAAATGAAAAGTAGAATTAAAAAATTAAAATTAAAATAAAAGTGATGTGTCAAAAAAATAAAATATCTAAAATTATAATTTCGTAAGTTGTTTGTTTAAATAAATAGATATCAGATAAATTAAATTCTCAAATCAGTCACACACAGGATCCATACAATCATTCGTCAGTCCAACTAATGTTTTATTTTTTTTAATGAGAAGTCTCCAACTAACGTATGATTTGTGCCTTTTGTCGAGTTGATGTTTTTCTTTTTTTTTTTAATAAACTTTGTTGAGTTGATATTTTATATTGAAGAATCAAAATCAGAACATATAATATTGATAAACAAAAAGAAATGAAAGAATACCTCCGTCGCATTCTATATGTAGTTTTACCAAAATCAATTTGTCCCAATTTATTTGTTGTTTTATATTTTCAAGAAAGCATTAAACATATTTTTTCACTATTGCCTTTATTAATCATTTTCTACATTTAATAAATGATTCACGTTTATTTATATAGAGAGATAAATATTTTTTATTAATAAATGTTTGCTAAGCATATTAGTATTTGGTTAGAAGCGTTAGAAAATTTTGTGAGCATATTCACGAAAAAAATGGTGGGTATGCAATGATACAAATCGAAAATAAGGTTTATTCATTAATTATTATTATGGTACCAAAATAATACATTTAATTAATTAACCAGGACAAATGATTGCGAATGGAAGGAGGAGGATCCGAGAATTAGATAAATTTGAAATAGCTGTCAAATGCTTGTCTTGGTCACACACACTCACCTCAAAGCCTTTTCTTTTGTCTTCATCCTTTTCACCTTTCTTTTGAATTTGATTGTTCAATTCAATTCAATTTCCCCCGTTCGCTTCTCTACTTTAGCGTACAAATACCAAATCGGGTTGATTCACCCTACATTAACCGGTGTTTGAATTGAAGTTAGAAAGAATAACTCAACAGAAGGATCTCTATTTCTGATCTGAAAATGAGTGCATCGAGGTTCATTAAGTGCGTCACTGTTGGCGATGGTGCAGTTGGCAAAACTTGCTTGTTAATTTCATACACTAGTAACACTTTTCCCACGGTTTGTTTCTCTGCTTCTTCATTAATGTAACTGTTACACTTCACTTTCATTCCTCTTTTGTAGCAAACCATGGAGTTTAGGTTGAAATAAAATTAATTATTATCATGCTCATTTTTTTCTTTCTTTAACTGTAGTTTTTTTGTCAAGTGTAAAATTTGTAATTGCAATTAGAGATATATGCGGTGGAATTATGAGTAGATGCTATCAAACTCTGAGTTTTCAATTGATGTTTGACTTGGTGATTCACCTTTTAAATTTGGAGATTGACCTTTTTATCATTATTATTACTATCCCTTCTATTTTGAAATGAGTAAATTAATAGATCGAGTGTTTCCTTTAATATCATTGGTTGGATTTATTTGTTGTTGTACGCTTATTCACTCTGATACTCTCATTTATAGAAGAGAAAGCCCTCTTCTTCTTCAAGGCTATGTTTGGAAGGGGGATTTTGGAGGGGAGGATATATTTTTCTTTTCTAAAAATAAATAAAGTGTCATCGGAATGTTATATAATCATGTTAATCTTTCAATTTTCTTAAAATCTCAAATATTTATTGACATATAGACTTAGCCTTCCAAAATTATCCTGTAAAATCCCCCCTCCTAGACGTACCATAAGTATGATAAATAGCTTGCAGTTTCATTAGGAATAGTGCAGATCAGTTTTTACTTGTTCATGTGTAGAAGAACACATGTGTTGTAAAATGCAAAGCTTTTCGGCTGAGTAAAATTTTGATCACTAAATTGTAATTGTTTTTTATTGTCAAGGACTTTAGTTAATCGACTGCAGGAATGCACTGCTATTGCTTGATAATTTTTGACACCTTTCTACCTGATTTTGATTTTGTTTTTAATAAATTTTACCTTCATGGTTTAACTCTTCTCTATTTCTGCTTATCATCAATGACAGGACTATGTGCCAACTGTATTCGACAATTTCAGTGCTAATGTTGTTGTGGATGGAAGCACTGTCAACCTGGGATTATGGGATACTGCTGGTGAGTGGTAGCTCAGTTGCCAATTCAATTATATAGAATTGAGTATCATTTTCAACTTTTTTTGTTTATTTCTGGTTGTTGAAATTATTGTCTGATTAACAGGTCAGGAGGATTATAATAGACTAAGACCCTTGAGCTATCGAGGAGCTGATGTCTTTATACTTGCCTTTTCTCTTATAAGCAAGGCCAGCTATGAAAATATTGCAAAGAAGGTTTATTTTCCTTCCCTATGAAGAATTTGATTACGATGGTGATGGTCTAAATCGGTTTCTTTACTTAATAATGTATCTGACAAAGTTGTTACTTTTTTGGTTATTACTTTCAGTGGATTCCTGAACTAAGGCATTATGCCCCTGGTGTTCCAATAATCCTAGTTGGAACAAAATTAGGTAAGCTGTCCCTTTCCTTCCTTGAATGGATTGGCCAATTTTTTTTGGTGAACTAATTCAGATCATTATGTTTGAGCTACGTGCTTTGTTTTGGTCATGTAAAGGCCCTAAGGGTTAATTCACACCAGTTTATTGTCTTACCATATAAAGTATATTCATATTTTTTGCATTTGTTTTTTTAGGACAGTTGCTTCTTACTTCTTTTATTCACACATCAACCTAGAGTATGAAATGGTTTAACCAGTATCTTGGTCTTCTCAGTTTCATTAATCGTATAACCCTCACTGAAGTTGGATTTAAATGTCTATTGAAAATAACGTTTTCTCAATGCTTATGCACAAATGAGGAAAAAATAAGTTGGATTAGCATCCAAGTTGTGGAGATTTGGATATTCTAGTTTGATTTGTTCTATGAGTAAAAAGATGTGTGGGAAAAAAAAGTTGATAAACTTGTATCTAGGTTGTGTTTTGATGGTATATGAAAAACAAAATAATTTCTTTTTCTTACAAGGATAATAGCTCATAATTAAAATTCATTTTTGTGGTGAATGCGAACAGTTTTTATCCAATTGATCTCTGAAGTAGAGTAATTTAACAACAGTAAATGCTTAAATATGCAGATCTTCGGGATGATAAGCAGTTTTTTGTTGACCACCCTGGTGCAGTGCCAATCACCACGGCCCAAGTACGAAATGCCACAAATTTTCTTTCTCCTTTTCAGTAGAAGAGTTACTTGATTATGAAATTTTGTTTACCTACCACTGATATTTGTTTTCACTTTGGCTGAAGGGAGAAGAACTGAGAAAACTGATAGGTGCTCCTGCCTACATAGAGTGTAGTTCAAAAACCCAACAGGTGCGTGCAGTTTCTATCTGCTTAACATTTATGCAGTAGTTTTTTTTTTTGACACGTCCAAGGCTGGGATCGAACCAAGTCTTCAGAGGGTTAGAAAGATAACTTTCAACCACACCAACTACTTGGGATCCCAGCTTCCCTATAGCTTTTTTATAACTGAGGTGTCGTGCTCTTGGGATGACAGAATGTGAAAGCTGTCTTTGATGCTGCCATCAAAGTGGTTCTTCAACCACCAAAGCAGAAGAAAAAGAAAAGGAAGGCACAGAAAGCTTGCTCAATATTATGATTAAGAAACAGAAACTATTAGCTGGAAGTTACTGACCTGTCAACCTTAATTGCTGCCTCAGCATCATTTGTATTATTTTGTTCCCTGTCTTCTGAAGCAAGCAGGAAGCTATGTATAGTTTGAACTGGCATTGTACTGTGTTGTCTCAATTTATACTCTAACTAGTACTACAATTAGCTCAATTATATATTCTGAGCACCGCCCATTTCTTTTTGTTATTACACGTAGTGGCTTACAATAAATACTGCTTGTTTATGTTAGTGTGATGTGATTATATGCATGCATGACCTGTGCTTGTGATGTCTTTGAAACTTGTATATCATTTTGGCCAATTTACACCACCTAGTAATTAACACTTAACAGACTTTTCTGATTGATTTGAAAAATAACCGTTTTGTGACCATGTGACTATTCTTAAGGGTATGTTTGGGAGGGGGTTTTATGAGAGCTTCTTCTTCTCATGATATATGATTCAATAAAATAAGCAGTTGTGCTATGTCAATTCTGGCAAAGTATCTTGGTTGAATCTCCTATGACACCCCCTCAGACCTCAGTTTTTGAAATACCTCTGACTTCTCCATTGTTCTGGAAATGAGAACCCCGTAGGGAGTTCCAGGTTGACTAGTATTAGCCTTCCCCTTATCAGTTTCAAGGTATAGAATATAGATGTTGCAAAAAGTAGAATGAGAGTAGGTAGCTTCACTCTTTTTTCTACCCATGTTATGAAGAATGTAGGACTGTTAGATATCACTCACCGTGTTTCGTGAAGTCACTTTGGGCAGTACAAATTTGATGATCATGTTGATGAAAAACTCTTGCTTTGGGCTTCAAGTTTTAAGCATTGTTTTCCTCAATCTTAAATAACAATCCTCATGTAAGGTACCTAAAAATAGGTGAACCTTCAAAACACAATGACAGAAAATTAGAGCTCCTTTCGAGGGGAGAGCACCTCCTTTAACAAACTAAAAACTACACTAAACATTCTTTTTCATTGATTTGATGATCTCATTCAAATGATTGAGAGATACATATATAGATGCTAGAAAAGGGTGACTCACCCCACTAAAGAACATTCTAGATTAACTAACAAAATGACAAAATAAAGGAATATAAAAAGGTGACTCATAAGTGATAAAATGGTGACTCATATGCTTCTAGAATCTACTAGATGCTTCTTATTAGGTCACATAGTCTCTTAGGTATTTGAGTTTGGTCCTCTTGGGTTGGGTCATTACATTCCATTCCCCTTCACAGCAACCTTGTCCTCAAGGTTGAAGAAAAATGGATGTAATTACAAATTTTCCGGGATCCCATTGCTTGAACCGAGAAGAAATAACCCTTATAAAAGCCAAAAATTGTCCACCGATAATATCTCAAACCCAAGCTATCAACCATTCCATGGCTAACTCGCTATAGCCAAGAGATGCCTTGGGAACAATAGCAAAAATGATGTTTTCAATCTGAGATGCAGAGTGAGAGTAGCATCGGGTGTAACTCTCAATGAAAGCACTAATGTAAGGTACCCAAAAATGGGTGAACCTTCAAAACACAATGACAGAAAATTAAAGCTCATTTCGAGGGGAGAGCGCCTCCTTTAACAAACTAAAAACTACACTAAACATTCTTTTTCATTGATTTGATTATCTCATTCAAATGATTGAGAGGTACATATATAGATGCTAGAAAATGGTGACTCACCCCACTAAAGAACATTCTAGATTAACTAACAAAATGACAAAATAAAGGAATATAAAAAGGTGACTCATAAGGGATAAAATGGTGACTCATATGCTTCTAGAATCTACTAGATGCTTCTTATTAGGTCACATAGTCTCTTAGGTATTTGGGCTTGGTCCTCTTGGGTTGGGTCATTACACCTCATGTTTATTATTTATTAACTAAAAACGATATAAATTCATTAAGATTATTTTCGGTAGTTGTATGGGTTCGAGTATGAAGTCTCCGTTTTGCGTGTGTTAGTTTACGAGCGGTGTTTGTCACTCCCCGACAAAGAAAGAGAGTAGTTGTTATGTGAATAAAGTCTTTCTTTTTTTTGACACAATGAATAAAGTCTTGTATTTATAAAAAAATGCGAATATAGTCTTAGGAGAATTTTTTTTAACCAAAACAAACTTATAGCATTTCATTCATAATCAAAGAGTCAATACAAGTGGGAATATAATCAAAAACGTGAGAGTTAGCATGAGAACTTGATGCTCTCGCAAGAGTGTGAGCAATAAGATTTGCTTGCCTAGTCTTAGGAGAATTAAAAATCTAAGATTTATATATTAACGGTACGTTCTGTAAAAATTCGTAGATAGTCGATAAACTAACTTATAATAGCTAAGCTTATAGGGCATAATTGATAGTGAATAAATTAGGCGTAAAAATGTAAAGCGTTTGATAAAATTAATAATTAATAAATATAAAATGACATAATATTTCTAATTAATACTTAAAAATAGAGACTTTTTGTTTAAGGAAAATGAACGTGAGAAATCTATTTAAAATAATACGTATAGAAACTAAAAAAATTAAATATTAAACTATAAATTCATAAGTACCACAAAAAGTTATAAACTCAAAAATTACTTCACGTAGCGTATGAAAAAGCCATATAAACTAGTGATTACTAAGTATATCTATTTTGTTTCGACGAACTTATTCGAAGTATTTAGTGAACATTTATGTGGTTACTCTGTTCAAACTTGAAATCTTGTGTTGTTTAGGTGTGATACTTACCGCCAATCCCTCAATGAGATTTCATTTTTTGTCCAACTATTGTACCAATTGTGTCTACAACCAAAAATTCAATAGATATGGTAGAATTCTCTAAAAAAACAAAAACCAAAAACAAAAACTTTGAACTCGTCAACAAGAAGCAAGTGATTGAAGTATATAAGTTGAACTGAACGATAAAACCCTAAACCCCAAGGATACCAATAATATAGGTTGGGAAAACGTAGCCATTGTGAACTTCGGTAACATTCTAGACTCTAGAGTGAGTTGTGTTGAGTAGATTAGCGAGAATGAGAGGTCTCAATGGAGCAATATCCGTGGCCAGAGCCCTGAGATGCAACGCCACCGCCGTCGGCACCTTCCGCGGACCACCACGAGCGACTCCATGTGCCACATACTGGACTATTAACCCTCAGAGTCTCGACGATCGCTCCTCTGACATTTCAACTACCACGCTTGTTCGCAGTAACGCCACATGGTTTCGTTATTATGGTTCTGCTGCTGCCACGTCTCTTGCGCAAGAAGATCTCAATACTAAAGGCTCAGAAAATAGCTTCCAACCCAAAGAAGTTGTTCTCTATCAATACGAGGCTTGTCCATTCTGTAACAAGGTTAAAGGTAATTGATTTCCCTTGAATTCTTTTATCATAATAATAAAGTAACGTATTGCGTTGGTTGTAAGTTAATTAGATTAGATGGATATAGTTTTGAAATTTTCTAATTTATTGAATTGGTTTTTCTTCAGCGTTCCTAGATTATTATGATGTACCGTATAGAGTTGTGGAAGTAAATCCGATCAACAAGAAAGAAATCAAATGGTCTGACTACAACAAGGTTCCTATTCTCATGGTTGATGGTGAAAAATTGGTTAATTCTTCAGGTTCATAACTGTCTTATTAATAATTTCATTTGTGGTGTGTATTGTGTTTTATAGAATGTTGTTCTGAAATGTGAAATCTCTTCTTTTTTGACAGAAATAATTGATAAGCTTGTCAAAAGGATTCATCCAGATCGTGATCTAGATGACGATGAAGAGAAGAAGTGGCGCAAGTATGTTTTTCTAATCACTTTGTCTTGTTAATTTGAACTACTTGGTTGGTTACCATAAGCTATATTTGGTTAAGATATGGTTCCATCACTGCCAATGTTCTTTTGAAAGTGTGGCTATGGAGGTCCCCAAAAACAAACTCGACATTGTCGCCATAATCGTGTTTGCAGACCACAAATTAAAACCGTGGCCTCTGCTGCCATTTTTTTTTTGACTGAACTGTTGCCATTGTTAGGAGATCTGTTTTCCTCCCACAATATCTTTGTTGTGATATTGAATGCAAGATTAAGTATGTGTGTCTTTGGCCTTGATGTGTCACATAAGTGTTATGTAATATGTTGTGACTTGTTATATTTTCATACATAGGTGGGTGGATAATCACTTGGTACATGTTTTGTCACCAAACATCTATCGAACTGTTGCGGAGGCTCTTGAATCATTTGAATATATCACCACTAAAGGTAAGATTTTGACTACAAGTCTGTCTGCTGTGATCTGTCAATTTTTTTAATACTCAGAAAAAAAGTAGAATTTATTTTTAATATATAAGCTCAAATAATGCTGAGCTGTAAATTGTAGGTTGCAGCTAACAAATGAACTATTAGAAAAGTGGGTTGTGATTTTGAACCATCTTATTCAATTTGGTATCTTTCTGGAGCATATTTCATTTTTTTTCAAAAACATTTGACATTTATTGAACATGTGGTTCACTTTCTCTACATTTCACGTTGCTTGAAATTGATCCCTTACTCTCTAGTCATTTTCTAAATATGAAGAGAATTCATTTGTATGATCTGAATGCAAATGTTTGTTATTTCATGTGTTTTTGAACCAATCTTATTCAATTTGGTATCTTCTGGAGCATATTTCATTTTTTTTTTGCAAAAACATTTGACATTTATTGAACATGTCTTTCACTTTCTCTACATTTCGTGTTGGTTGAAATTGATCCCTTACTCTGTCATTTTCTAAATATCAAGAGAATTCATTTTTAGGATCTGAATGCAAGTTTGTTATTATTCTGTAGTGTAGTGACCCTAAAATATGTACAATGGGATGGATACTAGTAACATGTTCATGTGAATGCATGATGTTACAGCCTCCTAATTCATTCAAACTGTTCTGTTTGGTTCAAATTTAAGTAAGCCCTGTTCAACCGAATCTGTAAACAGTTATATGTTTTGAAAGAATTCCAAAAGAGGGGTAGATGAGGTTTTCATTCAACTTACTGCGAACCTCACTATCTGTTCCTGCCTTTTGTACTCAGTTTGAAACATAAAAGCTACACTACATATCATTCCCCATTGCTGTTTCATACTTTCCTTCCTTTTCTTTTTTACTTCTTTTCTGCTTTCTATCCTGAAGTCAAGTATGTTATGGAGTGTAGGCAATTTTTGAGTTTTCCATCTAAATATGCAGGAAATTTCAGTTTATATGAGAGGTTAGTTGCTAAGTATGGTGGAGCTACTGCTATGTATTTTGTGGCGAAGAAATTGAAGGAGAGACATAATATCACTGATGAGCGTGCAGCATTGTATGGAGCTGCAGAACAATGGGTTGATGCTTTGAATGGTCGAAAATTTCATGGTATGTTCAAGTTCAACAAGCATAATGAACATATGATATAAAGAATGTTTGGTTTTATGTTACCGTGTAGATTCGTTAGTGCTTAAATGCTTGATTTTTGCAGGTAATTTGGAACCTAATTTAGCAGATCTTGCTGTCTTTGGCGTCCTGAGACCCATCCGCCACCTCCAGTCAGGTCGAGATATGATAGAGCACACTAGGATTGGGGACTGGTTTTCTGAGATGGAACATGCAGTAGGACAGGCTTCCAGGGTGAGTGACCATAAGTAGAATATTTGTGAGCGAGTTTCAAGCTATGGATAAGTAAATGCTAAACGGGGAGACCGGAAATCAAATAAGCTTGCTTCTATTAAGTCTGGTGGGTCTTTGAAAGCTTTGCATGTTGTGCTCTATTGTTTATCTTTTGGTTGTAGTGATGATTTGTGATTACATACTGGTTTGTAAAATCCAGTTATAGATAGCAAAAACAAATAACCTTTCTTTCACTAGGTGGGTGGGGTTGGAGACATGGAAAATCTAGGTATATATATATAGATTCAATAAAAATCTCATTACTCTGGGATGAGAACAATGATCTCTCTTTTGCTTTTACTTGTCTTATATCCTGTTGCACTGTTGCAATCGTGTATGTATCTTTAGCATGGGGAATAAGGATTCTGCTGATTCAGACAAGAAATCCTACTGATAAATCATATACCATTACTACGCGTCCCAGAAGGGTATAGCTCAATTGGTTGAGTGAAAGGGACATCGTTGGTGGAAAAATGTTGGCGTACGGGGGTTTGAACCCCGCTCCTCCCCTCTAACGACTAACACACTAATTACTAAACACTTTGCCTATCTAAAAAAAATATACCAATACCATGCCATGCCTCTTAAGGGTTATCTGAACCAGATGCAAGATGATTCTTCTATTAACCAAACAAATATGACTACATGTTAAAGCCTACAACTCCCACATGCAAGCATCCTGGCGATTTCAAGTTGAAGAACTACTTATCATTGGTTACCATAAAAAACCATTTATGACACTTATAAAAAATCCCTGGTCATAAAACATTTTTTCAATTAAAATGTTCGTTGTCAATAAAATTTAACCATATTGAAAGGAAAGTTTAACTGCAGCTTTTATCAGCAGGGGCAAAAAATCAGATTTGCCTTTATATTAGACACATCAATCACATCGCTTAGTGCCAAGATCTTTCTCAATGTGAGCTTCAGAGGAATTTTTCCTTTTTCCAAATTTTAGCAATCTAGGAATCACCAAGATATATGGGTCTTCTCCACACTCTACAGACATGCATGAGATAAAAACATCTTTGGTCAAAATATTAACATCAGAAATGATTGAAGCAACAAGGTCATCTTCTTTGGCCTTAACCAAGTTAGCTCCTGAATTTGGTGGATTATCGTTCTTCACTCCAAGTATGTATTGAGGCGCAAATAGAGACTACAGAACGATAATGCAAATAGAGACTACAGAACGATATTTTTAAAAGTCATGACAATTTTAAATGTTATACAAGAAACTACAGACTTTTATTTTTTATTTCATGATTTATTTAAATGTTTTAATTTATGATAAGATTTTCTCTATTCTAATCTAATTTAATTTGAACTTGGACGATGGAGATACGAAAGAGAAGAATAAAAAAGGTAAAATTATTTGAAAAAATACAGCGTTGTTCTTTATTTAAGTATCAATACCCTTAAACAAAACCCTAAGTGGCCGCTATGATATAGAAATGACTTATGAGTATGACAATGTTGATGTGGCAAGCCTAAATAGACTTTTAATTAAAAGAAGATTTAGTAAGACTTATCACATCCACATCATTATAGACTTTCAATTTTTTTTGCTTTTATTTTCCTAGGAAATTTAATTTTGAATAAAATAATGTGTAGCCAAAGACAAAGTGAGATAATGACTGTTTAAATCTTAATTTGTGGAGTTATAGATATATTCAAATTGAAACTTTAAGTAATGTAAGGATGAAATCAAATTCAAATTCAAGTGTTTGAAGATTAAAATTATTCATAACCAATATTTGAATCTATCTGTGTTGTCAAAAAAATAAAATTTGAATCTAAATACAATTTTTTTTTTGCTTCCATCAATGAATTGCACGAAAAATATGACACCAAATTTGATAGTCTAGCAAACATATTCCGTTTAAGTATAGTATATAGCTAATAACAACGTGAACTTTTTAACCGGAATTAAACAAAAAAATTATAATTTACCAAAAAACAAAAACTATAAAAAGACAATGCCGTGTATGTTTTGAGAATTTAAAATTTAGATGAAAAAAATTAAAAGTGTAAGATAAAACTTAAAATTAAATGTTAACATTATATTTAATTTATATACATTTTCAGTGTAAAAAAGTTTTACGGTGTCACTCAATTATAATTGTCAAAATCACTAAAACGTATCAATATTGTGATTTGTTAACATTGTAAAACATTTAAACTGACAGTGTATAAACTTAACCTCTAAAACAAATGGGAGTAACTTTATGAATAAACCAAGAAGTTAATTTATATGCATGGGTTTGTCGGTGCATAAATGTTTCATACCTTTTGTGAAAAAAATATATTTTATACCGTAAACAAATTACAAATTGTCATGTTATTAAAAAGAAGTTAGTCTACTCTCAACTAACTTATATGTCACCCAACTGATAAAAAATAATCCGTCCCTTCAAATATGGTTGTGTTTTAAAAAAAGTCCCTGTAATTTTTTTAAAAAATAAATCTCTGCAAAAGAACTTATTTATTTATTTATTTTAAATATATCATTTTATTAGTCAGACGTTATAAAACTTTATTGTTTTTCCATTTATTTTTATTAATGTTGGTGTGTATATTAACTTAAACCTAATTGGTCACCAAAAAAAAAACTTAAACCTAATAACTTCATCTTCCCCAATTAAACCGCAATCGAACCAACCATAACTACCATCATCTTCCTCTTTTCGAACTCTAAGAGCGTCTTCCCCAATCAAACCCCAATCGAACCAACCCTTATCACCATCATCTTCTCCTTTTTGAACCCGAAAAGCTCCATCATCTTCTTACTCCAAATTGTGAAAACCAAAAGCTTTAGTGGCTACCTCTCAATCTTCAACCTCAAATTCAACATTGAATGCTCAGTTATTTGCAGGTAGGTTACCCATATGGGGTTGTCATTTAACAATGAGGATGTGCCCCACAAACACAACTCAAACCCCAAATAGGAGATATCGAAAATGTGCCAATTGGTTGATAAGTTCCATCCTCCTTTTGAAACCCATTTGTATACTGTGTTGTTTTCATTCCTCTTGAAATGCTTTGTTTGATTTTTGCAGAATGTAGAATAAAGCTGTAACTTTTTAGATGAGTTGAGTGAAAGTGACTTTGCAGTGTTTGCCTATGTGCTGATAAGCTCCATGGAAGTAGTGAATGAGAAGATTTAGAAGTTACAACTGAAATTGGGCAAAGAAAGGACTAGGGTTTAGGGGCTTGTCATTTGGCTGATAATTACGTTGGTTTTGTTGATTGTTCATACCATTGTAGTGTATTTGATCTAGTGTTGAAGATCGATGTAGTTTGAATGAAATTATCATGCTACTATTTGAAGTTTGATTGTAATAATGATAAAATATGTAGTTTGTTGACACAAGAAATATTGTTTATTTTTTGGTTACCATTTGAAATATAGTTTTGTGAGATACTAAATTGAATTTTTTTAAATTTTTGAGGTAAATATAAAATGAATTTCCTATCTTTGTGTACGACACAACCTCTTCTCAGAGTTGTTTCTAGACTTTCCGTGCCTTTTACTCTGTTCTGCTTTCGAACAACAAACTCATACGCACAAATATTCCTTTTGCAAAGAGAAACTTTTCTTGATCATCATCATCATCATCATCTTCTCTGCAATCAGCCATGCAACAAGGAGATTACAGCTCCGCTCCTTATTTCCAATTCCCCCACTCACAAAACCCTAATCCCATCTCCAACCCTCCTCCTCTTGATCCACTCCCTAACCACTACGCTTCTGCACCTCCCTTTTCTCCCAATTACGCCTCCTCCGATTACCCTTCCACCTATCCTTCATACCCGCATAATCCCGATCCTATTCCAATCACCGCCCCTTCCTATCCCCAATCATCTTCAAACCCTAATTTGCACTCTTTCAATCCTCCCTTTGAATCTAACCCTCCCTATCAACCACCGTCACAGTCCTATTACCCGCCCTATGATCAACATCAAACGGCTCCCAATTATCCTCCTCCACCCTCTTCAATCGCTCCAAACCCCAATTCAATTCCCAATTCCAATTCCAATTCATCGTTGTATAACTCGGCTCCGTACCTTCACACCGCTTCTTCTGTTCCTCCGATCCCATCATACGATAGCCCATACGACAGTCCGGTGAAATCCGATTACGGTAGCGGTGCTTATTTCGATGACAGGTACGGTGGTTTTAATAGGAGCCGTTCTGATTTGGGATCCGAATTGTATGGGAAGCGTCATGATGGCGGTTTTTCTAGGTTTGAAGGTGGTGGTGGTGGTGGTGATGAGGCTTATGGTGATGGTGTTTATGCTTATCAAGGGGGTAAGGTGGAACCTTATGGGGCGCGTGGTACGGCTCCTAAATCGTCCAATTCGGCCTTGTTTGATGATTATGGAAGGTCGATTAGTGTTCCTTCTCACAAGGAATCGTCTATGTCAAGTAAGATTGTGAAAGCTGTGCCCAAGGTTGATACCCAAGAAGATGTGAAAAGTGGGGTGCAAAAATTTCGCGTCAAGCTATTGGCAGAAAGTGGTGGTCAGAGCACAACGGATGTTCTTTGCCAGGTATGAAGAGGATAGCAACTAGTATCCTTTGTTATCGTTGTGTATTTTATTTTCCTAGTGTTGGCTTTAATTCATCAATTCCACCTACTATTAGATACAATAATTCAATCATAGCATTTTGTTACTTTCGTTAACTTTAGGCTAAAAGATACTTTTAGTCCCTGCAAATGTCAAGAAAATCCAGTTTAGTCCCTGCAATTCCAAAATTTTTAAAATAGTCCCTGCAATTAGTAAACATTACTACTTTAGTCCCTGCTGTTACTACTTTAGTCCTTGCAATTCCATTTAAAAGGTACTTTTAGTCCCTGCAAATGTCAAGAAAATCCAGTTTCGTCCCTCCTTTGTTAAGAGTAAAGTAACAGCTGGGACTAAAGTAGTAACGTTTACTAATTGCAGGGACTATTTTAAAACTTTTGGAATTGCAGTGACTAAACTGGATTTTCTTGACATTTGCAGGGACTAAAAGTACCTTTTAGCCTTAACTTTATTATGATTATAATTGAATAAACCATCAACTTAGTCTCTAAAGTACCGATCCTAAACTATGATTATAATTGAATAGACCATCAATTTACTTTGTTATGACTATTTAATAGTTTTACTTGATAGTTTTACCGACTATTTAATAGGTTTTGGTAGTTCGGGACTATTTAATAGGTTTAGCGATACTTTAGGGACTAAATTGAATGTTTACTCTATGATAATTACAATCACAATCAAGCCATTGGATGGCTATCGACTATCGTATACCATGAGTGTACTGTGTTGCTTTTGTATAAGTAGGTGCTGCATCTGATTTATGGCATTGAGTCAAAATAGAAGTTATTTTGGTCTAACTGTCTAAGCACATCAGATTTGAATAAATAACTTTGTGTCTTTTCTTTCAGGTTGGTTTGGATGGCATTCGCATGCTGGATCCAAATACCAGTCTGACATTGAGAATATATCCAATTGAGAACATAACAAGATGTGATGTGAGCTTCTTGATTTCCTCCATGTTACTTCATTATATCCGTGAGCTTCATTTTTCTATCTAATCTCAGTATAATGTTTTATAAATTGAATAATGCAGAGATTCGATTCATCCACCCTTGCATTTTGGTCAAAGAGCCCTGTAGACATTGAGCCAAGACGAATCAGATTGCAATCTAATAGTTACACTACAAACACACTTTTGGATACAGTGACTGCTGCAATCATACAGGTATTCCCAGAAATTCATCCTTCTGTTATTATGACAAATTGACTATAGATTGTCCATATTTATTTAAATTATTTGAATTGCTTAGAACATGTTTCCTTTTAAGAAAAGTTGTAGGAAGACATTGGCTTTTTCCATTTTTTTTAAGGTTTCCTTAGGAAAATGATTTCGTTTTAGTTGCTTGCATTGTTTGTGTTGCAATGTGTTAGGAGACTAGACTGGAACTTCGTAAAATAGAGAACAAACTGAATTATATCTTCTCTATTGTACTAATTAGTGTTTTTAGTCTTCGATAGTGGAATGTAGCGGCCAGCCCGAAAAACACTATAGCGGTATAATGGAAAGCGGGATGGCTGCCATAGGTTTTTAGACAAAAATCGACAAAAACCAACTCACGACACCAATTAACCAAGTTTTTTAGACTATTAGCCAATCTGCTTTTTCACAGTTTTCGAGGCGTTGTTTAAAAACTTGGTTAATTGATCACTTGTCTAATAGTCTAAAAAACTTGGTTAATTGGCGTTGTGAGTTGGTTTTTGTCGATTTTTGTCTAAAAACCTATGTCTAAATAACATTGTTGATATTAAATTCATGATTTTGGCTTATGACAGCACAGCTTGCCCCAAAATCCTCTAGTACGGTAAGTGTAGTACATATAAAAGTTCAACATCCTAAGTATTGTTGCCATATTAATCCTAACATAACATCTAGAAATTGAATAGATAATAGATAAATATGTACAAAAAAAAATGGAATTTATTTGCATTGGCTCTTATAAAACTAAACACTTCTAGCGACATAATTCCTGGCCAGTTCCTAATCTATTTTGAATACTGTATGGAGGATTTCTAGTTAAACAGCTTGTGGTCATTATGCCCTTGGGGCCTTCGACTACATATCATGGTTGTTTGCAATGTTGAGTATTATTTGTTATATGTCTCTGTCTTAATTACTCATTTTTAATACAGTTCAAGGAAATGGGTGGAAGCAGGAAGCATGTTGAATCTTTGAAAACAAATGAACAGACTGCAGAAAGAAAGAAAGGCCTTGGCGATTGGATGAATCTGATCAAACCTGCCAACGAAGAGAAAGATCATTGGGTAAAAATAGATATAACTTTAGTGCCCCCCTCTCCCCAACAAAAGATCATAAGATTTTAGTATAATGTTTTCCTTCAAATCATTTTCATTTTTACTATAATGCAATTTTCTCATTTTCTGGTGATTGTTGTAACATGTATCATTGTTGCAATCAACTTTATGATTTTATTTTCAAAATGTTAGCCTCCCTCTCTATTGACTATTGGAAAGTTTCTAAATGACACAATTTTAATGAGAATTGATTGGTCAACTGTATTAACCTACTTCAGTTTAACCAGGATCCTTGTTGATTAGTTTTTGTAACAGTTAAATTTTTTACCAAGTTCCTTTGTCTATAGGTCCCAGATGAAGCAGTCTCAAAATGTTGTGCATGTGGCGCTGATTTTAGTGCTTTTATACGCAAGGTTGATCTCCCTGTTTCCTTTCTCAAACTATGTTTTCTGTTTCTTGTGATGTGCTTTTAATGACACAATCCTCTGTGCTTCTACCAGCATCATTGTAGGAACTGTGGTGATATTTTCTGTGACAAATGTACACATGGTAGAATTGCTCTAACTGCTGACGAGAATGCTCAGCCAGTACGAGTTTGTGACCGGTGCCTGGTATGTGTAATATTTTTTTTTGGTTTTTCTCTCAATCACTTTGTAGATAATGAAAATGGGATAAATTGGGATGTTTGCTTTTGTCAATCCAGAGGTAGCAGTGATAAAAATAATAAAATTAAATGCGATATCAACTGACCCATTTCAGTTGCTTATTTATCAATCGATTTAGTGTCTCAATTGTTAAAGTTGTAGAAGCCATGTTCTTAAATTTCTTATTATTCTTCTGTATAGGCAGAAGTGACTCAGAGGCTGTCTAGTGCTAAAGAGTCATCTAGTAAACCTCTGTTGCAGAGTCATGAAGATCTTGCTCGGAAACTTCAGGTGATTATTTGTGGCATGTTGTACTGTTTGTGTCTTGGTTTTTCCTTGCCCTTGGAATGCTTTAAATTTGTGGATTTACTTTTTAGTTTCTTGGTTATGTTTCCTTTTGTTGTGTAAGCGTACTTCAAATACTGATTTGTTTTTATCGGTGAATGTCTTCACAGGAGGAGCTGGAGAGAAATCGAAAAACATCAGGTAATGAAATTTGTGTTCAACTTTGGGAGTCTGGGTTTTTAATATTGCTATAAGATTTTTTATTTATAACTTTTCAAAGTATTCAAGTTTCAAGTAATCTGTTATGTGGGGTAATTTAGGTCAAATGGTTGATTTATTTATTGAGTTTTGGAAATCAGTTGTTGTGGCTCATTGAGTGATCTGATTTGTAGGTTCTAAGTCTGAGGGGTCTTCTGGAAAACGAATGAAGGAAGTTGCATGTCCTATTTGCACTGTCCATTTGCAGGTTTGATATATTCCCTAATGTCCGTGCTGTTATTTTGCACGCATCATTCAATCATCTTCATCCTCACTTTTGGGGCTTTGTTTTGGAATAATTGCAGGTTCAGGTACCTAGCTCAGGTTCAGAGACCATTGAGTGTGGAGTTTGCCAGCACCCATTTCTTGTGAGTTCTTATTGAGCGTTCAGATAACATGGATACGGATGAAGATGTCTATATGTTTCAAGTTCAAAATTCAATTATTTCGCCGATCAATTAGCTCTTGCACATAATAATAATAATTAATGATTGGGATTGCGTTCTGTTTACTTTTATCTTTGGGCTTGTTTACTGACCATTTTGTATCGTTTCCTTTGAGCTTGGTTTTATATGTTTTATTTTTATAACTTTTCATCTTCCTATGTCCTCTTGTATAAAATAGACTCTGAACTTATACATGTATAGTTATGCGAAATCGATTCGGCTTTGAGCGTATATTATAAACTTGTCAAGTTCAATCGTATGACTAAGAAAACTATTCTTCATTAACTACTCAAAAGAGCGTTAAATTAGGTGGCATATGAGAAATTCTATGACTAATTGCTCAAGTCAGGTTAAACGTAAATTCATCATATATAAAAATATGTTGGTCCATTCATCATTTTTTTATAATAAAAAAATATCACAGATCCAGAAGTGAAAACAACAGGTACTGCCCAGTTACAATAATCTGCTATGCTGTGGGAGTCTAGCTTCTTCTTTCACTAGCCTCATTTACAATTGGTACTCAGTGATATTCTAAACGTTGTTCATTTTTAATTAACCTATTCTTTTTGTTCATATTTACATGAATTAAGAAACTAAAATATTATTGTTTCTCTCTCAACATAACAAAAAATTTAAGAATATGAGGTCAACTATAAATATGAGATTACGTGTCAGTTGCATATATGCAATTATCATTGAAGTAAAAAATACTGAACTTCTTTTTGAATTGCTTCGATCCTCCTCCATGCCAATTGAAGGACAGAAAAATAACTTTTTTTAACGTTATACATCAACTCAAAATCGCAGTAGTACTTCAAAGGCCTATTAAATATTCACCCATCAAATTCAAAATCATCAATGCTATTTAATATGAAAATTTTCTTATTAAGGTGGGTGCAAAAAGAGTAGAAATTCATAACTATTGGGTCCCTTTTTGTCAAAAAAAAAATCTATTGGGTCCCATATAAAAATTACTATTTGAATTGACCACTTACACCACCTATCAACCGTCAATTTTTAGGAGAGAAAACAAATAATGAAGTGCCTCTTTCTTTAAAAAAAATCATAAGTATACACATAATAAAATTTAAACAACAAATTTATGTTTGGATAAAAATATATAACTCATGGATAAAAACAAAATTAGTTGTTTACCGCATCTTTGCTTGCATATCGTAAAATCGATAGGCAACAACATAAAGACAAAATTGTTCAATGGTTAGATGAAACATTTCCTTTGAGCAATAAATGAGTTAAAGCTAAAAGGAAAGGACAGAATCGCATGATATAGCTGAAGAGGGAAGGACACTTGCAATTGCAAGAAGAGAACTAGTATATCCCCATATATAGATCTTTCTATGAAGCTACATTCTCTTATTATTACTTCAATGTCTACCTTCCTACTTCGTCTCATATTCTTGGTAGTAGTAGTAGTAGTTGTTTCTTCTTGCAAAAAGACGAAGGCCATGGTGGAACTTCCACCAAATGTTTCAGTTCCAGCAGTGATAGTGTTTGGAGATTCAATCATGGATACAGGCAACAACAATAACATGGAAACACTTGCTAGGTGCAATTTCCCACCATATGGGAGAGATTTCAAAGGAGGCATCCCTTCTGGTCGCTTTGGCAATGGAAAGGTTCCTTCAGACCTTATAGGTATCACTATTTTATATATACGTACGCGGACATGATATATATCTAGAATGTTATATATAGCATATGCCAAACAAGATTGATAAGATCGAACGAACCACCATAAATCTGATAAGGTACTAGCTTTTAAGTTTAAGTCCTAAGGGTTTGCCCCGGCACTTAGATGACATAAAGAATAATGTGTCAAATGAGTATCAAGTCGTGTCTGCACCTAACCTAACGAGATCACCAATATGTATAACCTGAGTAAATAAGAACAAAATATCATGCACTGTACCACCAAAAAGTCGATGCTTATACATAGAGATACCTTGGAGTGCCACTCAAGAACAAAAAAAATCTTAATTACAATAGTTTAGTAAAAACAATTAACTAAAAATGATAAATAAATATGATTTTTCTCCGCCTATTGACTAAATATACTTAGGTGAAATTATGTTAACAGTATTAGTAAATATTTTTGTAAAAGTTTTATTGCTTATATAACAATTAACTCGGACCGGGAAAGCGGTGAGATATCATGCTGGAAACTAAAAATGCGACCGGTGTTGACCGATCGGCTTGTTCTCCGCTTGTTTTTATTTTTAAGAAAAATATTTACTTATTTTTTAAAACAAAAGCTAAATTTGAAATATTTTATTGATTTAACTTTAAGGTTTTTATTTGTTTTCAATGATGAATGAGTAGTGAGTTTTGGATATTTTATTTATGTAAAAATTCATATTGCGATATGAATACACGCCTAAGAGCTTTTAGGCCTCTAAATCCAAACCTCCGGTCGAGTTTAATAACATTGCTTTTTAGGCCTCTAAATCCAAATTTTTAAAATTTAAATATTTTTATAAAAACTTTATAAAAACAATTAATTAGTGAATAATTTTAACTTTTGTTTTTGTAAATGATCAGTTGAAGCATTGGGCATTAAGGAACTTCTGCCAGCGTATTTGGATCCAACTATCCAGCTCAGCGATCTCCTCACTGGTGTTTGCTTTGCATCCGGAGGTTCGGGCTATGATCCTCTCACATCCAAATTAGCGGTAAGCATACATATTTTGAGTTACATTAATTGTTTTTCTCCTGAATATTTTTAAACAACACATTTTTTCTTCATTTTTCGTTTTTATTTCTAACATAGTTTTTTTAAACTTGTAACATATATAAACAGTCAGCTATATCGCTGTCCGATCAAATAGATTTGTTCAAAGAATACATAGGAAAGCTAAGAGGACTCGTTGGAGACAACAGAACAAACTTCATCCTAGCCAACAGTATTTTCCTTGTGGTCGTAGGCAGCAATGACATTTCCAACACATATTTTTTGAGTCACACAAGACAACTGCAATACGATGTTCCTGCTTACACTGACCTCATGTTAGGGTCTGCTTCCAATTTCCTAACGGTATGCGAAGTTTTAATTTGTCGTAATTAGGGAAATTTATATTTTCAAGTACGTTTTTTCACGAGTGTGACTAACCCGTGCCATGCACAAATATACAATTATTTAATTAAAAAGGAAATATATCATTTGGGTGCACGGAGGATAGGAGTATTCAGTGCTCCACCAATTGGGTGTGTACCGTTTCAAAGAACACTACTTGGAGGAATAGAGAGAAAATGTGCAGAAAATTACAATGACGCATCCAAGTTGTTTAACATCAAATTATCAAAGGAGCTTGCTTCCCTTAACCAAAACTTGCCCAATACCAAGATGGTTTACCTTGATGTGTATAACCCTCTTCTTGACATCATTGTAAATTACCAAGATTATGGTAATCCTTAATTCCTAATAAGTCTCATTGCATGTCAAAATTTCTGAAAAACTACTTATTTAAATAACATTAAATAAATAACAATGACAATAAATAACATTATTGTTTAAATATATGTATTGTTTTTTGTAATTGCAGGATTTAAAGTTGAAGACAAAGGATGTTGTGGGACAGGGGAAGTAGAGGCTGCAGTGTTATGCAACTCTTTGGATCCCCCATGTTTGGATGTTATGGACTATGTTTTTTGGGATAGTTTTCATCCCTCAGAAAATGTTTACAGAAAATTGGTTGATCCTCTTCTTCGAAAATATGTGCACCAATTCTTCTAGCTTCTATTAATTACCAGTAGTTTTTATGTTTTTCTTACTTCATTGACGAGAATATTATTATTGTTATTATTATTTGCAATATTAAATTTAAATATCATGTTATAGTATATATACAATCTAAATCCCAAACTTGAGTGTGGTTGGTTAACACACTCTATTTAAAGGAGAAACTCGGCTAGTGACCAAGTTCGTCCCCGGCAGTAGAAAATTTGAGGTAAGAGATTTAGAGTTTTGATTGGCATGTATTGACAATGTAAATATTTTTTTTACAATGTCAACCAGTAAAAAATCTTAGTTAGTAGCCATGACTTTCAAAATGGATGAGATAAAAGTCAACCTTTTTATGATGCAATGATTTTTGATCTGTTGACTTCGTAAAATATTTGTACACTGCCCGTGTATAATAATTTTCACTTTTCCATCACCTGTTTCAAAAACACTGATTTGTGGACCACTGAGTCATTATTTTAATTATTTTTACTAGAAAAAGAATTATTGTTCTTCAAATTTGTCGTTTTCTTTCTCTTGTCATGAACTCTAAGTTCATTTATTTCGCTAAATCTTCAGACTAATGTCATGTACATAATGTAATTTTGTGCAAATTGGTTCAGGCTTTAAGAATCGTTCATGTAGAAGAACAATTTTTTTTTGAAAAAAAATCAACATTCTCTGTAAAAAAATTGAAACACGAACAGTGAAAGTAAATCCTCAAATTTGAAAGATCAAACCCAATGTTGTAGAAGAAATTCATCCATGAATTATGACTTACAAACCCTGATTTGCAAAAAAAAAAAAAAATTTGTTAACCATTTAGTTATTATAGATCAAGTTCATACGAATACAATGGAATAAGTACCATGACTTTTCCTTGACAATAGAAGGAGAAAATTAAGGAACACAATCACGGTTAAAAGGAAAGCACAGGTCCACGTGCATTGGAAGTTTGAGGAAGGAGATCAACTGTTTTAAAATGTTGAAAATTCGAGGACCAATTTAGGAAGAAAAAAGCATAAAGGACTAACTAAGTTTAGAAAAAATATCAAAGAACCAGTAGGAGCCTTTTGAAATAATAATAATAATAATAATAATAATGATATTAATAATAATAATATTATATTAAATACCATATTAGATGGTGTATTATTAAAAACGAAAAGATAAAAAAAGCTTATAAGTGGGTGTATTAGTAAAACGAGGAGTATCAACGATCATTCCGAATTCTGGACATGCTTAAAGCCCATTAGCCCAAAACTTCAAAGCCCAGAACTAGGTATTTGGATTGTTAACCGTCCCAATAACCGTCAAAAAGTACCGACCATAACGATTGTATATTCTTTCGATGATAGTCTAATTTCATTCATTCATTCATTCCCCCAAAATCACAATAAAGCCAATTTGAACTGTGTTTGTTTCTCTCTCACGGACTGCCACCGCACATTCCGGCGCTATCGGCCAACCACTGTCCGCCACTCCGGTCGTTCGTACTGCACAACACCGTTAGGGTTTGTAAGAACTTGAAATTTGTGGTTTCTGCATTCTCCACTGATCACTAGACAGTGAGGGGCAGAGGTTTTTTGCTAGTTTCGCGGGGGTAATGGAGCCCATTGGCGTAGTGTTTGACCAATTGAGAGCATTTGGTAAATCCAGCCAAGACTTTTTTGATGGCCTTTTCCATCGGCGCAATCCGGTATTTGCTATCTCTTTCTCAACTTTTAGGTTTTTGTTATTTTTTAAAATTTTAATTAATAGAATTGAATTTGAGTACTAGTATATATTTCCAATTAGTTTCGCTATTTTTAATATAGAATGGGATAGCATGAATGTATGAGAAGTGAATGAAAAAGTAAAAGAGCAGGGAAAAGTGAAAAATTCCCTTGCAATTAAACATTTGTGCAAAAATTACAAATTGTTTTTCATACCAATGAACATTATCTATTACCAAATACACTTGTATGTACATGTACGTCATAATTCTTTAGCGTTTCTCTATGATGTGGATTTGACAGCTGTGTCTGCAATTATAATTTCAGATTGAAATCCTTAAACGTTTACAAAGAGAAGCTTTCTCAGATCTTATGAAGCTCAGAGACAGACAGGAAAAGATAGAGAGAGTGCTTTCCTTCTATAAATCATCCAAAGGAGGTCCTTTTCAAGAAGCTATCACTCGTGTAAGAGGACAAATGGATTTTGTGGGGGCTTTATTGGTCATGGGAAACTTTAATCAGCAGAACTTAGATACCATAAACAGGTCTGGAATAAGAACAGGCATTGATTCAAGGTTCATTTTTGAAACTGCCATTGGTCAGAATACTCTTGCTGCAGAGTTTGTGGCCACTCAGAAAGGAAAGCAGCATCATGATGATGTCCTTGATATGCCACTTTCTCTAACAAAACTCGGATACAGAGCAAATGTCAATGATTGGTTTTCTCTGATGGCTATTCCGGTGGGAGCCCAATGTAGAGATGTTGCAATTGCTTCAAATTCTCTTGACCAGGTATTACTATTATTTAATTATGTATTGTGTTTGCTTTTCTTATGAATTTGATAATGTTCATTGCTAAGATATGTTGCAACTAGCAGCTTGTTTGGTGATGTTCAGTATACCCTTAAAAATGGATATGAAAAATTCAGGCATCATGAGATTTTCACGTAAATTTTCATATAAAGACCTTCACCGAATTCTCATCTCGTAATATCAGGGGGCACACCATAGACCAAACTAACCTTAGAATGAAAATTTTAGAAGAGTCAAGTGTGTTAAGTCAAGCATTTAGTATTTTGTTATTGGCTGTCGTAAATTCGTAATAATTGGTTAAAAGTTATTGGAAATCATAGAATTTTTCTAATTGTTAAAAACATACGAGCTTGGCCTTCAAAAATATCTGCTACAAATGTGCTCTTGTATTGTGTGCAAATGTATGTGGTTTGTCTGAAGAATATGAATCTCATTACTGTTGTCAAGCCACGTGTAATGTATATCTAGTATTTAGATGCAATAGTTTAGTTTACCTCAAGTTTCCTGCATTTTATATGTATTCATGAATTTCTTAACTACTAGTAGAACATTATATTTCTCACTTAAAATACTGTTCTTTTAAAATCAGTTTAGGTATATTCTTTAAGGCCATAGACTTTGATAAAATGAAAGGGACATATTTGTTTGCTTGTTGAGACTTCTGTTTTTCAGAGTAGAAAAACATTTAAACAAGTTGTTCTTTATAAGGCTACGTACTTTGTTGTTTAGTTTTGCGCTTGCTCAACCTTGTGCCAATTACGCTTTCGAATTGGTTTGGGTGCATTTAGCAGGGAAAAGGCCTCACCGATTTCTCCTCTTTTGGACCACCCCTTCTGAATCTGCACAATGTTAGCGCTATCGGCATAACTGTGAGAAAGTCAAATTTTATTGCTTCATTGGCTCAATTTGTTGCTGGACTGGGAATGCCTTCTGGTTCTAATACAATGGATAACAGATACAAAACATTTGGACAACTTGCGTGTCAATTTCCAAGAGGAACAAAATTGTCTATTCTCGGTGTTCATCAATTGCCTTTGTTATCGAGTCAACTTAAAAAATTTGGAGCTTTTACAATTCCGATAGTTTTGTCTGAGCAAAATGAAGCGCCCGAGGCAGTACCTGAAGCATTGCCCTTTATAGGAGCAACAGCACAGGCCTCTACTGGTTCTACTGCTTTAATGCTGGAATCTGAACTTGATGGATTTACAAAACTTGGAGGTTGGGTCGAGATGAACACTTCAAATCCGAAATCTGTACAATGGGCTTTAACAATATCTGATGTTTCTGAAGATTCATTTGGCTGGGGAATGAGCCTTGGTGGGATGATTGGAGATTCATCTAATTTGGATCATTTTCAAGCTGAATCTCATCTGAAATTTAACATGGGTAATAAGTTTTGCTTGAAGCCAGGTCTTGCATACGTAACCGATGGAAATTCAAAAATAGCTGCTTTAATGCTTCGGTCTAATTGGTCCTTATGATGATTTTCTTCTGCTGATTGATATTAGCATTATAGCATGTTAGGTTGTTCCTTAGGAAAGCTTCAAACCATGATTTTGAGATTCTAGATAGGAATCTATACATTATGTACTTTTCAGTTTGTTCAAATGGATATTATTTTCCTCAAGGTATATATAGAGAGTAATGCAACTGATATATTAGAAAAATTAAAATTTTAATAAGACAAGAAAGAGAGTATTTGAGTAGGCATCTACATCAACAAGAACTAGACTTGCATTTATTCATGGTTTATTTTTATTTAGCTACACAGTTAATACAAAAGGGCTTCGAATGCTATATTTACCATTACTCCAAGTAATGGAGCCAAAAAGATCTTCCTTCAACAAAGTCGAAGTGAAGGAGAATAGAACTTGGTAGCTTAGTTTTTTACTGTTTTTTGTAAATTGGAGTTTATCTGGAATCAACGTGATGTTAAGCCCACTGGGGGCATCAATGATAGAGGAGTATAATGTTTCATCATCTTCACCAACATTTGTAACAGTTCTACTCACATTCACTGCTTCTTTCCCTTTGATGTTGGAGATTGCTATGGAAGGGTAGTTGATGTTGGAAATGAGATCAGAACTGGAATTCTCAGGACAGTTGAAACTATTAGGGACAGTTATGGAGATAACCTTAATCGTGGTTATATTAAATCCAAGGTAACACAAGTAGTTCAAGTAGTCATTGGTGCTGGTTTCATAAACTAGCCCTGGTTGGAATGATTCAGATGTTGAAATTTCTCCTGATCCATAGTCATAAGGTGTGGCAACTGACCCAGAATCTGTTGTCATGGGAGCCTTCAAATTATTGTTTTGAGTTGCTGCATAACAATTAGAAATATTACTATAAGATTTGATCACGAGTTTCTAGAAAATCTCAGCGGTTGGATGAAGATCAGACTTCCATGTTTCATGTGATATTTTAATATGATTTGAAAAACATGGTCGTCTAATCTTCATCTAACGGTCGAGATTCGTGACTTGTATGCACATTAAATTCGAGAGACTGACCAGAGGTCATGATAGCTGATTTGATAGCTGAGGCACTCCAAGTTGGGTTTCGAGATTTGATGCTGCCTGCAAGACCTGAAACATGTGGACAAGACATGGAGGTTCCTGAGATGATGTTGTATGGCGAGGGCTTTTTCCCTTTCGGAACATCTTCTGCGTCATTGCCAATCCATGCTGCCAAAATGTCAACTCCTGGTGCTGAAATATCCGGCTACAAAGAAATCATAAGAGCCTTGTTTAGTGCTTGTTCAACACTCAATGAACCAAAATATGCATTGTCTCTGTAAAGTGGACTCGAGGTATTATATGATTACCTTGAGGATATTCTTTGAAAGCGCTGAAGGCCCTCTAGACGAAAAGTATGCGATCATGGGTGCGGGTTTATAATCAGTTACTGAAACAGTTGGTAGAATTGTTGCCACTGGATTGCTTCAGATTATATAGATGCAAATACAGGAAAATTAGCTCAGTTGAACACAGTCTCATAAACAAGATCCAAAAGTGAATTCATAAATAAGATTAGTTGTGCTACTTATATAGACATTACCTAGTTGAATTGAGATACTGGAGGATTGTATCAGCATCTTTTGAACTTACAACTGTTGCTGGAAATTCCCCATAAAGTGATATCACAGCTCCATCTTGGTCAGTAATATGAACAAGACCTATTCCACCCACCTCTTTCACAGTGTCAACTTTTTCACTAGTTGAAGATTCATCATCTTTGCCATTACAAATGACAATCTTTCCTTTCACTTTACTCCCATCTAGTGAATCTGAGCGGCACTGCCTATATTAATTTCACAAATATCAATACAACTATCATGATTAGACGCCCTCTCAAATTCTTCATAGAAAGTAGATTTTACAAACGTACCTTGCTTCAGCTAAACCAGCGGTGCTTGTCTTGGCAGACTCACCATATACCAATGGATAATCTGGAGATTTTGAAAGAGGGGAGAAATTTATGGCTTCACCCTGAAGTGCAACAATTATCGAGCATGAGCACAGATAACATCAATGATAAATCATAACTAAGAGTATTAGTCAATTCCTAAAACCTTAACCAAAACCATTCAACATATCAGTCAAATACTATTATGTCCATTTAGTAACAATTACTATGGATATCCTTAGTATCATAAGTCAAACTCACCAATCACAATTCATAAAGTGGTTTGGTTACTAGTTGACTAATTAGTGGTTATCAATTGACCAATTGCTTTTTGGTGATGTGTCAACCTCTAATTGGTAGATAGTGTGTGTATATAAATTAAATCCTAGTTAGCAACATAATTTGTACCTTGACAACTTTATTTCCGCCTAAGACAACATTGGACTGGAAATCGCGGTCGATGGTGGTTGCCGCCACAGTTAAAATCCAAGGAGCGTCGTTGACAACCGTGTTCTTGTCCGGACCATCATTCCCAGCGGAGCAGACAACGACGATGCCACGCTCGACGGCGTGGAACGCTCCAATTGCAATGGGATCTTCCGCCAGCTTGGGTCGAAGCAATGAGGGTGCACCAAGTGAAAGCGAGAGCACATCCACTCCATCAAAAATGGCATCATCAAACGCCGCAAGGATCGCGGAGCCACGACACCCAAAGTCGGAACAAACTTTGTAAGCTGCCAATCTCGACTCAGGGGATCCACCCTTGGCTGTCCCTGCAGCGAGACCATAGTATGATGCATCACTCACAGTGGCCCCAGCTGCCGTTGACGCCGTGTGGGTCCCATGCCCTATCGTATCCCTTACTGTGTTTGCCCCGTCATCATCCCCATCAGGATTAGCGTAATACCTTGCTCCTATAAGCTTCCTAGTGAAAATCAATATCAAAATGAAAATTATTACTAGTGATTACACTAGAGAGTCTCACTGTGATCGTTATGGTACTCTAGTTTATTTTATAAGTAAAATTTGGTCAATAAAAGTTGATATGTTTGGTCTAAAATTTAGACTTACGTTGACTAATTTTGCTTATAAAAGAGACCCGATGGAGTATTAAATAATAAAAATTGAAAAGAATGAAATGCAAAATAATGTGGTGAGTGTATTTCTCTTTTGATTTGTATTTTGTCCTTTACCTATTACAGTTTGATGAGTTGAAGTCTTGTGATTTCATGCAGGTGCCTTTCCATTTGGTTGGAAGAGGACCCATATCATTGTCCATAAAACTTGCTGCCTCTGGCCATACACCTGAATTGTATTTTTGTTTGTTATTACATCAATTCAATGGTTAAATTAAAATAATCTATGAAATTAACAAATGAAGTACCAAAATTTAATTAACCTGTGTCTAACATGCCAATGACGATGTCTGATGAGGAAGAAGAATTAGAGAGAGTGTCATCAATTTTGACATGAGTTTGATACTTCAAAAAATCCCACGAACGTGTTGTGTGGAGCTTGAAGATGGGGTCGGGGAACACAGACACCACTCCGGGTTGCTTAGCGATTGAGCTCGCTTCATTTTTCGATAGACGCGCTGCGAACCCAGAAAACCCGTGTTTGTAGTTGTGCACTAAAGCCTTCCCATTCCTTCACATATATTTATTTCAACGCATTATAACTTTTTTTTAATTAATTATGAATCGAAACGACAATGGCTGAATATAATATAATTGGTGCAATTATATATACGTACCTTCTTAGCACTGTGTTTAGAATATGAGTGTGATCGTTGCGAAGGGAAGCATTAGTTGAATCCGCTGCACCCATATAGACAATATAAACTCCATTCTCACTAGTACCACCATTCCCAGCTGCATCAGTTCCAAGTAAAAGCAAGTAAAATAATAGCAATGGAAGAGGATTGGCTTTCAACATCTTTTGGCAATTTTGTGTTAAATTAGTTGATGAGTAAATTACCTCAACACACACACATATTTATAGTGACAATGTGGAGCTAGCACATGAGAAGGAACAGGGTTATTGAGCTGGTGCTTTATTGTGTCACTAGTTGATTATTATGTACTGTATGGTAATAGAAATAGTGGAACTAATGCATGCGTAATGCATGCGTGCGTACGTATTGCATATGTGCAAAGCACATAAGCACTCCATCCACCTAAAGTGCGCCATTTGATCTTCTAGAAGATAGGTATAATAGGTGTATAAAAATATATTCTTGATGGTGCTCAGCAACTATATACGATCAACTTTGAAGTGGAAGTAGCAACTAGTTAGTGTTAGTTATATCCAAATATAATGCGATTGATGCCAACCCAATATAGGTATTTTTTTAATATGTCATTGGTGCGCAGTTTCTACCAGTTTTGCCGATTACTAATCTACGTTGGGAAATCTAGCTGGTCACGAGTACCCGATTTTGCCGACTCGTGTGGTTCTCCCCTCCCAACAGAGTTTTTGTCACATTCAATATTCGAACCCGAGACCTTGAAGTGAGATCCAAGTCCAGTTACTACTCGGACCAACCCTTGTTGGTAATATAGGTATATATATACACATTATTTTTTTGTCACGGTAAATATTATTTTTAAAAAAAGGAAACATGAAATAAAATAATGGGGAACCAAAACTCATGTAATTAAAAAATAAAATTAAGAAAAGAATATAAAAATAAATGAAGGGCATCTAAAGTTGTGAACAAAAATGGTGTTTTTCCTGCTATGGCTCTTTGACAACGAGGCTAGTCCAGATGGGTAGTGATGAATGGAACCTTTGCCCTTATTCGGATTCTCACTTATGTTTTCGCAATTGAGTAACCCAAAGAGCCATTCCGGTTAAAGAGAAAGTGTCTGGCAATGCCACATGTATTGTGTATTTGCTATTGTCTATTATTTTTCAGTTTATACTTCTGAATTTCAGATTTGATCAATATGAACACATAATCAACCTTTGTAAAATTATCGGTAATCTCCAAGTTATTCCTTCGTGCATCTTGATATCCTTAACGCTTTTTAAAATTCTTTTAAGTTAGATTTTATTGTGTCGGAAAAAAATTGCATTATTTAAATCCTTTTTGAGTAAGTTGATGTCTTCTGAAGGGATATCAGGGATGTCTTTTGAAGAACTGTCAGCAATTTATGTAGGAGAGCCTAAATGGGTTCCCTCAACATTAGCATTTGGCACACTCTCAGAATTCCTCGTCACATTCTCTTGATTTGCTGCTTCAGAAGCATTCAGATATCAGGGATGTGTTTTGAAAAACTGTCAGCAATTTATGTAGGAGAGCCTTAATGGGTTCCCTCCACATTAGCATTTGGCACACTCTCAGAATTCTTCGTCACATTCTCTTGATTTAAAAAAAAAAAAAAAAAAGTGTCATTCTCTTAATTGGTGTCTTAGTGTAAATTTTTTCATCATCAACTAATCTGGAATCGTAGTGACTTTGGTAGGTTCCTTTGCAGGCCTAATCAAACATTTTTATGACATTTTAATTTCCAGTTGATTGACTATGCAAACAATCTTTACACTTAGAGTAATTATTAACACTAATGCAAATTATTATGCTTTTAATATCGGTTAAAACCTAGTATTTTATCTGTGCATACGCACGGGTGATACTGTATTTGTTATAATTTTATATGAAATTATTAATAAGTTAAAAGCTGCAAAATCTTAAAAGAAAAAGAAAAACTACATAAAAGATGATATTTCAAATTTATTAAAATAGTTGTGTTGCAAAAAGTTTTTTAAAAAAAAGTCGGTATGATCTTATAATATTAGTAATAGATTAAAAATGAGATGTAATAATGGCGGTATATTCTTATAATAATAATTGCTCGTTGGCGCTCTCGTTGGCGCTTCTATTGGCACTCACCTTGGCTCTTGCATTGGCGCGTCTTTGTTGGCGCTCTCGTTGCTTCTCTCGTTGGCGCTTCTGTTGGCGCTCCCGTTAGCTCTCCCGTTGGCGCGTCTGTTGACGCTCTGGTTGCTGCTCCCGTTGGCGCTTTTGTAGGGCTCCCGCTAGCGCTGTTGTTGCTGCTCTCGTTGCTTCTCCCGTGCGGCTCACCAAAATAGTTGGATGGATTTAATTATTGATTTTTTTTAGGAAAAGTAATTTTGAAATTTTTGCTAGTGGTATCGCTTATTTTGACCATCGGTATTGGTTACATTAATTGAGTTTAGTAGTTTTGAGTAGAATAAAGCAAATAATAAATTCTACATGATTTAATATTAATTTTATTAAGTTTATTTAATTACTGATTTTTTAGAATAAATAAATTTAAAAATAAAGTGTTTTTTCTTTCTAAAAATTGACTAGCGCGTTAGTGCGGCAGACAACTTTGACTGCGTTTTGCCACTCCGATTTGCACTCCCGTTGCGCTTTCATTGGCTATTCTATTGGCGAGCACGCACTAACGCGCCAATGTAAGCGCCAATTAATTATCCACATTGGAAGCGGCAACGACAATTTTATCCACATTTGCAAAAAATGTGGATAAAATTTAATTATTAATTTTTTTAAGAAAAATAATTTTGAAATTCTTGCTAGCAGTATCCGTTTTTTGATAAATGGTAGTGGTTAAATTAATTGGGTTTAGTAGTTTGAGTAGATTATAATAAATAGTAAATTCTACATAATTTAATATTAGTTTAATTATTTTTATGTAATTACTGTTTTTTACAAAAAAAATAATTTTTTTATAAAAAAAAGATTTTTGATAGTGGGTTGTTTGATTATGTTGATGGTAGAGAGAAGTGAAAAGAGTGAGAGAGGGGAAAAAGAAAAGTAAATTTTAAAGTAAAATAAAAAAATTAAAAGATGATATGAGAGTGAGATTCACTAATATAAAAGTGAGTGAAAGAAAAAAGTGAAAAGAAATAATTTGAAATAACACTTTTATCCCTAGAATTGAGATAAAAGTAAAGGATAATTTAGTATTTTTGGTGGTGGGTTGACGATATATATTTATAGTTAGTATTTTTGGTGGTGGGTTGACGATATATATTTATAGTAAATGGCTTTAAACAACAGTTCTACGCCTGTTATTAATTCAGGTGATATTTGTTTGACAGTCCCGAACGTTCAAGAAAACAACCATTGCATTAGAATGCAAAAGAAAAAAAGGTTTTGAAATAAGCTCAACTCAACAAGTCCAATAAGATTGCATGGAAGACGTAGACGACGACTCGATTCAACTGATTAAAATTAGGTTCACACAACCCAACCACCAGAAAAAATCTATAAAGTAGCTGCAATAAGCTATACAAAACCAAAAATTAAAAAAAAAAAAATCAATATCCATCAAAATTCTAAATTCCTTCTATCTCACTTAACTTATTTTAATACCATAGTAATTACTGTAGCATCCTCATTTGTGGTAAGATTGAAGCAGAATCATTACGAGCTGGAGAAAGCCAATTCATCCACACATCACGCCTCCTCAACTTTTTATCCTGTTACAAAGTTGAAGAACATGAATAACCACTTCAAAATATAATAAATCAAAAAATTTCAGAATATTAGAATTGACTCCACCACAAACAGAAAATGCAATAGTTACCTGCACTTCCACAATAGATGAATTTCTCAATGAATTTAGAATCAAATCAATGTCTTTAGTCAAACTCTTTATCTGTAAAATGATAATCTTTAGAGAATAAAACAAACAACCTAAAATATTCAATAGTAATATAAGAATAACAAATATTATCTACATGCATAAATTCTAGCAAAACAGTTTTAGTTCTAATATCAATATCAACACATATGTGATATATATTATATATATAATGAATATAAATTCATCGTTAACTTACTTTGTTGAAGCTTGCAATGAGATCAATTGGAACCCAACCTTGTTCATTCATACTAGATCTTAAAAATTCATCGTTCACTAGATTAGCATCACTGTCAGAAACAAATCAGTAATGAATATAAATTCAATAAAGATATGTGAACAAAATACAGATAACAAAATATTAAATCACCTAAAGTAATAATCAATTTGTCTAACTATTGCATTAGGAAGAGGAATTTCCGCCACCTTCACGGAGAACCCAGATGAATGAGGAAAGACTGGGTTTCCTTGAAAGGGTTCCATTTGTAGAGTTGGAAAATAATGAAACCCTAAAAAGGAGAAGACAAACCATTAGTTTCATCTTGTAGTGAAAAACGCTAGAAGACTGGATGGCAAAGGTGGAGGTGATGGATAAACATTTCTAGTATCCGATCCACGGACCACGGTGGTAGCCATAGTTGTTATTACGATGTGCACCATCT
Organism: Oxytropis ochrocephala; assembly: GCA_020916435.1. NCBI lineage: Eukaryota > Viridiplantae > Streptophyta > Magnoliopsida > Fabales > Fabaceae > Oxytropis > Oxytropis ochrocephala. The sequence continues at coordinate 1,151,628 of CM037089.1, forward strand.
CGGCGTGGATGGTTCCGACGAGGGGGGTTCCTATGTTCATTGAACGACGGCACAAAACACCTAACCGGTGATCGTGTGCCATTGGTGGCCGGAGCGGTGGTCGGCGAGTGATGGTTAGAGGAAGAATCAGCTCCGTTAATAAGCATTCCCATTTGTGCAGGAAACTCAGATACAATCAACAAATAATACAACAAATCCCTTTCTTCCAACTATTTTTGTTTTACGGCTGCCAAAACCAGGAACAAAGTTTAATACTATGTCTTAGGTCCCTTTTTTAACGGCAAAGAAACCTAGTTCTGTTTCTGTTTCTTTTTTTTTTTTTAATTTTTTTAACCCATTTCTTTTTTTGTGGGTCAACAACCCATTTCAATAAAAGAAATATATATAATTTTTCAAAACTCTCTTTTTCTCCTCTTTGTTTTAAAGGGTAAATGCAAACAATTTGGGCATTTTTATGTTTTTTCTTATTTATTAAATTAACTAATTTTATTATTTTGATTAATCGTAAAAATTTCAATTAAAAAACCTATGGAAGCAAGTGCACACATATGGGGTATGAAATATTCTTTTTTGGTTACAATAGAAAAAAAAAACTGGGGTCTGTTAAGAGTCCCACATCGGATGTGATATGGCCTGAAAAAGAGTTTATAAGTGGGTGGCATCCCTCACCTTACAAGCCGGTTTTGTGGGGTTGAGTTAGGCCCAAAACCACATTCTAAGATGGTATCAGAGCCAAGCTTGCATCAGTCCGTATTGTTCTTGCTCTTGCTGCCCAACAACACTGGTCTATGATCCAACTTGATATTAACAACGCGTTTCTCAATGGTGGGCTTGATGAGGAGGTGTATATGAAGCTTCCTTTGGGGTATCACATCAAGGGGGAGCAGCTAGCTTGCAAGCTTAAAAAATCCCTCTACGGTCTCAGACAAGCTTCACGTCAGTGGTACACTAAATTTGCTTCTACTGTCATGCTTCATGGCTTTCAACAAAGCACTGCAGATAATTCCCTCTTCACCAAGGGTAGTGGCTCGTCCTTGGTTGTCCTTTTGGTCTACGTTGATGACATTTTGCTTGCGGGACTAGATGCCAAGTTACTCTCTCAGACTCAACAACTCTTAGAGAAACACTTCAAACTCAAGGTTGTTGGAGATCTGCACTACTTCCTTAGCCTTGAGATAGCCCATTCTCCTCAAGGCATCTCTCTCTCTCAACGCAAATACACACTTCAGTTACTCAGTGACACTGGACACCTTGGTGCCAAGCCTCTTGACACACCCATGGACTCCAATTTGCAGCTGAATGACATAGAGGGTGATTTGCTTCCTGACCCTACTGTGTATAGAAGGCTCCTAGGGCGCTTGATCTATCTCACCATTTCAAGACCTGACATTGCCTTTGCCGTCAATAGACTGAGTCAGTTCATGAGCCACCCTCGCAAGCCTCACCTCCTTGCTGCAAATCATGTCTTACAGTATTTGAAGAAAGCACCAGGACAAGGTCTGTTATTCCCTTCAGCCTCTTCACTTCGGGTTACTGCTTATTGTGATGCTGACTGGGGAAATTGCACTGCCTCCCGAAGATCCATCACTGGTTTTTGTGTATATATTGGGTCTGCCATTGTAACCTGGAAGTCCAAAAAGCAACCCACGGTTGCTAGATCGTCTCGCAGGTACGAATCGCGTGCTATTGCCACCTCACCTCACGAATTCGTGGATTAGACAATTGTTACGTGCTTTCAACATTACTCTCACCACTACTACAGTCTATTCTGATAGCAACTCTGCTATCCAAATGGCAACAAATCCAACTTGCAATGAACGTTCCAAACATATTGACATTGACTGTCATTTTGTTCGGGAACATGTTCATTCTAAGTTTCTCAATCTTGTTCATGTATCCTCTGATGAGCAACTAGCTGATGCCTTGACTAAAGCTCTGCCCAAACTTGTTCCTCCCAACTTGAGGGGGAGTATTACAATTATACCCTCTCCCTTTATTTGTTTTTACATCTCTGTCCTTATGTAACCATAGTTATGGCTTTAGTTAGTTTTAACCTTAGTTAATTAGTTAGTTGTTAGAGTAAGAAAGATAATAGTGTTAGTTTCTTTTTCTGTTAGAGGAGTGAGAGTTAGTTAGAATTAGTTGGATCGGTTTAGTGGTTCCTCTCTTGATTCTTGCTGAGAGATCACCATATATATTGTAATCTTTGTTATTGTAAAGATCAGATTCTCATTTTCAATGGATTTCAGTTTTCCTTTACTAAATGTTTGATATGGTATCAAAGCCAACCCAAGATCCGTTGGGCCACCCGCTATCGGGCCACTCGGGTCACGCTCCAGTTGTCCAGTCCTGGGCGTGAGGGGGGTGTGTTAAGAGACCCACATCGGATGTGATATGGCCTGAAAAAGAGTTTATAAGTGGGTGGCATCCCTCACCTTACAAGCCGATTTTGTGGGGTTGAGTTAGGCCCAAAACCACATTATAAGAGGGCCTAACAAAGGAGACACACCTAGAGCATCAACATTTAAATGAGATTCTAATTCTCTAACTACAAAGGAAACCTGGACAACGATGAACACCCCATTTTGACAAGGAAATCAGCACAAAGATTGGATTCCTTGTAAGCATGGAAAAATCTTTACATCCCAAACCTTTTGCAAGAGATTTCTCACTTGAGACAATCAAGACATAGGTTCGGTTATACATTAATTAGGAACGATTTAGTGGTCCAAAAATGATGTGGTTGAATTTGAAGTTGTGTAGCTCGAGATATAGGTGTCACAATCTAGGTCAAAATTCTGGAACCATTTTGTGTATAGGTTCATTGTTTCGTGTATTATGTTTTCATTTGAACTCATTTTTGAATGATTCTTGTCCCATTGAAAATTAGACTTAATTTTCTACAGTCTAGGCTCAAGTCTCATGCCATTTGGTTAAGTATTAGTCATTTTAGAGGTGTTATAAGATAGAGGACAGAATCTGCCCAGTTTAGAAAGCGTTCGGTTTGTTTTGAAAAACTGTACTAAATGACACATCATTTTAAAAAACAAAAATCGTAGACAGAAACTAGACCTAAACCCTTCATTATTCGCACATGAATGACCTTATGTGACTGAGTATTGAGGGGGGGAAGTTATTTACAAGTTTCACTTTTTTGTAGTAATGATTTTGAACCAGTCAACGTATTTTAGCCATAACTTCTTGAGTACTCGTCATATCAATTTGGGACTTGAACCATAAGAAAATAGACTGGTTTGAATGATTTTGGCTAGAAATTGAATAAGTTATAATCATTCCAAAATTACTCACAGATGTTGTCCAAAATAGATTCGATATGGGTAGAGCTTTGATCGCGTCTTCTATTATTCGAATTAAGCGTCGCTCCAGGTGAGTTCCCTCCTCGTCTTTAATTGTTTGATTATATATATATATATATATATATATATATATATATATATATATATATATATATATATATATATATATATATATATATATATATATATATATATATATAACTGAAACTGAGGATATGCTTATGTTTGATGACTGTTAAAAGTTCGGTTTGAACGTGAAAATTGGAAATTCGGCTTTTAAGCATAATTCGGGTTTATATGAATTTTATGATCTACATGTTGTGTGTTAAATGTATGTTTGTGATCTGTTGAACCTTAGTTTCCTCACCTTAATTATACATGTTTGTTATTGAATTCCATTGAGATTAGTTTCGGTTTGTGTTATGTATCGAATTATGTGGTTATATCCTATTTATATTGAAATTGTTTTGGTTTGGTCATGTGACGAAACTTAAATTATATTAGATTACGCGCGGGAACCTTTAAGGAATGCTATAATGATTCTGAAATTCATGTATACTTATGTTGTTATACGTAATTGATTAAGGGACGACGATCCTAATTTATTTAGCACACTTGGTGGAGGGAAGTCATGAGCCTAGAAGCCAAAGCTCTAGCATTATACCTCAGTGATTGCTGGATTGGGGTTTCCGTGAAATTGTGTGATTTCGTTTCACGGATTGAGATAAGCCAGGTAAAAGATAAGATAATTAAAAAGTACAACTGAATTGGGGTTTCTCGGATCCACGGGTACTCTAGCATTATTCGGTATGTATGGTCGAATTAGGGTTTCCCGGATTAACAAATGCTCTAGCATTATTCGACGTAAAGATTTAGATAATTAAAAAGGAACGTATGAGAGGAACCGTAAGGGGTCTCGGAGGCGCTCATTGAGATTTGTAATCTCACTGTTTATGTTTTTGTCATTTTCAGGTACAAAGTCTCGGTGAGGAAACTACTCCAGTTGGATTTTCCATTAGAGGAAATTTTGAGGACGAATATCTAGTTTATGTTGTATTCCTTGTAATTTGATCTTTGAATCAAATCTTGGACCTTTAGTTAGCTGTTATGGATTCGGTTTAAGTTGTTTTCTCAAGTTTGTATTATGTACTCACTTGTATTCCAGGATATGGTGGTTTTCGGACCAAGATATATGTTGTTATTTTGGGTTATCTCAATATTATGTTGAGTTTTCAGTCGAATCCATAATAGTTCTGTTTATTCTCTGAGGTTAGGACATAAGTGTTGACATTCCGCTTTAGATAACTGCGGGCCGGGGTGTTCTTGTGGCAAATATCAGGGACCAAATTGTCACACACCAAAAAATAATAAAACATTCACGTCAGCATGTCATGTCATTCAAATGTTGGAGACCAAATTGATACTAAGTTATATAAGTCAGGGACCAAATTGATATTTAGTAACCGCCTAATACGGTCCAATTCCAACAACACTCACTACAAAAAATAACGTTTAGCCAGGGAATTAGCGAGTGAAAAATTTCCTCGCAAAAAAACAAATTAGCCAGGGAAATAGCGAGTGAATAAAGTCCATCGCTAAACGTCACCATTAGCGATGAAATTGAGGCAAATAAGCGCGGAATTGAGGCAAGGGCGCCAATTTGATAATTTGGAGCACGCAAATCCATGGTGGTTAGCAACGGAATGATAGATCCCTCGCTAAATGTCTGACACAACTGTCACGTCTTGCAAATGATCTGACAGTTGTAGGTGGTCTTGGGTAACGCGAGGATTAGCGAGGGAACTTCCCTCACTAAATCCGTCGCTAAGTGTCATTTTTTTTATAACAATCTGAACTAAACACACTCTCTCTCATTTACTCTCTTTTCTTCTCTCCCCTCTTGACTCTTTTCTCTTATTGTCTTCCACTTTCCCAATTTTTACTTCCACCACCAAACCACCACCACCACCAAAGTAGTTACCCTCTCACTCCTCTCTCTCTCCTACGACCACCACCACCAACACATAACTCTCTCTTTTTTCCACACCACCACCACCACATAGATCTCACTCTCTTTCTCCCTTACTCTTCTTCTCTCTCTACGACCACCACCACCACCACATAGATCTCACTCTCTTTCTCCTTTACTCTTCTCCTTCTCTCTCTACGACCACCACCACACTACCACCACCACCATCACCATTTACCACCACACCACCACCACATAGATCTCTCTCACTCTCTTTCTCCCTTACTCTTCTCCTTCTCCTTCTCTCTCTACCACCACCACCACACAACCACCACCACCACCACCACCATTTACCACCACACCACCACCACCACTCTCACTCCTCTCTCTCTCTCTCTGATGATGAAGTAATAATAATAATAATAATAATAATAATAATAATTTAAAAATAATAATAATAATAACAATAATAACAATAACAATAATAATAATAATCCACTCAGATTGAGAAGCGTGTCAGTCAGATTTGGGAAGTGTGCTGTCAGACTTAGCGGCGGAATTAGTCACGGAATGGTCCCTAACTAATTAGCGACTGACACCAATTTCCCTCGCTAAAGAGAATTAGCGAGGAGGATATTAGCGACCGAACCGGTCCCTCGCTAATTCCCTCGCAAATGGATATTAGCGACCGAATTGGGCCTGTTAGCGACGGATATGTCCGTCGTTAATCCCCGTGTTTTTTGTAGTGACTGATATTGACACAAGAATTTTCCGGTTGAACCAACCGCCGACTTGTCTAATTCCCAATTGAATCGCGCGATTCGATGCGATTCCAAAAACACTGATATAGACACAATAACTTTCCCTCTAAATAAAAAACAATCCATGATAGTGAAATAATACGATCAATCGTCTGGCCTAAAAAGATACAACCTTTTCTAAGATCCCATATATGTAAAAGTGTGCCAAATAGAAACCACACATGGGCGATAGTTGGGACAAATAGCAATTGAACCCTAGAAGGAGAATAACAAACACAAGTCAAAAGGCGGAACGAAATTACGCCGTTTTCTAACAAATTGAGTTTGACATGTAGTATAATATTTTGCGATGTAATAATAACATAACATAGAGTACCATTTTATGGCATGGCGTATATATCATATTAGATTGTTATAGGGCACAATACATTACGCGTGTAATTCGACAAAGTAACGCGCTGTACCAAAATTTTATTTATTTCAAATGTATCTAATTGAAATTTTCTAGAAAAACCAAAATTCTCCATATAAGCTACATTGATTAAAAGTGCAACTAATTAATTAAAAAATAACGAAAATATACCAAAAGAAGTATAGAAATGGATTTGCGGAAGGATTGCCCAGCGTCCACGTGGCAGAACATACCGTGTGAGGTAAGCTAACTTGCAGCCAAAGCTATAACACAACATCATATATACTTATTTGTGGTTCTAACTTCCCGACATTAGTTTTGTTTCTTCATTTCTTTCCTCAAGCAACTAAAATACACACCATAACACCTCTCTCTCTCTCTCTCTCTCTCTCTCTCTCTCTCTATATATATATATATATATATATATATATATCTAAACATCATCATCATAATATAACAAAATCACCAAAATAACAAACTAGATATTTCTGAACACTTTTATTTATTTCATTCATAGGAGATGACAAATTGTTTATCTTTCTTTCGAAGAAGAAGACCTGGTGAGTTCATCAATTTCTGCTATACGTACTATTTATTTTCAGTTTAATTTAATTTGTTCTTATAATTAATGAAGTTCATTTTACGTAAATTAATTAACCAGGTTACGAAAGCGATGAAGATAGCTTGCGTGACAAGCCAACAGATGTCAATGGTGAATACCTACAAGCATTCAGAACAAAATCTTACGTTGAAATATGCAACAAAGCTCAAGAAAAAGAAAAAACAAGCACGACAACAGCGCTTTCTTCCACGACATCATCTTCACTTCCTACGTTGTTGAATCTAACTGAATATTTGCTAGAACCACAACAAGAAATTGTCATAGAAATGATGGAGAATTTTAAGGTGCATAATCTTCTAGTAGACTATTTCGAAGCAAGTTTAGAAGCATGTCTATGTTGCGACACAATTCTTGAAAGTATTCATCAAACAGGACTAGCTTATAAAAGAATCAAAAACGTTGTAAACCTAAGCGAAAGAGATCAAGGCAGATCAGAGAAAAATACTATCATCATCTATAAAGAGCTTGCTTCCTTTGCATTGCAAAATAACCAGTTGTCGAATCAGTCGAATCCGGTCGAGTTTCGCGACATTCAGGAAAAACACATGGTCCTCCTTGATAAACTAAACTTAAAGAGAAAGAAACTTCTAAGGAGAATAAGAATAAAACGTGTTTGCAAGAAAGTTGGAGAAATTGGTTTAGTTATTACACAAGGTGCTATTTTAGTGGCATTACTAGTCTTTGCTTTACATAGCATAGTAGGGTTAGTAGTTGTGCCTTATGTAGTTGGTGGAATAGTTGGTTTGAATTTGAGGAAGAAGATATTCAAGTTGATTAACAAAAAGAACTCATCAAAGAGATTATATGAGCAAATTGATGTTGCTGCTAGAGGGGTTTATATAGTGATAAATGATTTAGATACTATGAGTCGTATGATGAAGAGGTTAGAAGATGATGTTGAACATTGGAGAGAAGTTGCTGATATTTGTGTGAAGAATGATGGTAAATGTGAAATATTGAAGCAGGTTGTTAGGGAGTTTCGTGATTATCAAACTAGCTTTTTGGATCAGTTGGAAGAGCTTGAGGAGCATATTTATTTGTGCTTTCTTACTATAAACAGATCTAGAAGATTAGTTATGCAACAGATTACAGATTCAGAATAAGATTTGGCTTAACTTAGTTACATGTAGCTAGCTTTTTATTCCCTTTTCTGCTGCTGGATAGCTGGTTTTGATGAGGCACATTCATTTTTTTTTTATTTATTTATACTCTAATTTTCAGTTTTCATTATACAGTCTATGTAATTCTTTGATTTATCTAAGACCTTTCATCATCTCAAGTAGCGATGATTTTCTGTTTCCGTTTTTGTTCTGCATCTCGCTTTGAAGGATAAGCTGGTGTATATATATATTCTTTGTGAAATTGTAAAAGAAAATGAACATTTAAGAGATAGATACTCAATTGAATCCAACTGTATTCTAAGTTACAACTTTTGACAAATTCTGGATATACTCGAGCAAACATAAATTATAGATTTCGAAAAGAAAATACTCTTTGATTAGAAGTTGACATTCTTAAGTAAATTCCGCGGGATAAGAGGTTTCTCACCCTCTGCACCTAAAACTTTCAAAATTTCATTGTTTGTAGCATTTGGGACCCCATTAAACAAAGAATCATATGGGGAAACCATGTAGTCACTTCAATTGGCACCGTGCTTCATTCAATGTCTTCTAAGGCGCCATGACAAGATACCGCGCGCTTTAAATCAACTGGCTTCCCTCACTTTCTTGTACTCCTGAAGGCTAACAAGGGAAGCTTTGACCTTGAGCCAATCAGCTGGTTTTGGCATCATAATAGCAATGTATCCTTCTCTGTCAGCCTGAATTTTCATAAAAATAAATTGATAGACACATGATATTAGGATGAAGACAAGATAGAACAAACTAGTGTGTGTGCTCTATTTCAAGAAAATATTCATATATTTAGTAGTAGCAGAAGGTGAGTTTACTTCTAAGTCAACCTTATACCATAACAATCATTGCAGAGATCATTACTCATGCAGAAACTTCAATTACAAACAAAGGGAAAAAATTCCCTCGTAAATTAATTGCTACGAGTCCAATGGATGGATAAGATTATAAAAAATAACAACAATACTGGAATAGATTTGATTACTAAGCAGACTATCAGCTCAAACACATTTTGGTGTCATTGTTAAATTTAACATAGAAAGGATAGACATGTCTATGGTTCTACAACGTAATATGCAACAAAACAACCACTCCTGTTAGAGGGAAGGTCTAGCTATCTATGCTATCACAATGCCAACAAAATACAAATTGGATACAAAATTATTCTTACCGAAGCATTAAGCAGTTCTGGCTTCTCAATTAATTGTTGATTCACTTCCAAAAGGGAACCTTTGACACAACACCTATGAATAGTCACCACAAGTTATGCCATCAAAGAGTTCAGAGGACACCCAGAAAGCAGAAAAATCGTTGAAGAATACAAATACAGGGACACACAAATAAATATAAATAATATGTAACATTGATGTAGTATAACAAAGCACGTACCTCACAATGTAAGAATCATTTTTGGTTAAAACTTTACATAGAGCAGTGTTGGACTCGAAGTGCTGTGCATTCTGCATAAAAATACATCCTATTTTAATAATACAGAAGAGGAGTTAAAGCTACTTCAGAAAACAAAATATCTTGAAACACAAAACTTTTGGGTCCGTTTGGATGGGCTTATTTGGGATTATCTATTGGCACAAGCACTTGCGAAACTGTTTGGGAGAGTTTATGGAAACAACTTATGACATGTTCATAAGTTGTTTTTAGCTAATTTCCATAAGCTCCAAAAGATAACTTATGAAAACAGCTTATGCATAAGCACTTATATGATAAGCGCTTATGCCATAAGTGCTTAATTAAGCTGTTTATCCAAACGGGCCCAAAATCATTATTATTGCAGGTGCCTCAATGATTTATCAGCAGATTATAAACAAAAAAAATACTACAAACAATATATAAGAACAAACTCCATTTTCATCAAAACACCCTATGCAATAAGATAGAAGTTTGCAACTCAACCCGCTAGCGAAACTAATTGTTCTTGAATGAATCTGAGAATCCAGAGACCGAGATGATCTCTGGGTTGTTGTTGTCTCCTTTTTGTGTCTTGATTGAATGAATCCCCCTCATCTAATGGGATAGGCTTCTCCTATTTAAAGAAGTCTAGAGAGGGAGTTATCTTGGTACTTATTTAACATAGAGGTTACCTCCTAGAGGGAAGTTACTTAATTAGTGGTTCTTTGGTCTTTCTTAGACCGAATTGGATTTGAGCCGACCGAGTTGTAGAACTACTAGGCATGCATAGATTTTGGGTTATAGAGCATGAGCAGAGATAATAAGAGACTCATAATGTAGGCCGAGCGAGAAGGCTTAAGATATATCAGGCCAAGTTGTTTAGGCCGAGTCGAGTAGGCCGAGTGCTAAGGTCCGTTCCTTTTGGTGTCTACTTCTATGTATTGAGATATGAAATTTAACATAAACTTGATATATTTTGATATTAAAATGAGATGAGAGGTTTCATAAATACTAATATATAGAGATAATTGAGAGAAAGTACCTTCTTCCGCTTTCCGGTGACCTTCACGCCGCTGCGATCAGACTTTCCAACATTGAAATCTACGGCTGTGATTCCACCTTCATCCTTAAAAGCAATGTGGGAAGGAGCCAAGCCTATAACGCACAACCTTCAATATTACAACAAACAATAGAATTAACGCAGAGACATTTCCGTTTGAATAATTGAAAAGTCCAACTAGTATATTATTGTATACCCATTAGCGTGCCGGTAAACATATTGATCATGAGCTGGCTTCGTAAAATCTGAACATCGAAATAAACAACCATTGAGAATTTGATTTCAATAATTGATGAACTAATTAATTAATTTAATTAACATCAAGTGAAATTGAGGTTTAGGGTTTATGGAAAAAAGAAAATGAAATGGTTTAAATTAAAAAGAGTGAGTTAGTTACCTAGAGCGAAGTAAGTGACAAAATTGGATTCAACGGAAGAAGGAGGAGTGAGAGGAAGAGCGTGCAGATCAGGGAGTAGAAGCTTCTGTAAGTCGTCTTCTTCCTCCTGGTCGTTTTTCTCTTCATGTGTCTCTGTTTCTGTACCGTTCGATTCGTCGATGATCTGGTCGTTGTTTATGGTCGACATTTTATTTTCTATTTATTAATTTTAAAAGAGAAGTAAACAGCGATGGCCACACTTTTGAAGCAAGCAGCAATCACACTACAAAACAGGGTATCGCCCCCAACCTTTTGAAGCAAGCAGAACTAACTGTTACTGTTTAATTAGAAAATGTTGGGTTCGCTTTCTCTGTTTCTTTCTGTTCAGATATAATAATATGTCTAATCGGGCTTCATTTACTCGAACGTAACGTGTCTTTGAAAAGGTAACATATCCTAGGGTGGTTTTGTAAAAAGAAAAAAACATAACCTAGTATGGTAACCATCCCAAAATATAAAAAGAAAAGACGAACTTTTTTTTGCTCAAAAAGTTTATTTTTTTGGTCAATTAGAAAACTGATTTTAAAAAAAATATATAATAATTGGCCCGATTAGAAGGTCTGCCCCCATCCAAGCTGGTTAGAATGGATCGTTTAATTTGGCTCAAAATTACCTTCATCGTTGAAGTTTGTATGTCGCGGAAAGTGGAGACAACGTATTATTTGATATGGAAAAGTTGTTAGATACATTTCATCTTCGCATTACAGGTCTTTAGTACAAGCCTAACATTTATACTTGATTAAAATATACCAAAAATCTTGTCTATTTCAATGGTATGGTAATAAGTAGTGCTCCAAAAAAAGTGACCATAGAATTCAAGCCTTGGAGAAAGAGAATGGGAAACCAGGAACCAAGTAGGCCTCTAGGTAGGAAAACAAGTTAAATCATATACTCAAAATCTACCTTGTTATTTTGGTAGGATACAATTGTTACCGTACAACTTGTCAAGAACAACCTAACACTAACTTTTTTTAAAGTACCTCTCTCATAGCACAAGAGTCCTGATTCCTGACGATAAGGCTTGAGGTTGGTCTGTTTGCCACTAAGGATCTATGGTAGGTCAAAGAGCACAGAGAAGACTATTGAGCGAAATAATCGGATAGTCAAGAAGGCGGGAAAAAAGTTAAATCATGTACATGAAATCTACCTTGTTATTTTGGAAAGATAAGATTGTCGTCTTACTACTTGTCAAAATCAACCTACGACTAACTTTTTTAAAATACCTCTCTCATTGCACAAGAGTCCTAACAATAGGGCTTGAGGTTGATCAATCTGCCACTAATGACTTACAATAGGTCAAAGATTGTTAAGCAAACGAATCAAGTAATCTCAATTAAATCACAAGATTGTTGACATGTGCTTTTTGAAAACATAAACCTCATTTTTTTTAACATGATAGAATCTACTCCCACCAAAGATATGGACTGCAAAAGGCACTGAATCTAAATCCTAAAAGCACACAGTAATCAAACAACTGAACCATTCGTTTAAGGGATGGCACCAAATCAAATCTGCATCCCAAATGAGAAAGGGAAGATTTCATCCAAAGGCGCTCAGGAAATGAATAGCTCACGACAGGAAATTAGATTATCAAGTTATAATTGAACAAATTCTTCACAGTAAAACACCTAAAAACTTTTGAACAGAATCACTAGAGGGGTTCTAAATAATTGACTTTTTTCCAGATCCTAAAACATAATTCTCCCAACACAAACCATACCAATCATCATTAACGAAAACAAAGTGTAGTGATTTCAATGGTAAATGCCTATAAGAGATCTCACATGAAGAAAGACAATTGTTCTCGGCAAAAGTGTAGCCATTTCAATATGGAAATAAAGAGATCCTGGTTGCAAATGGATAGAAGAAAGAAAGTTGTTCTCAGAAATCATCATCATCTTCCTCTGCAATATGTTTGGCCAGTTCTTGCTCTTGTTGTTGTCTCTCTCTTCTCTTTTCAGCACTTTCCTTTTCTTTGTGTGTGTTTGGTGGAAAACGAAGTGCTCTAACAGCCTCATTGTGCATGTTAAGACAGAAGGCAATCCGAGAATTAAAAGCCAACTGAGGCTCACTCGTGGAGTAAATATCTCCAGTTTCCTTTGACACCATCCACCCATTTGCATGATCCAATGTAGCATCAATAGCCCCATCACGAATAGCCTTTGATACAATGCTCTCAGCATCAGCAATGGGACTTGGAGAATCCAACCTCAACTTTTTGGCAACATCAGCCAGTGAGATACGAGAATAGGAGATGCTGATGTTACGTAAACCAGTCCTGATGACATTATGCCGTAAACGAACAATCAAATTATGAGTTCCATCTGCATTGAAGATGGTGGAGAACTTGTCTGCAATATTCCTAAACAGCTCCAAGTCTCCAATCCGAACAGCCTGGAATTCCACAACATAAGGCAACACAAACACAGAATTACTACAGCAAATATCAAAATTATTTTTAACGAGAATACAGAAGGAACTTAGAAATAAGTAAATGACTATGCACGGAGGTAGGTTGACAACTTCCCAGAAAGCATCAATGATTGAACAACAGCCCAACAGATGCATAAAACTCAGATGTAACTAACTCAAGACCTCACAGTTCTTCAAGAGAGGTTGACCACTAGGCGATGGCCTTGAGAAAACATTAAAAATTTATTTAAAATAAAAATAAGGAAAACTAGAGGGGAACTTTTGGCAGCAAAAAAATTGCTTAAAAACAGCTATCACAAAAGTGACTACTTATTAACATCCCTTTGGACACTGTTTTAGTTAAGAGGACATAATCATACTTCCAAGTCTATGTCCACAATGTGTTTGTAATCTTTGTAGATGTAAATGCTTTTCAACAGCTCTAGTAAGCAAAAGGTTATCAAACTCGAGAGTCTAAGAGAGTCTATGTAAACTCGTGAAGCTCCCATAGACTTGAGCTCGACTCATAGACTTGACTTCAGTTTACCTATGAATGACATATATATAGATAATAGATAATACAAAACAACTTAACATAACAATTTGACATTCCGACTCTATAATAAAACAAAGTAGGAAACCTTAATTATATGGTGTGCTAGTACATTAAAACTGGATGAGATCATATTACATTAATGACCAAGTCAAACATAAATTCATAAAAACATTGTAGCAGAATAAAACAAAACAAAATAACACTGAAAACATAAGATTTACTTTATAATTGCAATATACATTGCAACACACAAGTAATTCACCCCCCAGCAGTCAACAACATTGACCGATAATTTACATTTTAAGGAAAAGCCAATGTAAGCTTATAGGCTCGTAAACCTGCTAGTAAAAGCATAGAATTTGCCGAGTTTACTTGAACTTGTACTAGAACTTGTACTTGTTTGCCAAACAGGGAGTTTATATGCAAATTAACTTATTTTTGTGATCTAGAATATTAAACTAAGAATTTAAGAATTAACTCGAGAGTTTAACAACCACATTTGTAGGAGCTCTTTGATGGTGTGCCTGTTGCGAAAAGCACTTGTTAAAATGCCTCTTTGAGTTGTGGTATGGACTTATAAATGTTGAGATATACAGCACACTGGGCCAATTTACAGACGAAATTCACAACCACAAAAGGAAAGGAAGAAATTTAACTGTAAAAACAAAGCAGATATGGAGTGATTCCCAAAATAGAACAATAAAATAGCAACGACTAAATTCAGATTCAAAAAAGAGTGAGGGGCGAGGACCTATCTCAAAACAAGACCAAACAACAGGGGGGCTAAATTTATAGAATTATACCGCGAAGATTAGAAGTTTACTTTTTAGGGAGACCGAATCAATTATGATATAGAAGAACTAGCTTAGAAAGATATTATGGTGACCAATTTTGGATCATAATGTGAACTTACATTTGTAAGCTCGAAGTAAGGCCTCAATGCCTTTTCCATTCCTTTCTGCATAAAGACAGTCCGCTCCGGTATTTCTCCCAACAGTAAACGCACTATGACAGCCCACTTGTTACATTGGATTCTAAAACCCCGAGCTGCGACTGGAGCTTTCCGAGCAGCCTGTAGGAGAGACTCTTTGGCATCTGTGTACTCCAGCTGAATTGTTCGAATTTTACCAAGGTAAAATAGATAGCGACAGAACTGAAAAGAATATACAATAAATGAGAAAATGTGAACTGCGGAGGAACATAATTAACAACAAAAAATCAGATTAGAGACAAAACTATAACACAAACTATCAAGGTTCGACACAAGAGCTTTACTACAACAGTTGTGAGCATCGGAATAGAAAGTGAAGATTATTTACCACAACTAGACAGCTGTGGTGTTCAGGATAATAAAACTACCATACCTGTTGGTTTGAATGTGCTTCAAAGCGTGGAGCCTTGGACCTCAACTTCTCTGCTTGATCATATAGGTTGTAGTGAAGGTAATTACGAAGTAACAGATTAAGAAGTGTTTCCTGTATTACATCAACAGGTAACTTAGGCAAGTACAAAATCGTAAGCCCTTGCATTCAAAATCTCAACATAAATCGAAACAAACCTGACCCAACTCATCACGCCGCAGGGTGGCAATCCGGTGCAACGCAAGGAGGTTACTGAAAGGAAAAATAAAAGATTAAGTTTAGAACTCCATGATTTATTCATTACATAGATAAGCACCTAACTCACCCCCGGATTTCAGCAAGATCTCCTGTAAGTTCGTGGCTATATGAATAGTAGAAAAATAGTCTAGATGCAATAACATCGACAGTTCTTCTGTTAACATTTTTTAGCCAAGCAATGCTGGCTGAGGAACAAGCTTTAGCCTAAAAAGAAAAACCAAAGCAACATAAGCACTTGATTAGTTGTCAGTTCACATAGTTGAATAAATACAACCAATGTGGGAACTGACCTCATTGTATTTTTTCTGATCAATCAGAAAAAGTAAAACAAGCAGGTAACAGTAAATTTCTAGCTCGGGCAACAAATGTTTAGCCGGGGTTTGAATAGCGGATGTTGCAGCGTCCACTTCCATGTCTTGATCATCCTCCTAAAAAATCAGTCACAAAATTATTACGGTAAAGACCATGGATATTGCACTGGCAGAACATAGTAAGGGAACAGCCTAATATTATTACCCAAGGAATACAAAACGACACAAACACACACGCACACACAGATTAATTAGAGTCAATAATATCATATCTATCTCATAAGTTAGTCAGCTACTGCAAAATAATGACTTCATTTTTTGACGAGGAAAGCTAGAGGTGCAAATTAGTTATAATCTGCTTAATATTCTAGCATCTTGTTAGCAATCAAATTGTGATGCTAGAACACTGTTTCGTGTAGGCCAATACATGAACTACCCATAGAGCTTGCATGCATTGAAGCAGCTAATTTGATCCATGTCTGCGCTAGGATATATGGTCAGGAGTGCCATCAAATTTAATGAATTCAACAGCATAATAGTTTGTGCTGTCATAATACTTAACAAGAAATAAAAAATGCAGCATTTGAAAGCTCCTCTATTGGTTCCTGATAAGTATGGAAAAGGGCTGGTCTATGCTAGAAAAAGGATTTGTGGTGCATTGCCAAGCAGAAACAGAGGAGACAGAATCTAGGACAGGGGATGGAGGAGAGTGGGCTGAATTGTTGAAGAGCTTTGTTGATGTATTTGAGATGCCTACGGGTTTGCCTCCCAAGAGGGAGCAGGATCATGCTATAGAACTCAAGGTGGGAGCTGCCATTCCCAATATCAGACCCTATAGATATCCTTACTATCAAAAGAATGAGATAGAGAAGATAGTGAAGGAAATGTTGCAAGCAGGCATTGTTAGGCCAAGTACAAGTCCATTCTCAAGCCCGGTGATTCTAGTGAAGAAGAAGGATGGAGGGTGGAGGTTTTGCACTGATTATAGACCATTAAACAAGGTAACCACTCCTAACAAATTTCCTATCCCTGTGATTGATGAATTGTTGGATGAGTTGGGGGGAGCGGTTATATTTTCTAAATTAGATTTGAAATCTGGATATCATCAAATAAGGATGAAAGAGGAGGATATTCCTAAGACAGCTTTTAGGACTCATGAAGGTCACTATGAGTATTTAGTAATGCCATTTGGACTTACTAATGCTCCATCCACTTTCCAAGCATTGATGAATGAGGTGTTGAGACCATTTTTGAGGAAATTCACCTTGGTATTCTTTGATGACATTTTGATCTATAGCAAGTCCCTTGAATTACATAAGCAACATTTGATGATGGTGTTACAAACTCTGAGGCAAAACAGTTTGTATGCCAATAGAAAAAAATGTAGCTTCGGTCAGCAGGAAATTGAATATCTGGGACACTTAATTTCTGGCCATGGAGTGGCAGCTGATCCTAAGAAAATTGAAGCCATGCTCCAATGGCCTCCTCCCAAAGATTTGAAGGGGTTGAGAGGATTCTTGGGCTTGACGGGCTATTACAGAAAGTTTGTAAGAAACTATGGGAAACTTGCTTGGCCTCTGACTCAATTGTTGAAGAAGGATAGTTTTTGTTGGAGTGAGGAAGCACAACAAGCTTTTGAGCTGCTAAAACAAACTATGACCACCGTACCTGTGTTAGCTGTTCCAAATTTTGACAAAGAGTTTGTAGTTGAAACTGATGCTTCCGGGAAAGGGTTGGGAGCAGTATTGATGCAAGAAGGAAGACCGGTGGCTTACATGAGTCACACTTTATCTGAGAGAGCTCAGAGGAAATCTGTATATGAAAGAGAATTGATGGCAATCGTGCTTGCTATTCAGAAGTGGAGACCTTATTTGCTTGGAAGACATTTTAAAGTGCATACTGACCAAAGGAGTTTGAGGTTTCTTACGGAGCAGAGAATTGTTAGTGAGGATCAGCAGAAATGGGTGTCCAAATTGCTGGGGTATGACTTTGAAATTAAGTATAAACCAGGTAAGGAGAATAGTGCTGCTGATGGTCTTTCTCGGGTAATGCAGTACACAGCTATGTCGTCCATACAATGTGATGTTTGGGAGGGGTTAGAGGAGGAAGTCCAGAAAGATGAGAAGCTGAGGGGGATTGTTCAAGAGCTGTTGGTGGATCAGACTAGTCACCCAGGGTTTTCTCTCAAGAGAGGCAGGTTGTTCTTTGAAGATAGTGTAGTATTACCGAAGGATTCCCCCAGAATTCCTATGATTCTGCAAGAAACTCATGACTCTCCATCTGGTGGACATTCTGGAATATTTAAAACATTGAAAAGAACCGAGAAGTTGGTGTATTGGGAGGGGATGAAGAGAAGAATTAAAGAGTATGTGGCTGCCTGTGAAGTTTGTCAAGTGAATAAGTACCAAACAATGAGGCCAGGAGGTCTATTACAACCCTTGCCTATACCTACTCAGGTATGGAATGATATTTCAATGGATTTCATTGGAGGGTTACCCAAATCTCAAGGCATGGATACCATTTTGGTGGTTGTAGACCGGTTGACGAAGTATGCTCACTTCATACCTCTTTGTCATCCTTACACGGCTAAAGATGTGGCTGGGATTTTCATGAAGGAAGTAGCAAGATTGCACGGTTTCCCTAAGACAATTGTATCCGACCGTGACAGAGAATTTTTGAGCAACTTCTGGTCTGAGTTATTCAAAGCAGCTGGTACGAAGTTGAACTATAGTAGTGCTTATCATCCACAGTCGGATGGACAGACCGAGGTAGTCAATAGATGCTTGGAGACTTACCTGAGGTGTGTGACAGATAAGAGACCGAAGCAGTGGATGAAATGGATCAGCTGGGCAGAATACTGGTATAATACCAATTACCATACAGCTATAAAAACTTCACCCTTTCAGGCCTTGTATGGAAGAGAACCTCCAGTGCTGGTACGTGGTGATGTTCATCATAATTCTGTGGAAGAAGTGGATAGGATGGTGGCTGACAGGAACGACATGCTGAAGGAATTACAAGATCAGTTAATGCAAGCTCAGAACAAGATGCAAACTCAGGCCAACAAGCACAGAAAGGAGGTGGAATATGCTGTGGGAGACTTAGTTTATGTCAAGATACAACCTTACAAGATGAAGAGCTTGGCTAGAAGAATAAACCAGAAATTGAGTCCAAGGTACTATGGTCCTTATGAGGTGATACAAAGGATTGGGAAGGTAGCTTATAAACTGAATCTGCCTGAAGATACAAAGGTACATCCAGTGTTTCACGTTTCTCTGTTAAAGAAAGCTGTTAGAGCACCACTGGAGTCACAGCCACTGCCTAGTTGCCTGAATGAGGAGTGGATGCTGAATGCTAGCCCTACTGAAGCCTTGGCAATTAGAAATGATGTAAATGGTGAGCCTGAAGTGCTGGTGAAATGGGAGGGATTACCTGACTTTGAAAATTCATGGGAGTCTGCTGCAAAGTTGAAAGAAGAGTTTCCACAACTTCTCCTTGAGGTCAAGGAGAAATTTGAAGGGAGGGGTATTGATAAGTATGGAAAAGGGCTGGTCTATGCTAGAAAAAAGAAAAGTAAGAGTATGGTGGAACCTGCTGTAGGGGATCCAAACCCTATTAACTGATTAATGATTACCAAGTAGTGGGAAGGAACACTGCTGAGGTGGCAGTGTGCGTGTGGTGTGTGCGTGATCTGTTTTGCAGAGTGAATCAAATAGTGGGGCCTGATCTGTTAGCAGGCAGCATGAGAATAGTGTGGAGTAATTCCATCCTGGGAGAGAATTGGCCTCTCGAAGCGCCATTACCTTTTTCTTTCTTTATTTCCTTCAAGTGAACACTGTTCCATTGATTACCATTGAATTACACTGATTCTCTTGTAATCCTTACTCAAATATTATCAATACATACCTATATTTGAGTTCTGTTCTTGTATTTGATCTGTTTGCTGCATTTATACTAAGTTGAACCTATCAGTTCCATTGACCAATTGGCATGATAGTTATTTTCACTAGTGCAGTTTAGTGGATAAACCTTAATATTAATGAGTTGGGCTTTTGTGCCATCATATGAAGAAATAAGGATGAGATGGTTACAAGAACAAAGTCCAAAGAGCAATATGGAGCGTATTCTAGCTAAAGTTATAGCCGTGGCCTATTTGGACGAGCTGGTTACAAGAACAAAGTCCAAAGAGCAATGGAGCGTATTCTAGCTCAAGTTATAGCCGTGGTCTATTTGGGTTTGTACAAAACAAAACTATAAGTTAATGCTAGACTCTATTGCAAACTCAATTTCTCTTGTAAAGAGCCAATTTAGAGGTAGTATCATTTGTAGTACAAAAGTAAAGAGTGTGATACTCTGACTATAATGCATTATTTTGTGTTGGGGAAGATTTGTTCTTATGGTAATAACATTCAGAATTATAACAAAAATCAACTGCTGGTTTTTCCTGAAAATTTTCTTAATATAAACATCACAAGCCTTAAAACCTGGCTGACTCAGATGAGTACGTTTGAATGTAAAGCAAATTGGTTAAGCTTATCTTATCTAATCAAATTTTAGAGAGCCTCACTATCTTTGAAAGCATAATATTCAAACTTCAAAGCATACTGAAAAGCTTCTTTTTCCAGGACTGATCTCTAATTTTTCCTGACTGAGCCAAGGATTAATCACCTACCACCTACCGTGTAGCCTCCCCTAGAGGATCCTTCCCCGAACTGACCGAAATCAGCTACTTAGATCCCCTTCAGGTAGCTAACAGCTCTATAAAAGCAGAGCATCTAACTCTAACTAATTGATTGAACCAAATCAATCCAATGAAGCAGTTTCAGAATAGTTAGACTTCTAACACTACTTAAATTATTCTTATAATAATATAAAAATACTTCAAAATTAAGGGCAATAAACTCCTCTAAGATTGAGATACAGTACTCTCCTTTCTCCCTTTTCTTGAAGATTTTAAGACATGAACCAGTGATCAGTGGTTCTACTCAAATGTCCCTTAGTCCAAGAGGGCATATTTGTTCTTAACTAGATTAGATCTACCTAGCCCCAACAAAGTCCATGTACGTCTTGTTTAATTGTGTGTCCTTAGTTTTTTGCCGGGGGGCATAATCTACATCTACCATAAGCATTCATACTTAATTTGTAACTAATTTATGAAGTCAGAGTCAACAGATGTCATTCTCTATAGTTAAGAATTAAGAATCAATTAAATAGGCAAAAATCGACTACCCCTCTTTACCCACTTGATGATGTAAATTAGGATAATCAGCGGGAAAATTAAAATGAAAATACAAATCACTTTTTAATAAGAACAAACCCTAAATCTAACCCCGCAAGTTATACAAGTTTACCTTTGGAAGATAAGCAGACAATTTGATGTGAGTCTCAGAACCGGTAGTGAGAACATGATCCAGAAAAGATGATATAACAGATGCAGTTAATTTTCGCCTCAATGCAATTGTAAGACGAACAGCACGAGCAATTCTACGAACTTCCTTAGAGTACGAACCGGTCTCGATAAGAGATGCTATCTCCTTCAAATCTGTGAATCCCAGTTCAAATTCAAAAAGCCACATAAAAATAATAGAAAAAAGCTACGATGATTTTACAGATAGTAGAAAAATCGACACTAGAACTAGTAGTTAGAGTAGACGGAGAATCTTACTCTGCAAAGTAGATGGAACAGGTGGAGAAACGGAGTTGGACGGCGTTGAACGGTCTTTCATCTCAAGATCTTGAGTCATCTTTAACGAAATCTACTGAAATCCAACAAATTTGAGTGAATCTGATGCTAACCCTAACAACTGAAGAACACTAGAGAGGAAGCAAAGTGGTCAGAGTTCGCTTTGCTCTCTCCCGTTTAAACGCAGCGTTGCACTGTTTCTTTTTTTTTTTTGTTGAAAACTTTTTCATTTATACAGACGTCACAGCAAAAACATAGAATATTGTTTTTCCCACACCCCTTCCTACTCAAAACACACCTCATAAGGGTGTGAAATGACCAAAAGACCAGCCAAAACGTTTTTTTCAAGAATTTTCACGTGATCGAACACGGGCCTTCGAACAGATTCGAATGACATCGTTCGAGTGTGTTAAAATTTGACTTCACACTCTTTTGGGCGTTTTTCACCTGTTCGCATGACCTTGTTCGAACACGTTCGAACGACATCGTTCGAGTGTGTTAAATTTTGACTTCACACCCTCTTGGGAGTTTTTCACCTGTTCGCATGAGGTCATGTGAATCTGTTCGAACAAGGTCATTCGAACAGTCATTAAACACGTCCTCACAGCGTTTCACGCAAGGTTATTTTGGAATAAAATTTGTTAAGGGGTGTGAAAGAGTAGGAGGGGGAGTGGGAAAAGCAAAACCCAAAACATACGGGCCAGAGGCCCAACACAATAGTTTTAGACCCTTACTTCTTACAACCCACTCGCTAATCGATGCACATCCCCATCACCCCAATATCCCCAAAATGTCCTCTCTTTTTTTCTGAAATTTTGAATGGTTCGGACTCAAAGTTTCGAACTGATTCGATAATAAACTTCTGAACCTGGTAAGTTTAATATTAAGGGGTGTCTGTGAAGATACAACACTCTGTGGTAAACTTTCGAACCGGTTCGGTGGAAAACTTCTGAATCATTATAATCTCCAAAAAAATGAAACGCACGCGTTTGATTAAGAATATTTTTGACTTTTCACGCGTTTAGGAGGTGTCTACTATAGTATCAAATCAATTTGGAACTATACTATCGTGCGTGTTAAATTATGTTAGGGGGTGTTTTGTACATTATTAGCGACAGTATTAAAGATTTGAATCGGTTCGGTACTATGATACTGGACCTATATTGTTATGGACGCAAAAAGCACAGGGTTTCAAGACTTGGCACTTGGTCTGATGTCTTTTAAATGCTCTTGTAGTTGAGATTTTATAGGAATTTAAAATTGTAACAAGCCAAACATTTTTAGGCATGTTATTTCCCTTTCTTAGAAGCCTAATTGTGTAAGGCCTACTTTGGGCTTGAATTTGGGCTTCTAGTTGTCATGTTTTATTTTTAGTGAGCCCACAACCTATTCTCTATAGATAGGTGTTGTTTTGCAAGTTGTAAAGACCTTTGACCATATTTTTAATTTGAGAGAAATTAGCACAAGTGCTCTCTCTAGGGTTATTCTTTGAACCGTCTTTGGATCTTATCAAGAACTTAGGGTTTTTGTGGCGATTCAAACATGAGGATTATCATCTTTCCATGAAAGATGTAGCTTCTCTTCACCACATAGTCATCTCTTGCCTTTTCCATCTTTCGATTTCCTTTACTTTTCTTGGTCTTTTCTTGTTTATTGTCTTGTTATTTCCTTGATTATGGAACGATCCTTTTATTTGAGTGAATTAGTAACAACAATTCACATCAAGTGGTATCATATATTAAAATCTCATAATATAAGTCTCGCATCAACCCCGTTCTAAACTAAGATACCATATCAGCTGCAGATCCCGTAGAAACATGTTTTTAACATTTTTTTTAACATGTTTAGGGGTATAAAATGGAAGAAAATTGTACAACTTCACGAACATATGGTGTCCTAGACGATGCATTGGTGCGGACCATACTTGTTTCTTCACTAGTCTCAAACAAATATACAATGAACGTTCAAGGCTACGATCGAGTCTACGTCGGGGTAGGACGGATGTCCAACATTTGATGAATCTTTTGGTGATCATTATGTGCATTGGCATAGATTTTCATATGACATTGGTATTGCCAAACAAATATAAAATGCACGTTCAATGCTACGATCGAGTCTACGTTAGAGTAGGATGGAGGTTCAACATCTGATGAATCTTTTGCAACGTGATCACTGGCATAGAGTTACACATGGTACTAGTATTGTCAGGGACATCTTCCGAGCACATTCAGGGTCCATTTAGCTTCTAAATACATTCAACAGTTATTTTGTTGATTGATTCAACTAGTAAGACCAACCGGTATAGGTTTCCAGTTATGGAGATCATCTGTGTAACTTCAACTGAGAATACTTTCTCTATTGCATTTACTTATGTCCAAGGGGGAACTGGACAACTTTGTATGGGCTCTAGAAACCTTCACCTTGACATCCAAGACACTATCACTCGAAAGGGGAACCTTATAGGTAATTACTCAGCAAAAGCAAGTTATTGTTGGCTTCTAAAGAAGTGATATCCTATCGTGAATTCTAGTGTTGCCCCTTGTGGTCTTCGATTTGGAACATCTCAGTGCCGAGGAAAATTAAGATGTTAGTTTGGACAGCGTGCGACAACTCTCTTCCTATTTCGTCCATGTTCCACCACAGTGGGATGCTTGCCTCTGTCCTCTATAAACGATGCAAAATGAACAATAAGAGAGTGTCTTACATTGCTTAAGACATTGCTATTATCAAGCTCTTATGTGGAGAACTCTTGGTTTTAATGAGGGGTCTTTCATTTGTGGAAAAATGATGGCCCATCTTCTACTAAATACTTCACTTTTATTGCATCACTCTGGTGGCTCTGGAAAGCCCGCAACTTGGATATATTGGCTCACGAGGATTTTTTCGCTTCCAGCTTTGTAGAAATATTGACTATTGTGCGTCCTCGTCGACAGTTTGTTTGCAGAATGCCCCCTTTGTAACTGAATCTCACTACGTTGCTTGACACCCTTCTAATGAGTCAGTTATGGCGTTGAATGTTGATGGTAGTAGTTTGGGGAACCGTAGCCCTTCGGGATTTGATGGACTTCTTCGTAATAACTTTGAAGCCTAGATCTGAGGTTTCTACAGTCACATTGGTTTTACAGATAATCTTCAGGCGGAGCTGCTAACTTTGTATCATGGTCTCTCATTAGTGCAGGACAATGGTACACGTCACCTTCAGTGCTACTCTGACTCTCTCCAGGCCATCTCCCTGGTGTCTACCCCCTTCTGCATGACAAGTAAGCAAACTTCTCACCTTCTAGGAAAGGTTTAATTTAATTCAATCTTTATTTAACTCTCGAAGTTGAAAGACGTGAATTGAATGATCTAAGTGCAAAACATTATACTCAGAGATGTCAAAATAAAAAATATATAAAACACTAAGTACTAAGCGTCAGGATCCGTTGACACCAAGTGTCAAACTTGCGTAAAAAAAAAAGTGTCAAACTTAGTGACTTACACCAACTAATAACTTCACAGATACAATAAATTTTATCAGTCCGACCGTTGAATAATTATACTATCTTTGAGGTCATATATATCAAATTTCATACAAATCAAAAATCATTTGATACTCCATCGCACCACTTTATTTTGATGACTAATATGTTATTTAAAAGACAAGTAAAAGTGTGTTGTTAGATAACACACCTATGAGTATCCAAATTTTATGAAATTTGGTATACATTATCACAATGATAAAACAATGTTATTCAACGGTTGAATTGATAAATTTCATTATATCCGCAAAGTTATTAGTTGGTGTAAGTCATTAAGTTTGACACCTAGTGTCAAGGAATCCTGACTCAAGTACTAATATTTGTTTTTTAGAGCATGCAAGTGGACCTGCTTATTTCTGTCACTTTGTGTAGCTACTCCCTCTAGACTTGCTGTTTTTAAGCCAAAAAAAAATAATTTTTAGATTCATTGAATAATCGATGTATCTGGACTATATAATAGGCTAAATACATTAGTTATTTAATGAAACTAATTTAAAATATTAATACATTTTTTTTGAAACAAAATAATAATACATTTGATATCACAAATGAAAAAAAACAAGAAAAAAGAGATAGACTCCACAAAATTTGAAAAACAAAATATAGAAGGAAAGAATTAAAGAAGGGAGAATTTAATAAACTCATGAAAGAATGACTCAAATACAGGTATGCAATGCATCGATTTCATAAAAATTTCGGCTGGCGATTAATGAGTCCAAGTGTGAGTGATCTTTCTTATTTGTCAACTTCCCAGATATTTCCCACAAGCAAAGGTAAGAGAGTTAATGTTATTAGCCAACAAACAGCCACACATACTCATTACAATTCTCAAGTCACAAGTCTCCCCTTTTTTGTAGCTGTTACCCACCTCAACAAGCTATCTCATCTCTTCACAATAACAACAATCTCATCCCTACCTTCTTTTTAACCCCCCCCTCACTCTCACCACACTACACCACACCACAACAAACCCTCGTTCGTGATATTCGCGATATTATGTGTAGCCGTTGCCTTCACGAATTCCGCATGGCACTTCTTCACCAACAACCAGCACCGCATTAAGTCCATCTAATCAAATATCCACCGTACAAAGAGGTACACTAAGGCGGCGACGGACGTACGTACGAGATGTTGGATTCGGTTCTTTTAGCGCTTTTTCTGCCTTGTCTTGGCATGAGTGCTATTTTCATTGTCTACATGTGTCTTCTTTGGTACGCTACTACTCATAACCGTCCTGATTTAACGTCACCGGTGAAACCCGTCGCTGATAAGGGTTTATCACCTTTGGAACTTGAGAAGCTTCCTAAGGTTACCGGTAAAGAACTTGTTGCTGCCACCGAATGCGCCGTTTGCCTCGATGATATCGAGAATGAGCAACCGGCTAGACTCGTTCCCGGTTGTAATCATGCTTTTCATCTACAGTGTGCTGACACGTGGCTTTCTAAACACCCTCTTTGTCCTGTTTGTAGAGCTAAACTTGATCCTCAGGTTCTCAATTCTGATGAAAGTCCTTGCTGAAGAAATCCCATTTACGAAGGCATATCAATTAGAAAAGGAAATCACTCAAGGGATTTTAGAAGGGGAATGAAGAGCCAGAAAGCAGCCATTGATTATTTGCATTCCCATTGATTTCTTCATTATTATCTTTAATTTCTTTATTAGTGCTCAGTTATTTTCGTGTTCTGCAGTTTCCTCGTCAAAAAAAAAAGGGAAAACGCCGCAGTTTTAATCTTAGTTGTTTCATAAAATCAAAAAAATATCTTAGTTGTTTCTTGTTTACTGTTAATTACTACTGTAAATTAATTAGTAGTAGTAGTTGGTACTTGGTAATGTTTTTTTAGAATTTTTTTTCAGTTTTGTTTCTGTGAAGACAGTAATGGGGGCGAAGAAGGGAAGAAATTAAATATGCGGCGAATACACGCAAACGCGTAAATTGAAGACACGTAAGAGAGGGTTGTTGAAGGCCGTGAACTTAACGGTTTCTTGTACTTTACAGCAAGAGAGTCACAGACGAGTACGCAGCGTGGGTGATTTTGATTTTAGTTCTTGATTTTATAGTCCAAAACGATAACAGCTACATGCCAGCTTGTCCTCTCTCTGTGATTTTATCGCCTTCACTCAATTTGGTTTAAGTTTAACGCCGTTAAATTAACCCAGCCAAGAAAAATGAAACTTCAAGTTCAAACATTAGAAGTACAATAATGCTATTATGACAAAAAATACTATAAGAACTTTGACAAATATATGTGGGATTCAGTGGCGGATATATACACAAATATATTTTATACTCAAAGTTAGAATATATAACCGACAGAACAGCAAGAATGATGGAGGTATAAAATAGTGAAAGCGGTTAAAAGATTATTACAGTATTTAGGGTCCCAGGGTTCAATTCTCACATCATGACCATATTCTTTTTTGCAGCTTATTTGTATATTTTTCTCCAAAATTAATATAAAAATCAGATTAAGAATATTGGAACTCTAGACATTAAAATTGACATAGGTAATTTTTACCACTAAACCAAACAAACTATTAGTAAACACACAATTAATTTTGTTTTATATATTTATTCTTATTTTTACTTCTCCAATTTTTTTGGCAAGATCCGCCACTGGTGGGATTCAATCTGAAGAATTTACTTTACAATAAAAATAATAAAAAAGTAATTATGAGAGATACGGTGTATCTATATTAGTATATTTGTAACATTTTTTGTCACATTTTTGGGCTATATAGCATTGTTGTTAGAAGTACTATAGTTAATCACTAATCAGTGTTGGTAATGTCCATATCTAGGTTTGCTTGTACATTTCATTCCAATTCCATCCATGGTATAGTATCTCACAGCAATGAACCATCGTGATTTGTTCCTTCATTTATGTATCCCACGACAAGAACAGTGCTATATATAGGGAATTACTTTCTCCTTGTTTTTTCACGAGGTGACGTGTTTCAATTAAAACGGTGAATACCAATCACATTTTTGGTGATTGGCAAGTGTTATGTATTTTTTAATGCAAAAAAAAGGTTTAATTACAGTTTTGATTTCCCTATTATGATCAACTCACGATTTTAGTCTCACAACTTTTTTTTCCACGATTTTGGTCCTCTTATTTTCCCAATTTCTAAAATCAAAGGTCCCCCTTAATTTGGTCAAAATTGAATCTGATGTGGCAAGCCACGTGGCCTTAAATATTATTTAAAATAATTAAATATTTTTTATATTTTAATTAAATGTCAAATAAGCAACAACAAAAACCTTTCTTCCCTCTCATTCCATCCATCCCAGGAACCTTATCTCTCCTCTAATTAACTGATGTGGCTCGCTGATAAACAACAACAAAGACCATTTTAGCCATGTCGATTAATTGATGTGGCTCGCATCACACTATCTCTCCCTCTCATCACCTTCGCCCCTCTCTTATTCTTCCCGTTCTTGACAACCAAACAACCAAGTGCGGAAATATTCAATATTACCCTGATTGCGATTGAACAAATCTTGGATTTGATTTTTGTTTCTCTCTGAATTTTTGAACTAGATCTATTGGGATTTTTACTGCCAAATTCAGAACATAGAAACCACACATGCTTCAAGTCATCAAATCTGAATTATAATAAGGTGTTTGAAACTATTTGAACCACAAGCTATGGATAACAACAAAATTTCATAATTCACAACTCGTTATTAATGGTGTTCTAACCCCACAAGCAATGGTTAATTGTAAACAACAGAACATTGATGACGAGAGGGAGAGAGATGAAGATGGTGACATATATGTTATTAGTTATTTAAAAACAAATTGTTATCATAAAATTAATTTTTAAAAAAGTTGGAGGAATAAAATCGTGAGTTAATCATAATAGGGGGAACAAAACTGCAATTAAACCTTTTTTTTTTGCATTAAAAAATACACAACACTTGTCAATCACCAAAAATGTGATTGGTATTCACCGTTTTAATTGAAACACGTCAACTCGTGAAAAAACAACGAGAAAGTAATTCGCTATATATAGCACTATTCTTGTCGTGGGATACATAAATGAATGAACAAATCACGATGGTTCATTGCTGTGAGATACTATACCATGGATGGAATTGGAATGAAATGAACGAGCAAACCTAGAATCCTGAACTATGGACATTACCAACACTGATTAGTGATTAACTATAGTACTTCTAATAAATGTTGATTTTTATTAAAGTTGTTTAGACTTTTTTTCTTATTTTACCTATGGAGGATGTTCAATTTAAATGTTTTTATTAATTTACCTTTTTAACTTTATAATATTTTTTATTCACGGTTAATAGATTTTATATTTTGCAAATTAACATCATTTGCCTAATGGCATCAACCTTGTGCTTCTTAGTTTGATTCTCACAATTGACAAGTTTGATGTTGACCAATGCAAAATTTGCTTTCAAGTACGATCGGATATTAGTCCTTCAAAAAAAATTAATTACTCAATTATACGATTGGATTTAGCCAATCTCGTGCATCGCACGGGCTATGAGGCTAGTATCATTAACTTGTGTTAGCTAAATACAAAATACCCCTTTATAGTTGTCTTAGGATAATTGAAATTAAAATAAATTAAGGTGTATTGAACAATTAATTTATGTTTTGGAACTCTAAAAAACTCAATAAATATGAAGGGTGTATTTGAAAAGTATAGTGAATTCTACGTTGATTTTCTAAAAGTACCATTGTTTTGGAACATAAATAAAAGCCTAAAAAGTATCAAAATTAGGAACGGAGGGAGTATCATATAGCGCATCATCCAATTTCATGGAAGCTATTAAAATTAAACATTTTTTACAGAAGAGTATTAAAATTAAACATATATTTCTATAGCTTTACAAAAAAATTGAGCCTCAATTGCATGACTCATTATACTAATCAAAACTTTTCTTCCGGTCTTTTTGACTAAATTAGAATTGACAACATGAACCTAAAATTATTTCCTTTGCCTTTTCTAGTTCCCCTCTATCCATGTAAATTTCATTCTCTCTTCGTTAATTGCATGCTCTAATATTTCTCTCAGCACATTCTACATCTCCTCATGTTACGACTGCTTTCTAATGCTCACATGAACATACTGTTAATGTTCTAAAAATTTTGCCAAAATCACTTCCCACTCCATCTGAAATTTTCTTCTATAAATAGTTGTGTCATATCATAATTAACTGATTAAAACTATACATCTTCCACTTATATTTTAATAACTCATGAATTTATTTGCAACCAAGGAATGATTCATGTATTAATATGAAACTCCACTTTCAGTGCATAACAAACACTAAAAATAATTTCAAAGGTCTACTCATTATTTCTTAGTTCAAAATATTTATAAAATAAATTAGAATATGACTATTCATTTTCATTCTCATACCAAATTAAACAAATTTTCCAATTAATTATAAAATAATTAATCTATTCCATTTTTTCCATTATTTGGTTAGAACATTGGGTATGTCTATTGGTTAGAATTTGACTATTCATTTGCATACTCATAATAAACTAAACAATTTTTTCAATTAGTTATATAATAAATAAGCCTTTTAAAAGTTTTCAGCTTTTGGTTAGAATGTAGGAAATGGCTCTTCAATGTTTTTTGTTTTATTACTTTATTATATAATAAACAAAGCTTAAAAGAAAATTAAACTAATAGACCCAAACTGATTTACATGGTAACCAACCGTTGATTTGTATATATATGAGTAGGGATCATTTTACTCTAAGAGTAACTTTAAAAGAGTTTCTCTACATCCTAACCGTTGATTTGTATATAATCAAATTTGATTATCAAATGGTAACAATACACTACCAAGTAGTGGTGTATTGTTACCATCAGATTAGATTGAAATCAACGGTTAAGACTCTTTAAACGTAACTCTTTTAAAGTTACTCTCTCTCTCAATCTCTCTCTCTCTCTCTCTCTCTCTCTCTCTCTCTCTCTCTCTCTCTCTATATATATATATATATATATATATATATATATATATAATGAGAATCATTTAATAAGTTATTGGCAATTATTTGCTTTCATCAAAATTAAATCCTTCTTTAAGTCTAAATTATAAATAAATATTTCAATACATACAAATCTTGAGAAGCATTGTGGAGGTTCTATTGGAGTTTCCTTTACATATATGTATGTATGTATAGATAGATATCGACATAATTAAAAGTGGAAATGAGAAAATATAAAACCTCTAAAGCACTCACTGAAAGGCTAAAATAGCTGCTACACTTTTTTTGAAGTATTGGATGGCGGATTTATCAAGCAATCAAAAGAAAGTAATAGACATCGACAAAGAAATAGTAGTTAAAAGTAAAAACCATAATACGTAAAATAAAAGATGACACCAAAAAGTAAGCACAATAATTTGAAAAAGCATAAGACCCAAATTAATTTCTAATAATCCAGAGAAGAAAGAGACCTAAATGTTTACAATTTTAAAAAGCTTAGATTGAAACTAAGGGGGTTTAATTAGCAATCTCTTCCTATGATATTTTGTACTGAGGTAGAAAAATGATAGAGCTGCACTAAAGCAAACAACTACTCATGAAAATGGAAAACAAAGGTAGAGATGGTACAAAGTGTTGAAGCACTCTTTATAGATAAAATGAATTTGAAGATATAGTTAAAAGTTTAATATCCATTAACATTATAATTAAAACGTAATTATCTAGCCAACTATCCAACTGCATCAATAATTTAATTGCTCTAAACCTTTTGTTTGATATCTAAAAGGCATGTCAATAGTTTTTTTTTATCTTAAAATGTTGTTGTCGATCATTTTTTTCCAAACTCAATCATCGTGTATAGCACTACAAAAAAAACGTGATTTAGCGACGCATGATTCCCTTGCTAAAGCACCAAAATCCCTCGCTAACGGACTTTAGCGAGAGAATTAGCGTAGGATCCAAATCCCTCGCTAAAATGCTCCTCGCTAAATTTAGCGAGGGAATTATAGCGAGGGAATTAGCGAGTGAATTGTAGTGAGAGAATTAGCGAGAGAATTAGTGAGAGAAATTTAGCGAGGGAATTAGCGAGAGATTTGTTTTTGTTATTAGCGAGGGATTTTTGTGGCATTAGCGAGGGATTTTCTGAGATTTTTTTTTTTTAAAAATTCCAGCTTTTTTAAAATAAACTAAATGCAACTTCATATTTGTAAAATAGTCAAATAAAACCCATAATTAAATCTGAGGGAATTGTAGCGAGGGAATCAACCAATGTTTCAAATAACACATCCATGAGAAATTGTCTAACTGCAACTAGCATAAAAGAAAAACCCACAATTCAAATAGTATCCAAAAAAACACAAAAACTAAACATATAGGCAATCTGCAAGAATAATAGAGAACTCACGCAACTGCGACCTGTGATCCAGCATCATCACCATGAATGTCAAGATGGTTTAATCTAAGAAAAGTATTATCACTAAGCGGTGTTGCCATTGTCGCTCACTCCTAATTTGGACGGTGACCCAACACTTCGCTTGTTGACATTGATTGTCCGTAAAGCGTAGCTCCACGACCGGTATCTCCTCCTCCTCGCCCTCCTCCCGACTTGTTTGTTGGTGTTGTGATCCCATCCTGATAAGTTTCTCACCTAAATTCTTGGAAATAAATCCCAATGCTAGAAACTATCTGAGTTCAATTGAATGAGAATTTTGAGGTAAGCCTGAAGATTCCCCGTCAACATTAAGTTATTAACTAAATAAATAAACCAATTATGCTTCATCAGCCTTAGAAATTAACATAACAAATAACAAAAACTATTAAAAACAAAATCCACCATTAGAGAGAAATAGAGAGGAATTTCGGAGAATAGAGAAAGAGAGAGAGAGAGAGAGAGAAAGAGTGAGAAAAAACAAACCTTAGTGATGGTGGTGGTGGCGTGGACGGTGGTGGTGGCGTGGACGGTGGTGGTGGTGGCGTGGTGGTGGAGGAGAAAATTAAATGAGGAGATATGGGGCGTAGAGGAGGAAGAGGAGAGAAATGGGTGAAACAAGAGAAATGAGAGGGAAGAGGAAGAAAAGCATCGGTTACATAAAAAAATTAGCGACGGAATTTTTAGCGAGGGAATCTGTGCATCAGACTGTGGTGTACGAACAGTCAGATTTAGCGACGGAACTTAAAAAGAAACAGTTGTGGGTTAAAGCTGTTGCTGATTTAGCGACGAAATTAAATGATTTAGCGACGGATTTTTTTAAAAAAAAAAAATTCACCGCCTCTTTAGCGACGAGCATATTTGTCGCTAATTCCCTCGCTAATTGATTTTTAGTGACACACCTAAATTCTCTCGCTAATTTCCCTCGCTAATATAATTTTTTTTTTGTAGTGTATGTAAAAAGAGTTCAAGAGTCAAGTGCATGTGAGTATAAATAATAACAAATTGAATTAGTATTTATGAGAACATTAGGAGGTTCTATGGAACTTTTTTTTACCAAAGAGGTTCTATGGAACTATTATATATTATATTATATTATACTAATAACAAATATTGTTAGTTGTTATTATCCACTTCTGTATTTTTATTTTATCAAAAAAAACTTCTACATTTTCATAAGAAAATATTATTTTTATATATATATATATATATATATATATTGTTAATTAATATTCCTTTAATAGAATTACTTAATAAGTCAGTGAGAATTAATTGCTTTCATAAAAATTAAAGTCTTCTTTATGTCTAAATTATAAATAAATATTTTAATACATAAAAATTATTGAGAAAAATTGTGAAGCGTCTTTTGGGAATTCCTTTAGATAAATGTATAGATAGATAGATTGATAGAAACTACAAACATTGGACTAAACTTGTCTTTAGTTTCTACAAACTAGATTTTTATTTTTAATTTCAATAAAAAATTTCATAATTTTTTTCCGGTAAATAATATTTCCTTAAGTTCTAGTTTGTAGAAACTACAAACATGTTTAAAAATATAAATTAAAAATATTTTTTAAAATTATAAATGATTTTGTCATTTTAACTATTATATTATATCATTATATGATTATTTCTGGTCGATTTCAAACACACAATACTATTTAAAAGAAAAATATGTGACACAAACAAATTTGTCATCAACTGTGCCTACATACGTAACATGTTAACAATTTTTTTTCTTGGTCAGATATGCAATATTGCCTTGATAACAGGCAAAGACCACTGAAACATGACACAAAGTGTAAGCCAATATATAGCTTAAACAGGAAGCATCATATGGTCCTACAAATAACATCACGTATAGCCGAAACTCTAAAGATAACATCAAACCTATGAGCATCACTTGAAACAATTAGATTAGATCTAGTTAATTAAATCCTAAAATCAACTAATACAACAAAAAAGCACAGAACATAAATAAAATCATCCCAGTCTTCACTGTAAGACAACCAGCAGCAGCACAATCCAAACATTATCCGTGAACCAAAAACCACCATTAGAAAATAGAGGCACCACAGAGCAAAACCAAAAGACCCACGAAGGTGATGTGTGAGGAAAGACATAAATAAAGTTCAAACTTTTCTAATATTTGAAGGTCGTCATTGCAGAGATCCATAGGAGCGAAACGAGGAAGCACCGAATTGTCTTGAGCGACAACAAAGTTGTCATAATAGAGAGCTGAGGAAGACTACGACAACTAGAGGGTTCTGCTTTGCACCACCACACACCCTAGCAGCTCTAGGGGGCCTTAGGGGTTTTAGCTGACGGCACCATACGCAGACAATGTTAACAATTTATCATGCCTATATCTTATACATCTCATGTATCTTATCCCTCCCTATTAATTTTTTTTGGTATAAATTGGTTATTATCTGCGCGCAACTGCTGAGACTAATTCCTTGAGCGGAGTAGAATCACAAATGAACGGCAAAACTCTTACTCAAAAGATTTAGCACTGTTGCACGCTAAAGCTAGATTCGAACCCAAAACCTTAATTAAACTGAAAGAGATCCCTACCATTTTATTCAAGTGCTCTTGTTCTTTGATCTATGCGTCCCTATTCTAGCTGGCCATCCAACAGCCCAAAAAAATGTGTTCTAATATTTATCCAAAAAATATAATCGCGTTTGAAAAGTTTCAAAAAAACAGATCCATTAATTTACGACGCTCCCATCATAGAACTAATAAATTGGTTCTCATTTTGTATGCTAATAATACAATGAGAAGATTATGTGTGCATTTCCATAAACACGATGACGTACAGCTATTCATAAAAGCAAAGTGATAATTGGCACTTGCTTTTTGGTGTTGTGCTGGATATATATATAATATGGAGAACTAGGAATGATCGGATGTTTTCCCAAAAACACTCTCCTGTCCATAGCTCGGTCATCTTGATCAGAAATCAACTGAATCGAATTGTGGAGGTGTAGAAGAAGATGAATGGACTTTGCCCTAACCCTAATTTGCAAATTGGGAACTCTAGACGTGGTTGGAGTCCTCCTTCAATTGGTTATTGGAAGCTGAATTCGACGGATCGGTGAGGAATGGTGGTAGAGAAACTGGTTGTGGTGGTGTTTTGCGAGACTCTCAGGGAAATTTCGTGTTTGGTTTCTCTCATAAGCTTCAATCTTGCTCGGTAGTGGAGGCGGAGTTGTGGGGTATTCTTCAAGGCATCTCGATTGCTTGCAAGAAAGGTATCAAGAAATTGGTGGTTGAGGTTGATTCAATGGAAGCTTTAGAGTTGTTGTTGAAGGTTGGTGGTGAAGATAATCGTGAGGCGAAGGTGGTGAGAGAGATATTGAATGTGGGTAATGGTTCGATGGAATGTGAGTGGCTATCAATTGAGAGAGAATTGAATGTGGTTGCTGATCACTTAGCAAAGCATAGCCACATGCTTGGGGTCTCTTTTGTCATTTTTAATTTGGCGTTTGCTTTTCCTACTCAAAACACATCCTATAAGGGTGTGAAAAGACCAAAAGGCCAGCCAAACCTCTTTTTTTTTCACGAAATTTCACCTGTTCGAACACGGGCCTTCGAACAGGTTCGAATGACATCGTTCGTGTGTGTTATATCTTGACTTCACACCCTCTTGTGCGTAATTTCACCTGTTCGAACAAGGTCATGCGAATAGGTTCTTCAGACGTATATATGTCCTTCAGATGTATATACAATTGCATCTTACATGGCTAATCGTATATACGTCTTAAGGACATATATACGATGGGTTAAATTTGACCATCGTATATATGTTCAAAATAACATATATATGTCCTCGAGCAAAGCGACTTCTAAAAAACTTGATTAGATAGATAGTGTGACTCATGTGAGAATCAATAATCCATAGCCGAGAGAGATTCGACCTCCTCCCGTCTATCCTTGTGAACCAACTCCTTAATCTTGGCTTTGACATTTTTTGTAACATGCCAAGGACACAATAAATTTGTAGCAGCGGGAAAGACATCAAGAATATAGCGGACATGGTAGAGATCTCTGTCTGCCAAGAAAACTGAGGATGAATAGAATGCAACTCACATATACCTCGCAGTTTGCTCCAATACCCAAGAAAAATGAATAGCAAGCTCCCGCCCAATATAAGCAAATGCAACGTGGAAGCTTATCTCGGTGTTTGTGACTCCCACAATCTGTAGAAGAGGCAAATTATATCTGTTGGTCTTGTAGGTTGAGTCAAGAATGAGAACTTTTGGGAAACAACCCGAGCAACTTTATAGAAGTGGGATGAGCCACATGATATCACCGACGACATCAGTTGCGGAATCTTTCTAGACCAACATAGATAATTATGGGATTCAATCAATCTCAACACCTCACGAATGTCCGATTCTAGGACCCTCTTTGTAGACCGGTGTTTGTGACGCCGCTATAAACTTGCGAAGACTAGTCACATTCTCCTGATCTAGCTTCTTCAAAGCAAGTAATAGTAGCTTTTCGGTCCGACATCAAGATCCGCATGCTCGTTAACTGTGAGCCTTTTGCGCTCGCATGCACCCCAAATAAACAAGTACCAGCGGAAGTTTTGAAGCAACTCGTGTGTGTGTCTACCACATTTAACCGTGACACACCAACCCCCACGGCTAACAATGCAAGTAGCTTTCAATCTAAAAAGACACTACTCTCCTTTTAGAACCGAAAACCCTTGAATCATTAGTAAACCCGCCTTGTTTGTCGCACCTAAAAACAACCTTATCTCGCCTTCCCTCTTTCCAAATTTGCTTTCTCGGATCTCACAATAACAACAACTACACCGATAGTTCTACCAACAACATCTTCGCCCACTCCTCCACACACATGCGTGTAGAAAATATCTACAAAATATATAACTTACTAAGTAACTTAAGTAATTTAATTCCATTTACCAAACTTGAGTAACAAAATTATACCGTATCCGGCCGTGAAAGTTAATGTAGTATCAATATCAATAGCGCCAACCCGAGAGTCGGCATCTTATTTTAGCAACTCAAGAAAAAACGAAAAAAATAGCCCGATCGTATATACCTCCTCAACCATGTATATACGATGGGTATTTCACATCATATATACATGGCCGGATGTATATACGATTAGATCTTCAAAGCCCACTCAGATATAACCTATATCGATGGGTAGTCAACAAGCATTTAATAATGCAATCGTATATATGCCTTGAAGGACATATATACGATGAGTAATCAACGAAGCATTTAATAATGCAATCGTATATATGTCTTGAAGGACATATATATACGATGAATAGTTTTTCAAGTCAGTGTTCATTAATTAATGTAATCGTATATACCTTCCATCGAGGTATATACGATGCGTTATCTTAATGAGTCGAAAATTGGGAATTAATGAAAGTCGATTTAACGAGGGGGTAAAATGGGTATTTGGGTGGGGGTATATGGGGAAGGGGTGGGGGGTATGGAAAAAACATCCCTTTTGATAAATTTGCTGTATTTGGATTCTACTGGGTTCTTCTGGCCCTGTTATTGTTGATATCTAGTTGGGCCTGTTGGTCCTATGTTTCACCCAAAAAATAAATAAAAGAGTAACCATTTTGCGTGAGATGTGTTTGGTTGTTTGCTAACTTAATGTAATATTGTTCCAATGCTAAAATTGTTTTTTTTTTGGGATTATTACGAGAAGAGTGCACCCTTTTTTTGTGGAAAATTAGAGGTCTAACTTATTTTAGTCTATATAAATTTAGTCTTTTTTATTTTCAGTCTCTATAAAAAATCGTAATCTATAGAAAAGAAAGAGGGAAGGGAGAAAGATAATAGAGAGTAAGAGAAGAGAAAAAGATGTGAGAAATAGAGTAGATTAAGTGTGTTGTTTGGTGTAAGAGAAATAGGGGAGTGAGAGAGTGAGAGAGATGTATCTTTTCGTTTGGTTGGAAAGAAGGAGAGAAGAGAGAAATGATACTACTTTTTTTTGACCAAATGATATTACTTTTGAAAAGGCAAAAACACCCCTAAACTAAAAAATAACATATAATTCATTCATTAATTAGTTTAATTAACTAAATATTTATTTTAATTTTTGAATTTCATTAACTTAGTATTTATTTAAATTATTTAATTAAATTAGTTAAATATTCATTTTAATTAGCTAAATAGTTATTTTAATAATTTAATTTAATTAGTGAGGTAATTGAAGTAAGGCCAAAATGGTAAAACCATAATTTCTAAGTCTTTCCTCTTCACTTTCTTTCCACAATTGGAGAGATTGCAAAAAAACACTAAAATAATCACCCATTTCTATTTCTCATTTCTCCTCTTAACCAAACATGAGAAGATCACTCTCTTTTCTCTTACTCTCTCTTCTCTATCTCTCTCTCCAGTATTTTACCTCAAACAAACACACCCTAAAGAAAAAAAATCAATTTTCATTAATGGCAAAAAACAAAGTTTTTGTGACCAAGATTTTCTTTCACTCACTGGCTTTAAGTTTTATTATAGTTTTGAAGATGAGTTTTTTTATGTCTAGATATTGATTTGGGATTATAGGGTTAAGTTTTACTTTTATCAAAAGAGGAATTAAAAAGGGTGGTGGAGATTGAAGATAATGAGGTATCTCACATTTTAAAATAATAAGAAATAAAAATATATGACATGACAAAATAATAAAGAATAAATATTTGATACATCAATATTTAACAAATAGAAACAATAATAGAAAAGACTTAAATGAAAATGTATGTTTTTGCAGAGATTCATTCAACAATTTTTTTTGCAGGAATTAAAATCTAATTGCCTCGTACTTGCAAAGACCAAAAATATGTTTAAACTTTTATTTTTTTTGTCTAAATATTCTTCTAAATGACTCAATTGTTTCACTTAATTAATGATAGAGTTGCGATGTGACATATGACATTGGCAACCATGTGATAGTGATGTGACATTAGTATGGTAGTGATCCAGGGTAGATTTTTTAGAATAGGCGAGGGTGAGACGGAAATAAAATTTCGAACTTTAGTTTTTCTTAACTTTGATAACATTGGAATTTTTTTATGAGATAGACAGATAAAAAATTGAGTGAAATATGACGAGAGACAATGCGTTGAAGGAGAGAGAAATACTCAGGGGGAGTTTCGGCCTTAAAGTTAGTCAATCCCTACTAGGGTGGGAGCCATAACCCCCTATGTTGTTTTGTTCGTTGATATGTTCATACATTTGCAATGTTAAGCAAAGCTTTTAATTTACAACTAGCAAGAGATCGACTCATTGTTTTTTGGTGATACACGACGAGTAGTGTTAGCTGGTAGTGTCGTGAGTACCTGCAAAACACTCTTACACTCAAGTCAATATATGAGTGTAAGTCCTAGAGGGGGTACAGGGGCTTCCTAAGTGACCATGAGTACAGAGAATTGTTCATATAGGACCATTTAAATTTACAATGGTAGGTAGTATTAGTAAGTCCATGCAGCAGAAAAATAGACTTCAAATAACTCCAGTTGTATAAAATCAATAACACCCACAAGTTAATTAGTCCCCAAATATTGGTTAAACTGACAACTAGTTAACTTTGTTTACAATAGTTTAGTTTGCTAGCCAATTGGTTAAACTTGTTTATAAATGTTAGTTAGTTAGTTCAGTGTTATCAAATCGGGATACATAGTCTGTATCGTTAGGCCCATTTTCTGAATCGCGTATCGTATCGTGTATCGTATCGTAAGATACATGAACACAAAAATATATAACATTTTTGAGTAAATCCAAGTAGAGTTAGCAAAAAAACATGAACTTCAAAATAATTCAAGTCATAAAAAAACATGAACTATGAAGGGAAAAAACAGAGTAGTGGAAGAATAAAGGAAAAGTTAGGGCTTTAGTAGTAGAACAGAAACCAAAACCGTAATCAAGTAAAGAAGAAGAGGAAACAAAATTACCAAAGTGAAAGAAAGAAGCAGGGAAGACGTTGAAACTTAAAAAAAGAAAGAAATAGGGAAGTAGTGAAAGAAAGAAGCATAGAAGCGCTCCAACAAATGAGAAGACGATGATGAACAACCGATAATGCGAAACGTGGAGAGGAAATAGGGATTTTAGTGTTGTAAAATTGGAAATGTCGAAAATGCCCTGTTTTTAAGCTCGTAATTGAAAACGCAGCGCACATTCATTTAACAAAACACACTTTGTTTCATTTAACCCAAAACGCAGCGCTCACTAAGAGACAACAAAGCGGTGCGTTTCAACTACAATCGTCTTCTTCCTCACGCCGCAACCCTAATTTTCGGTGTTTTATTTAAAACGGTCGCAGAACCCACCCAATGTAATTTGTTGCGAATCGTGCGATTCCTTCTTTAATCGCGATTCCAACGATTTCGAAGCGATACAAGCGATTCATGGAGCGATTCGGTTACAAAAACGATTCGCCATGCGATATGCATCGTTTGCATCAGATTTTGACTCGTATCGCGATTAGAATCGTGCGATTCTTGCGATACTAACTACACTGAGTTAGTTAGCTTCAATTCAGTTGGAAATCACAAGTCACAACCAATATTGTATAAATACTAGCAATATGGTTGTACGTGTTAGTAGCATTTGTATAGGTGTAGAGGTGTCAAAATGGATGGATTGGATGGATATGGATTTGGATTATATTGGATGGATTGGAGAAATCCATTTAAAAATGAGTCCTTTTTTTTTATACCCCCACCATCTTTCCTCTTACCCCCACACAATATAATATCCCCAAAATACCCCAATATACGATGACCTTATATAATGGTGCATCGTATATATGTTGTGAAGTTGGTATATATGATGGCCTAATTTACTCATCGTATATACATCTCTAAATGGTATATACGATGACGTATATACGATTTGGGGGGTGTATATACGATCCCTGTGTTTTTTTTTATTTTTTTTGGAGCTGCAGGATATTTTGAGGTTCTTAAATTTTGTTAAGGGTATTTTGGTCTTTTCGTAGGGGTGGTGGGGGTAGATAGGGAAGTGGTGGAGGTACAAAAAAAACATCCTTTAAAAATTTATATCCATTAGGATTGTACCCAAAAAATCCAATCCAATCCATCCATTAAAAAAAAAGTCCATCCAATTAATCCATCCATTAACAATAACTTGAATAACCTTAAACAAACTAACAATAACTTAAATAAAACATATTTATATTAATA
Source organism: Oxytropis ochrocephala (assembly GCA_020916435.1). NCBI lineage: Eukaryota > Viridiplantae > Streptophyta > Magnoliopsida > Fabales > Fabaceae > Oxytropis > Oxytropis ochrocephala. The sequence continues at coordinate 1,193,447 of CM037089.1, forward strand.
AAAAGTAAAATAAATAATCTATATATATATATATATATATATATATATATATATATATATATATATATATATATATATGTTCAGCGCTACATATTTCTTAGGTGGCGGTATAGTGTGGTGGTGGTGGCGCTCCAGCGAGAATATTATATAATAATATATAATATTTATATATATATATATATTTATATAATATTTTAAGTTTTTTTTTGGAAGATTTTTTAAAAAAAAATTGAAAATCTGATCTATTTTTTTTTTTAGTTTTACAAGTTATTTTATTTTAGATTTTAGTGTTTAAAAAAATATTTTATAATTATCCAATGGATTATGATTTAGTAGTTATTGTAATCCATTGGATTTGAAAAACTTAATGGATAGATCACACCCATCCACAAACTCAAATGGATGGATCCAATCCAATCCATTAATTTTTTTTTGTTTTTGTAATGGATGGATTAGATGGATTTTTAAATGGATTGGATGGATATCCAATGGATAAATGGACTAAATTGACCCCCACCACTTCCCACATACCCCCACAAAATCTGATATCCCCAAAATACCCCTTTGAAATGTATTTTTTTTTTTAAAAAAAAGCCAATTGGATATATGTACGATTGGCCATACCCCCAGGCGTATATACGATTGGCCAACCCCCACATCAATCGTATATACGCCTTGGGGGTGTATATACGATGACCAATAATTTAGGGTCGTATATATGTTAAAAAACATATATACGATTGGTGCAATTTTTTAAAAAAAATACGTTTTGTCAAGGGTATTTTTGGGTTTCACTTTATCGTGGAGGTATAAGGGGATATGGTGGGGGTATAAAAAAACACCCCTCTATAGGTGTAAATAGATGTTGTAAGCCCAATAGGCCTTTCTTGTAAGAGTTTTGCTTTTCCCACTCTCCCTCCTACTCTTTCACACCCCTTAACAAATTTTATACCAAAAATAACCTCGCGTGAAACACTGTGAGGACGTGTTTAACGACGGTTCGATTGACCTTGTTTGATCACGTTCGAATGACCTCATTCGAACAGGTGAAATTATGCACAAGAGTGTGTGAAGTCAATATTTAACTCACGCGAACGATGTCGTTCGAACGGGTTCGAACAAGGTTATGCGAACATGTTCGAGTGACCCCGTTCGAACAGGTCAAATTACGCACAAGAGGGTGTGAAGTCAATATTTAACTCACGCGAACGATGTTGTTCGAATGGGTTCGAAGGCCCGTGTTCGAACACGTGAAATTTCTTGAAAAAAAAGACGCTTTGGCTGGTCTTTTGGTCATTTCACACCCTTATGGGGGTGTGTTTTGAGTAGGAGGGGGTGTGGGAAAAGAAACACCCTTCTTGTAATTGTTTTAGTTTAGGCCCATTATATTCATCGGTCAAGTGCTCAGTTGTATTGACACCAGTTGGACAAATACACCATTCAATGCAATAACAGTTTGAGAGAAAGTAGAGTTAACCTAAAAACCGCCACCGGGGGGCACCTTCCACCGTCGCCGGAGCCCCCCCTCCTCTCCCTCTTGTTTGTTTTTCATTTCTAGTTGATGTCAGCATCAATAAGTTGCGTCTATGCATTATGGTTCCTAGCTATGCTGGGATTGGGTCACTCTCTTAGGAGCGCCGCCGGTCATCTCCACCTCTCCTCAGCCTCCCACCGGACCACCTTCCCTTTTTCCCTCCTCACCAATCTTTCTCTGCCAGAAACATCCCTCCCTCTTCCATCTTCAACCACCATGCCTCCTTCTTTCACCCTCTTTTCCTAAATCCAAACTGCCACTCTTCTTATTCTTCTTCATCTTCTATCTCCTTTTCTCAGATTCCCTTCTTCTGCAGGTGGCCTTGATTTTGGCTCAGATTACTACCATCAGATGTAGATTGTTTTCCCCAAGTTTCCTGGTTTACGAGATCCCGTGGCCGGTCGGTCACTATTTTCGGAGAAAGCCCTGGACTTTCCGGTTTTCTCCCCTTGGTTTCCTTGTGGTTCTGCTGTATTTCAGGTGCTAGGTATTTCGGTGCACTTCCGCGGTGGTTGCTGTTGGTGGCGTTATTGTGGTCAATCTGTTGCTCTGTTTTTAGTGCTTCAGCCTTGGAGTTGTTCATTTATGGCTGTTAGTGTGCCTCTGTGGATTGGGTGGAGCTGGGCACCGATTAAGAGGGGCAGTTTGGTCTTCTGCTGCATAGCTTGGAGTATTGTTGGTTTTGTATTTAGTTGTTAATTTCAATTTTTAGGTAGTAGTTGGACTTTAGAAAATGACATATTGATTTGTAAGTCCCTTATTGTGCTAAGACGTTGGACTTAAATGTTTAAATCTTAATCTTGTTGGGTTGGGCTGCTGCGTCGTAAGTCCTTTTGATCGCTCAAGTTATTGAGCATTTGTTAACAATGTATGATGTTGTATTTGGTTGGGGCATTGCCCATATCTATGGTAATCAATACAACTTGACCAAAAAAAAATGCAATAACAGTTTTAGATAATTACAAATATAGTTATAATACTTCTTTTTTACCAATCTTGTGAGTTAAATAATTTCTTTTAGATAAACATAATAATATAATTTGAGAATTTTACAGTAATATAACTAGTGCTAGCTAATTCAACAAATAGACCGATAAATAAAGAATTTTGCTCATAAAACACAAAACGCATAATAGAAATGATAGTGAAATGAAAATATATAATTTTAGTTTTCTCAAAGTTGTTCATGAACCAAACGAGTTGAATTTCACATAACTCAATTTTTTTAGCTTATTTATTTAATGAGCTCCATTTTCAAATCACGTTCAATCACTTAGTTCATGAATTAAGTTGAAAAAACTATTTTTGGAGTCAAGCTTTAAACTATATTAAATTAGTTTTGGTTTGATTCATATTAGATATAGTTAGTATTAGGAATTAGAAAATTAGTTAGTGTCTAACTAACTTAGTTAGATTAGTTTAGAAGTTAGTTAGTGCCTAACTAACTTAACTAGATTAGTTTAGTAGTTGTTACATGTGTAGTTAATTTTCTATTGGAGTTAACTAAAGTTAACTATAGTTAAACACTTGTATATAATACTGTTCTCAACTATTTCTGGGAATGAATTAATCAAGAACACAATGAACAATCTCGCGTAAGTAGAAAAATTGCTCAACCCTCTATTAGCCTCTCCGGGCGAAATATATAGTATTACAATCATTCATGGCCAATAATTGGGGGCCGTTACATAATTAAGACTTCAGTTACATAATAAAGGTGACGGTTACAAATAGGTGCCTCACTACAAATGGGGACCGACTATGGAAGACCAGACCGAGCCTAAGCAGTCCCTTCCGAATCTCAGTTCCTCAAGTCATGTCCAAGATGTCGCGTCTCTGCGGTAGCGCTCGGTATGGTTGTGAACACAGTCCCTCGAGCGACGAATGTAGAATGTGAAGTCGCTCAAAAGTATGCATGCTCGTCGGTTCCCGACTCTTTTAGTTGGTTGAGTGGAAACCGAATACTGTTGTTGACATTACCTACCGACTTTGACTGTTAGTGGTACTTTGACCCCCCTTGAGAGTTGTGTTTGACTGCCGTGAGCGTTTCTGTGCACTTCATTAATGCTCCTGTTTGTAACTTGTTCTCTTTTGTAACTTGTTCCTCTTCTTTATCTATAAAAGGGGAACATGATGCTTTGCATTTGCTACTCCTTTGCTTTGCGTTTGCTACTCCTTTTCCTGTGAGCTGCTGCTTCCTTTCTTTAGGCTGTTGATTTTTATGGCTTGTCTGTTTTGTCGTCGTTGCCGCCCTTTGGAGCTCGCACACAATCTTAAAGTCCTCGGTGTTTTAAGATTGTTGGAGGGCTCAAAGAAGGAGTCGTGGACTTCCGGCATTTGTGGATGTTCTTCGCTGCAGTTGATCCGGTTATCCTCGTTTGAGATTGTGTGAAGAGCCCAAAGGTGATGCTGTCTGCGAGGTGGCATTGCCGCGGCTTAATGGTTAATTTTTTCTTCTCAATGTAGAGGAATTTTCCATGGGCCCGGTATTTGGAGAATTTGTCCATGGACCACTCTCTTTGGATGGCCGCCGACTTCCCCGTCCTTCCTGGGGATTCCCCGCTTCTTCCGGTGGATCTACAGAAACTCTGAAGGGCGATGATCTGCGTACTTGGCCGAGTTTACCGCGGAGCGCTTTAACCGTCTTGGTGGAGCTTCCAGGGTCTCGTTGAACGCGGTTTATTACTTCCGTATTGAGACCTGCAATTGTATTTTTAACTTTCATTGGGCTCGGCTCTAGGCCGGCCTTTTCGTCAGTGTGCCATGTATTACGAGTAACAATATATGTTTATGAATGAAAATATGTATATATTCATATTTATGAGAAGTATTCTCCGGTTGTGCTTTTGTCTTTACCGAGCCTTTTTGATTATACCGCAAAGATTCGATGTCATCATTGACGCGTAGACACGTGCCTTAGGACGTGACTTTTGATTTGACGGTTAATGATGTTTTTATCCTCTGGAACTGCGTCAAACACTCGTCGCGTCAGATGGAAGCCACGTGGCCTCGCCCTATCCGTTGAAGTTAAAAAGCTTCGCATCATCGCCGTTGATTATTGACACCTGAAAGGTTAATGTATTTGAAAATTTACACCTATCACACTTCCCCACTTTCGCTCTCTTCTTTCCCCTCTTACTCAAACGACGTTTTTGCTGTGTAAGGAGGTGCCAACCTTTGCACCTTCCTTGCTTTGAGCAGTTCCATAATCTTCAGGTACGCCTATCCCTTTTATTCCTGGTAATTTCCATTGCTTTCCTCTTTTGTTTTTTGGCAACCTTCGTAGATATTCCTGCAAAACTTATTCATGGTTTCTATAATAAGTATTAGTAGCGATAGTGAGGGAGAGGTTACTTCTGAAATTAGGTGTAGCAATGCTTCCTGTGTTGGTAGACAATGCCCACGCTGTCGTTTAGATTGGATTAGGCAGAATGTGCAGGCTATGAACACTGTGTTTGCCTCTGATGATGAACCCTCTCGTTCCATAGGGGCAATTTCTAACCAATCTTCGATGGTTGGGGAGGACGTTGAAGATCATAGCGGTTATTCAGAAAGCATTGATGTAACACCCTAAAATTTTGGTTTCTTTGTTTATATTATAATTATATATTTCTTATATAGAATAATAAATAGTTTGGTATTTAGAGAATGTTTTTAAGAAAAATAAAATCGTAGGACTAAGGAGAAATATTATAGAAGCTTATGGAAAAAAATTTGAGCTTAAAACTTCATCAAATTATAGCTAAAAAAGATCATCGAGTGTAAATTGTACCGTACTAGAAAGTCTAAACTTATCGGAAAATTTTGAAAATTAGTTCATTAAGTTCTATAAAATATAAAGATCGAAAGTGTATCTGCAGAATTTTATTTTACTAAAATATGTCTCTTATTATTTCCAAGATAGTGAAAATACGTCTCTTATTTTTACCAAAACAAAGCATACGTATACAGTCAAATTCTGAAGATGATTTTGTGGCTAAAAAGGAATGAACAATAGTCTTTCCATTAACCGGTACGTACACAAATCTGTTACCTGATGACCTCTTGTCACAACTATAAATAGCAACTCACCCCTCATTTATTTTTCACAACTCCTTACTTTTCACAACTTCAGAAAAGTTTTTCAACAGGTTAGACACAATCTGACTTATGTCTTCTTTCTTTTAGTTCTATCCTTTAATTCTTTCTTTGCTTATTTTATTTCTTTTACGTTGCTTTTCTTTTGTTCACTAATTATTTCCTCTCTAAAAAAAATATAATTCTTGCTACCAAAAGCTAAGGGTAGCAAAACTTTATTCTTTCTATGTAGACCTTTTTCTTTCTTTTATACAAACTCTTTTCATTTTTTTTTGTTACGTTGGCTGTTTTTCAGTGTTAAGTTTTTTTTTTTAAAAATCTATTTCAACATTAGAATATGGTTTAGAGTATATTGCATTATTTTAAAACAAGATAAAATTGATTATTCAAAAACTTGATTTAGTAGGTTATCAATTAGATTAAATATCTATGATTACATTTTTTGAGTTAAAATGTAAATGTCTTTATCTATACTTAAACATTGATTCAAAATTTTGTTAACTCTAATTTATTATATATTCTCAAAGCACCAGAATTTGTGAATGGAAAATATGCCTATCAAAAGGGTTTCTTTGCATTTCGAAACGCACAAGTATTAATTAGAACTTTAGTAAAATACTTTTAGTTATGATTATAGTGAGTTAAGACATAGCTGTTTTGATGAGTAATAGGTGTCGTAGAATTTGAAGCAAGTGTTGACCATCAAGATAGTTTGGAAAAATTTCAAGGTAAGGGGAAATACTAATAATAAGTTGATGGGCACAAATTATGTGTTGCTTGTATATATATTATTAGCTATTCTTAGGTGATGTGTGTGTGATTGTGATTGTTTGGGTTCTATGTAATTGAGTCAAATTAAGTACATTTTGGATTTGGTTGAAATAGGAGTTGTCTATGTTACTTAGGGATATGACTTATAAGGATTGATAAGTTGAGGTGTATCTCACTAGTTGTTGTTATGAATCATAAGGACTGATTTGTCAAGTTGATTATGGATTAGATTGGTAAGACCGATGTTTTACTAAGAGCTTTACAGATGTTTCTTATAGTACTATCAAGTATATAAGATCGAGGATAGGTTCGGTTGGGTCGACTCTGCACCTTCAGGGGCACTTGTGTTTCGAACTCCTACCAATGGTCAGTTGTTTGTCTCTCTGACTGGAGGAAATCGTATTACCCGACACGGTGAGCCTGCCTGTGCAGGACTATCTATAATAAGGTGCAGCGCTCGGGCCATAATGATTGGAGTATGGATTGTATATCTGCTCATTGCAAAACAATCATGTTATGGCAGTTGAAACGGCCTTACGCTCATGATGATAGAAATCTCCATGGAGTAGGTTGAGTATAATATTTTAGATAGTGGATTAACTTCATTGAATGGATTATAGAATAAGTGTGACACTTAGTTCATTTGGCTAACAATCAATTATTGATCTCACTAGGATGTTGGTTATGTTTTGCATGATTTGGGATTGAGAGTGGTCAATTTTCTTAGTCTTGATTGAGTTTGTGTGTCACTTGTTATGTCTATATATTATTATTACTTGTGATTGTATAATATTATGTGTAACTTGTGTAACCATCGTGTTGCAAACTTGTGTACGAGTATTTCACCCCTTACATCACAGATCACGTCGGGAGGACTGCTGAGCCACTCTGGATACAACAAGATTGATTTCTGGAAGAGGAATGTGAAGCTGTCTAGGATTTAGTCTGGCTCCTAGCTTAGGATCATTTCATCCGATTTAAGATATATTCAATCTTAGTAGTACGTAATAGTCCTAGGAGCTCTTGCAAGATATTTACGTACACTTGTTTGTTGACGGTTGTAAGCCTATGGGCATGGTCATCAGTAATGGATGATGACTTATATATATATATATGATGCATATATATTATGTTGGTATGTCTCTATTTTCTCAAAATTTAGAAAATCCATATCGAAAATAAAGCAATGTGTTTTGAAAGAAAAAAAAATCAGAAATGGGATTAGTAATTAAGTGTAGCACCACCTTTTAAGGTTAGGAAAATGGGGTGTTACAATTGACTTAGAGGTATTGGACTCCCATTCTGTGTTGGTGACTGAGGAGTCATTGGAACGAATTCAGTCACTCCTTTGTCATCCGGTTGACGAAGGCACTGCTATTGCGAAGCCAGTAGATCCGGACGAGGCCGTATGTGATTGCCCGGAGGCCGGGAGTAAACCATATACATATATGTACACGACTTTATTTGAACACCTAGGCATTAGAGTTCCCTTCTCCGAATATTATCGTGTGGTACTTCGGTTACTAAATGTGGCTCCGACTCAGCTTCATCCGAATGGTTGGGCATACGTTCGTGCCTTTGAGATTATGTGTGAGTGTATTAATGTGTCGGTTACCGCCGAGAAGTTTCTTCATTTCGTGCATTCCGCGGTTAAAGATCCTCCTCGCTGGGTATCCCTAGGTAACCACACCCGTAGGCCTTTTATGAAAGTGTTCAAAAGTAGTTATAAGTCTTTCAGGGCGATGCTTCTTTCGGTTGGAGATTTGGACCTCGTGATCCATTTTTGCTAGTTGATGAGAATAATGTTGAGTACTTCCCCTTTCTTGGACTCGCTTTTCCAAACAACAAATTTACAATTGAGAGGTGTAGCTTATCCCCGGTGATCGAGAGGACGGCGTGGGCGGATTTGGTCATACGTTCAATCGGGTAACCACCCCTGGGCATCCCAAATTATACAGAAAGTCGACGACTCAGCCAGACTTATAGCATACCTAAGTAAATACTTTAACTTTGTGTCTTCTGTTCCATTATGTTTTGTCATGATTTTGATCTTATATTTGGTGTTTCTGCAGGGCTCTTCGGTATGTCGACGCTGAGTGTGGAAGATAGACGCCTGATTCGCGAGGAGCAGAAACGGAAGCAAGGGTATACCACCGATACTGATACTACAAAGACTTCCACTAAGGATGTTGCCGCTAAGAAAGAGAAAAGGAAATCAAGCTCCCACCGGTCTGCTCAACTACCTCCCCTCAAAAAGCCAAAATCCGTACCTGAACCCCCGGTTTCCCCAGCTTCGGCTAGGGGTAAGGCTAAATCATTTGAATCCAATGCTCCGGCTGACGCTGAAGACATGGAGGATCCGTCTTGGCGGAAAGTCTTGGATGTGAAGAGGGTAAAGGATGGGACGACCAGTGGTCCTATGAAGACTACTTGGGATGTGCGGTATCCACTGACAAAGGCCCTTAATCAGGTTTCACTTCCTGGCGATGTGGAGCGGGTGCAGAAGATGGGGCCTCGACAAAGTTTGGTAGCGATCAAGACTTACAGTCTCTGGGCTTCCATGCTTGCCCATCACTTTGAGAGTGCTTACGGAGAATTGATGGCCGAGGGAAGTAGTCATGGGGTCCGATTGAAATCTATGGAAAAAGACTTGAGTACTGTCAACAAGAGAAAAAGTCCCTGGAGGAGGATTTGAGGAAGTATGAGCACAACAAGAAGGTGGCGGATTTGAAGATCAAGAGTTTGTCCGAGGCCAATGAGCAATTGAAGAAGGATTCAGCGGCCAAAGAGCAGGAGTTATCCGGCTACAAGGAAAAACTGATCGCGGCATATAACGATCTAAAGAAAGCCAAGGGGGAAGCTGCTGACTATGCTTCCTAGGTGGTGACAGAGTTTGACCGCGGGTTTTACTTAGCTTTTGCTCAAGCGCAAGTTCATTTTCCTGCTCTAGATCCTTAGATATTTGATTCTGATAATGTCGTGGTTGACGGCCAAATCATGGCTCCTCCTTGATAACCAAACTTCGCGCGTGTTGGCGGTCTTTGAGGAACAACCCTACCATCTCTTGGACCTTGGATGGACTGGACAAGGTGTTAAATGATTTATCGCCCGATGGTACTCCGGCAAATGAGAATCCGGCAGATGGGATCCCGGCAGTTGGTGAAGGGGAGGTGGCCGATGATTCCGAGAAAACTCATTCCGAGGGTCCTCATGTTTAATTTGTTTTTATTTGAACTTTGACGACCTGCAGTTTGTAATTTGAATATTTTGAAGCTTTATGTATTTCGGTATTTTACCTTTTATTTTGACTACCCTTGCCTTCCGTTTTGATAACTTGAAATTCGTCGTAACCTTATTTAATGAACCTATTCGTCCATGTTGTAAGATATAGCAGTGCAATATACGCTCACGCCTCGTGCTTTCATAGCGACTTGTTTTTACTGCATTCTTTGGTTTTATTTTTCTTCCACACGACTCGCATCGCTGGGTTTATGCTTCTCCTCCTTTATTATGTGAGGAGGAGGTTTCGTGAAAGACCATCCGGTTTGTGCCGCGGGATACTTTCGTATCTACCACGGTCTTGTTTTTGGCCCTCTTTGCTAGAAACTCGTTGATTTCTTGAGCAAACGCGATCCCTCATGGTCGGTGTGTCGCTATACAAAGAGGGTTTCTTCGCATGTTTCCGCGGTTAACTTTTCAGCTAACCGCCTCATAGTCATGTGAAGTGCCTCCAAGAGGTACACGAACTCGTCAGTCCGGACCAAACTTGGCAGGTCCTTTTGTCTTCGGTGCCCGGGGTCAACATCGAGCCAACTACTCGGTCCTTGCCGTTTCGAGACTTTGTTTTTCGGACGCATTCATGTATTGCTTGTATAAATTTTGTTGCAAATAAATTTGGTACTTCAAACATATTTGTAATCCTCGATTCTCTTTATTCAATAAATAACAGTACATTTGGGAAGCTATAGGCTTCCTACAAAGAATACACTTATTGATAATGCAAAGCAGAGAATCGGTTTTCTTCCTCTACCGTTGGGAAAGCCGAGGGTTTTGTCATCTTCAGCTATGATAGAACCAAAGGTTGGTGGCGTTCCATGATCTCGGGATATTTCCTCCGTTGAGCTTTTCCAGCTTGAACGCACCTTGGCCGACCACAGCTTTGATTCTGAATGGACCCTCCCAGTTGGGAGACAATTTACCCACGAACCCTACTCTTGTTGTTCGGCGCAAAACTAAATCACCTGCTTTGAATGTCCTCCTTCTCACTTTGGAGTTGTACCTTTTGGCTGCTCTTTGTTTGGCTGCTTCCTCTTTAACCTTAGCCATTTCTCGGGTTTCCTCGAGCAGATCTAGATTAACACGAAGTGCTGTCGGGTCAGGTACTGTGGTAGTCAATATTCTCCTTGGGCTAGGCTCCAGTATTTCCACGGGGATGAGCGCATCACTACCATATGTCAGTCGGAAAGGAGTTTCCCCCGTTGAGGACTGCGGTGTAGTATTGTAAGACCATAACACTAAAGGCAGTTCTTCGGCCCAGTTTCCCTTGGAGTCTTCTAACCTCTTTTTCAAACCTGCCAATACCACCTTGTTTGCTGCCTCGGCCTGCCCATTGGTTTGAGGATGTTCTACCGAGGTAAAGGCTTGGTAAATATTCCAAGTTTTGCAGAGCTCGGCAACTGATTCTGAGGCAAATTGCGTTCCGTTGTCAGTTACAATGGTTGCAGGAATCCCAAACCGGCATATTATTCTCTTCCAGTAGAACTTTTTTACCCTTTCTGCTGATATGGTGGCCACCGGCTCTGCCTCTATCCATTTTGTGAAATAGTCGACAGCCACCAACAGGAATTTTATTTGGCCCGGTGCCGGTGGGAATGGACCAAGAATGTCGACACCCCATACAGCGAACGGCCAAGCCGAAGAAACTGATTGCAGATTGGTTGGTGGAGCTTTTGGAACCTTTGCGTGCATCTGACACTTGTGACATCGGCGGACATAGTCAACCGCATCCTTCTTCATTGTGGGCCAATAATATCCTGCACGCACTATCTTTGAAGCTAAAGCCTGACCTCCAACATGGCTCTCGTGACACTCCTTCATGCACCTCCTTGAGTATTTCCTGTGCTTTGTTGTTTGTGACACATTTAAGGAGCGGCATGGAGAAACCTCTTTTGTATAGCTCGGATTCAATCATCGTGTAATTAGTAGCCGCTTTCACCAACTTTCTTTTCTCATCATCCGGCACATTCAGTTCTTCACCCTGCAGATAAGTAAGAATCTTGGTCATCCAAAGAATCGTGGTCAATCTCTACGAGAAGACTTGGATTTGATTGATCTTTGGGTTGGGTTATCATTTCTTGTATATCTTGAATGGTTATTGCAGGTTTTTAGTGCTTGCTAGCTTTGCTAATATGTCGCCAGCCGCTATTTTGTTCTCTAGGAACATGTGTTAGTTCAAAGAAAACAAATTTGAGTTTTAGCTCTTGTACCTTAGACGAGATATTTGGTGAGTAGCTCGTCTTAGTAATCTTTGAACGCCCCTGTGACCGGCCGGTGACTAGAAGAGAATCACTACGAACTTTGAGGTGCTTCACTCCAATGTCTATTGCCAAGTTCATACCAAAGAATTAACGCCTCAGATTCTCGCTTGATTGTTCTTGGCCTTGAAACCAAACCGAAGTGGATCGTTCTAGAAGTACATTATCGAGGTCCCTCCAACGTGACTCGCTCCATCGCTCTCAAGTTAGGCGATCCGTCAACCGATAAAGTCCAAAGAATATTCGAATGAGGTTCGACCGTCGGTTTGTTCCTCGCTATTTCCACCACACAAAATCGCTAAGGCTGCGCGCTTGATTGCTCCCCTAGGTGGTACTTGATATCATATTTCGATAGCTCGACCGACCATGCCACCATTCTTCCAAAGAATATCCGGTTTGGAAAGTATTTGGCGAATAGGCAAGTCTGTCTTGACAATTATTGAATGGCTCATGAAGCATCGCTGAAGTTTCTGGCCGCGCCAAAGTGACTGCATAAGCTACCTTCTCAATCTTCTGATACCGTTGTTCAGGACCTCTCCACATTCGGCTGACATAATAAATGGGGCATTGCTCTTTAGCTCTTTCCTCGACTAAAACTGCACTTCCTGCATGTTCTGTAACAGACAAATACAATAACAAAGCAGCCCCTGGTGTAAGGGGAGTTAAAATTGGTGGCGTAGCTAGGTATGTCTTTATCACCTCCAATGCTTCTTCGCACTCTGCTGACCATTGGAACTGGGCATTTTTTCTTAACAATTGAAACATAGGTCGTATTTTGTCAGCTGCTTGACCGAGGAATCTTGAAAGTGCTACTATTCGGCCAGCTAAAATCTGGACCTCCTTGGCGTTTGTTGGGCTTCGGGTTTCTCTAATAGCTCGGCATTTGGCCGGACTAGCCTCTATTCCTCTGTGAGTCAATACGTAACCTAGGAATTCCCCCGCTTGGACTCCAAAAGAACACTTATCAGGATTTAGACGCAACTCATGCTTTTCCAGCAATAGAAAAGTTTTTTGGAGGTTCGCTAGGTGAGACTCCTCGGTTACCGACTTAACCACCATATCGTCCACATATACTTCAATAGATTTCCCGATCTCCGCCTCAAAGACTCTATCCATTAGACGCTGATATGTAGCACCTGCATTTTTCAGTCCGAAAGGCATTACGCGGTAACAAAAGTTATACCTGGCAGTCATGAATGCTGTTTTCTCTCCGTCTTCTGGACTCATCTTGATTTGGTTATAGCCGGAGTATGCATCCATGAAACTCGAGGAGCTTATAACCGAAGCTCGGCCCACCAACCCATCAATACTCGGCAAAGGATAAGGATCTTTGGAACATGCTTTGTTGAGATCCGTGTAATCTACACACATTCGCCATTTCCCATTAGACTTCTTAACCATCACCGGATTGGCTAACCACGTTGGATACTTGACCTCCTTTATGAATTGTGCATCTACTAACTTCTTTGTTTCCTCCCGTATGGCTTCAGATTTTTCACCGCCCTGCTTCCTCTTTCTCTGGGCTATAGGTGCTATAGATGGATTTAGTGATAACCGATGATGGATGAAGTTAGGGTCAATACACCGCATGTCCCTGGGGACCATGCGAATATGTGAGTGTGGTGGAGAGAAATTTAATCAACCGATCCTCAAGTTCGTGAGTCGGTGGTACCGATTCTTGTTTTTTTCGATCTTCGGGCCGGCCCTATTACTACCTCTTTCAAGGTATCCACCGCCAACAACCTCTGCTCCTCTTTTCACGGGTCATATAACCGAGGGTCAGGTCTAGAAAAGCTGCAGATTGAACTAACCCCGCCCAACCTTCCTTTGAACCGTCTTTACTTTTGCACTCTCCGCATAACACTTCCTCGCGACAACTTGGTCACCCCTTACTACACCTACCTTGCCATTAGGAAGGGGATACTTCAAACATAGATGGGGATATGATACTACCGCCATCAAAGCATTAAGTGTCGGCCTTCCCACTATTATGTTGTATGGACGAATCTGCGTCAACAATCATGTATCTCGAGAGTTACGTTTTGGCGACTCTCCTTCGCCGAAAGTCGTTCTTAGGTCCATATAGCGCGGACCTCAACCCGCTCACCGTAAAATCCAACCAAAGTTCCGGGATAGCTCTTGATTGCCTCAGTGGTAAATTTAAACCTTCAAAGCACGACCCGATTACATGACGCGTTTCTTGAGCTACCTCCATCCACCAAAGACCGAGCTATTGAATAACCATTGGTAATATGAGAGATACGATCGGATAAATGCGAGTGAGGCCTTACACCTTCAAAATCCTGCGCATCAAAAGAAATTGCGCGGGTATTCCGCATCGATTCTGAAGATAAGTGGGTTCTCGCGGAGGAAACCGATAGAATGGATCTTGCATATCTTCTTCGGGATGAGGATGTGGCTCCCCTCCAGGAGAATCCTCCGGATATCGTGTTGACTCTCCCTTTTTCCGCCGTCTCATGCTCGCTCGCTCGCTTTCTTTCACCTCGCTTGGCTTGCGTGTTTGATCGTTGCGTGCGCGGCTTGGGGGCTACTACCTTCGCTTCCTTCATCGTGCGCCTTGACATACTTTTTAAGTTGACCACGTTGGATGAAAGCCGCTCAATCGCCGCTGAGGTCCAAAGAATTGTGCGTGTCATGTCCCTCCGTCCGGTGGTACCGCAATAAGAACTCGTACTCTTTACCCATTACGCTAACGAAAGGTGACGATCGGCGTATCGATCCGTCATGGAGCCCTTCATCTAAAATCACCGAGCGACCTTGTTTTCAGAGGTGTGAAGGCCAACTCGCATTTGGAGGGCGGGTCGCGCGCCTTTTGACTTTGCATGCGCGCTCTGTCCACGCCGATCGTAGGGTGCATGCTTGGGGACGGGTGGGAACGCCCGGTGAGATCACGCGCCTTGGTAGTGCGCCGCATATCCTTCTCATCCTTCCCGAGGCCACGTCATCTGCGTCGATGTGTTTTTACGCTCGGACTGACTGATCTCATCCATAGTCCGCGGCTTCATTGAGGAAAGGGCTTCGCTAAAGGTTCCATTGCGAATACCTTTCATGAATGCTTTTACAAAGAAACGCTCATCGGGAACATCTACTAGGACCGTTGACTTGTTGAAAGCGCTCCAAGTAGGCTTTCAGAGACTCTCCTCGCTCTTGCGCGCACATCGAACATATCCTCACCAACATTCGCTTCTTTTTATTGGCGAAAATTGTTGCACTAAACGATGGCTAAGTCTTCAAAGCTCGTGGATCGAAGCGCCCGGTGAGTCTTTGAACCATTTCAAGGCTACATCACTAAGGTCCCGCAAACATTTTTGCGGTAATAGCATCGGTTCCTCCATCGATCATCATCTGCGTTTTGGGCACGCGTCAACATGGCTAAGGGGATCTCCAGTGCCATCATACGTGGCAATGGACGACTCCCTAAAGCGTGGAGGAAGTTGAGTAGCCTGGATAGCAGCAGAGAACAGCTGAAACGCTCGCAAAGGTGTTCTAGTTGCATCAATCACCTGGCGAAGTGTCTCATTTCGTTGAGTGGGCTTGCGGTGCACTTCCTCGCTTCCAAAGCTTGAGCTCGTAAAGCTTGTTCTTCATTTCGACGGGCTCGTCCGCGTTCAGGCTTGCGGTGTTTGAGCGACCTCAGCGGTGCTTTCGATCACGGGATCCCCAGTGCTAGACGAACCATTGGCCACATTTCTCGTGGTCACCATAATGCTGATGACAATGAATTAGTACAAAATTTGGTAGAGTGGGACGTAGGAAAAATTTTACAGCCCCACGGTGGTGGCGCCAAATTTCTCAACTATTTTCAGGAATGAATTAATCAAGAACACAATGAACAATCTCGCGTAAGTAGAAAAATTGCTCAACCTCTATTAGCTCTCCGGGGCGAAATATATAGTATTACAATCATTCATGGCCAATAATGGGGGGTAGTTACATAATTAAGACTTGATTACACATAATAAAGGTGAGCGATTACAAATAGGTGCCTCTACTTTACAAATGGGGACCGACTATGGAAGACTGCATCGAGCCAGAGCTAGCGATTCTTCCGAATCTCAATTCCTCAAGTCCTGTCCAAGATGCCGCGTCTCTGCGGTAGCGCTCGGTATGGTTGTGAACAAATACTATGGTACCATCGATCAAAATAGATAGAGTTTATTTTTCCAATTTTATCTCTTTCAATTAAAACTCATTCTTGGAACTTAATATGGTATCAGAGCAAACATGGTATCCTTCATGAAGATTGCTTCCGTTGCACTTCGCTATGGGTTCTTTATTTTTCTTTAATCGATTTCATTTTTGTTTCGAGTTTCATTTTACTTTCATTCTTTATTCTTCTATGTATCTTTCTAATTTTTCCTTGTATTCTTGTCTAATATGTGATTCTTTGCATTTGTAATTCCTAATACTAACTATATCTAATAATTCCTAATACTAACTATATCTAATAATTCATTATGTGTCCTAACTTGATTGATTATATAAAGACAACATAGTACGGCACGGGCTTAACGAAGAAATTAGCTTTTGGAAGAAAGAATGAAAAGGGAGGATATAAAAGTAAAGAAAAGAAATTAAAGGAGTAACCACTAACCAGGTGTCGAAAGATGCATTTTGCCGTATCAGGCAGAATCAATTATAATTCAAAGGTCTTTTATGACAGCACGGACCTTCCATAATAACATAGTCACTGACTCACTATACTAATAAAGCAACACTCTATTCGAGAATCACAACCATACACGTGTCGTGTTCTCTTAGCTAACTTGACCTCAGCAGGGTTACAAGTATGAAATCATGGGAATCAAACGTCACTTTCCATGTGGGTGCGATGTAGTTTAGTATTCCCTCAAGGTGCAGTTGAATAGTACGTGTTAAGGTGTTGGTTTGTGATTTGTGGTTGCTGTCTAGTATGTATAATGTACTCCAATGTAATGATGTGGAAAGAAAGAATATGGTTCTGGTTCTAATGAATATCGTGTCGGGGCGTGAGTGAGTGAGTTAGTGAATATCACGAGAAGACTCTTCTACTCTTCTTGGGGTACTCTCATCTTTTGGCTAGCTAGCTGGTGCATAACTATAAAGAAAGAGAAAGTGTGTGGGTGAGAAAGAGAGAGAAAGGGTGATGAAGATGGAGATCATGAAGGATGGAAGTCAAGCTCAAAATAATGGTAATATTGGGGAATTTTCAAGGTCGAAATTCTCAGAGTTGCTTGCTACAAGAGATCGTGATTTTCTCCTATCTCCAACTGGCGCTCAGGTTCTCTCTATCTCTCTTACCACTCTTTCTCAACATCCTTTGGGTAATAGCTGAAAACATCCTTTGAGAAATTTTACTTTTATATCATTTTTAGTTCAGAAATGCTATTTACACCAGAATTGTTGACAAAAATACTGACCAATATACGGATCCGTACAAATATGGTGAGACCCAATCATATTTTACTTTTAAAATAGCATTGGGTCTCACTGTATTTGTATGATCTGTATATTAGTCAGTATTTTTGTCAACAATTCCGGTCTAAATAACATTTCTCTTTTTAGTTCAAGTTTTTTCCGAGGTTTCCACCTCGTCCTTTTAGGTTTTATTATTTTAATCTTAATTAGTGAACAGCGTAATTGGCCATGACCTTCTAGAGCAGCTTACTGAAAATAATCAAAGGATAATACTCAATAAAATAATTTCTAGTAAAATATACGATAATATACATAAATCAATATTGTTTATTTTATACTCCTATATTATTTGCACCTCCTTGGTACTTGCGAGGCTTTCTGATCTAGTTTTCTTAGGATATTTTAAAGTTTTTTTTTTTTTTTTGAACATTGTTGGTGGGTTGCTTCCTCCGTGACCTTATTTAGCTCAGTCGTGTTTATCATACCAAAAGTTTCTCGTTTAATTATCTCTTTATGTTATTTTATATATATAGAAGAAGCATCAGTGAAGAACCCAATATTGTGAAGAGGAAAGTTAAGTTCTAGGGTTTAAGTACCTACCTGATCGATTAAAACGATTAAACTCAATTTGGAAAAGCTACTTCTTGTTTTGATCTCTTGTCAGCTAGTCCCATATTAAATGTCTTTTCTACCTGACATGTCTTTTCGAATACCAATAAAGTTTCAAATTAACATTATTTAATATACTCAACTTTTTTGGAAAAGCTCACAATCTCTCTTTCGTACAAAATTAACTTGTTTTGATCACACAACCTTAAACGACATCTAATATGGGACGGAGGGAGTAATTCAAACTTAGACACACACACAGACATATATATATATATATATATATATATATTTATCATATTATTTGTATTTTATGCTTTTTTTTTGACAAATTATTTGTATTTTATGCTTTAATATCTGAATCGGAGAGCTAAAATTCTCTTCCTCTATACTTTATATTATACACATGAACCAATAACATGACGCAAAAGCTAGCGAAGGAGAACCCAGTTTTGGTTATGTTGTCTAATGGAACTTGTTCTCTATGGATTTGGATCCTCATGCTGTGCCAGCAAGGATCCTCATGCTTTTGATAGTGAATGCAGATATTTCTTTCTATCTCCTCTTATAATATCTAAAAATTGGATTCATTAAGTTTGTTAATGAAGAAAATTAAGTTGTTTAAATTAGCCAGCATATATATTTTGTGAAATGTAGCTAGCGGTCTTTTAGATTTAGATGATGCCCCGTTAATTGTTGAAAGCAATTAAGCTTATTTGAAAAGTGAGTTGAAGATGATGATGAATATATTCTTGTTAGCTATGGAGTTGCTAAGATAGATTAGATGATAGATGATGATATAGATGCAAAGCATTTAGTCACTTTCAAAGTGTGGTTGTGGTGGAGGACCAAATTGTGAAGAAGAGAAGGACAAGTGTCAAGCTAAACAAAATTTGTAGGGTAGTAGTCCTTTCAATTACGCTTTGAGGTATACACGTGGCCCATTATCACCTATAAACAATGGGTCATTTCGGTGGCCCGTCACTTTCATTATTTTGGATTACTCCCTCCGACCCATTTTATATGTCCCATTTTATATGTCGTTTAAGGTTGTGGTATAAGAATTAAGAAAAGTAGTTAATTTTGTATAAGAAAGAGAGATTGTGAGTTAGTTTACCAAATTGTCCTTAAATAATGACATTGGAAATATAAAAAGTAGAATTGTAAGGAGAGATATATTAAATAATGAAAGATATGACCGGAAAAGAAAATTAATGTTGTATTGGTATTTTAAAAAGTCATATAAAGTCATATAATATGAGACGGAGGGAATAGATAATAACCTCGATTCTCTTCTCTTCTTAGTACGCCCACTTTTATATATAATTATTATGTCGGTGTAGACATGTGTTCTTCATGTCGATTTCCAACCTAAATATCTCTTTTATTTTTCCGATCATAGACTATAAAAACCTATTGAATATTTTCTAAACCTATTAAAAACAAATTGGTAGGAGCCAAAACAGTTTATGCCCTCCTTTGGAGTTGGACGTAGCTTCAATATGTCCTCTTTAATGAGTTGACTGGATCCACTATTTCTTGAAATATTAAATTAGTGTAGTGTTTTTAGTTTCTGCTTTAGGCAAAAACAAGGGTTTTTGTAAAAAGAAAAATAGTGCATGCCTTTACTCATTTCTTATTTATATATCATATATCATCATACTCTTAAAACTTCAATGCATGGCTGGCACTAGGCCTGTGTGGGTTGTATTACCGCACAGGGCCTCAGCCCAATATCATTTTTTAGGGCCCAAAGTTAGTTTGGTATTATATATAATGGCGTTTACTTTTCCCACACTCCTCCTACTCTTTCGCACTCCTTAACAAATTTTATTCCAAAAATAACCTCGCGTAAAACGCTGTGAGAACGTGTTTAAAGACTGTTCGAACACGTTCGAATGACCTCGTTCGAATAAGTGAAATTACGCACAAAAGGGTGTGAAGTCAATATTTAACACACTCGAACGATGTCGTTCGAACGAGTTCGAACAAGGTCATGCGAACAGGTGAAAAACACCCAAAGAGAGTGTGAAGTCAAATTTTAACACACTCGAACGATGTCATTCGAACCTGTTCGAAGGCCCGTGTTCGAATAGGTGAAATTTCGTGAAAAAAAGAGGTTTTGGTTGACCTTTTGGTTTTTTCACACCCTTGTGGAGTGTGTTTTGAGTAGGAGGGGGGGTGGGAAAAGCAATAACCTATATAAAATATGCAGTAGACAATAGTTATTTCAGCTTGTGTCACAAAATGGCTCTTGGTTCAGTGGTATTGCTGCTTGATTTCCTAGCATTTGGTTGTGTGTTCGAGTCCCAAAGTTTTCTATTTTCAAACGTTATTATTCTTTAAACACATTTATATTTTTTACCTCGCTAACTGAACTATTATCTTTAGGCACATTTTTATATATGTGTATGGCTTGATGTACAACTCCTATTTTTCTTTAAACTATTGGGTAGCAAAGACATTTCATGATAGATGATATACGTATAAATATATAATTTTGGAATTCTATATGTTTGTAACCATTAATAGAATTTACACGGTCAGATCTTGAACTATTGATATTCCGTTAAGATATTCTAGATGGTTGGTGCAGGTGAAAGTTTGTGAACTTGAAGGAAAAGTAGTGGGTCTCTTATTTGCTGCAAACTGGTACCCACCATGTCGTGGATTTACCCAATTACTAGTTGGAATCTACGAGGAACTAAAACGCAATGTCCCTAAATTTGAGATTGTCTATGTCTCTTCTGATGAAGATTTAAATGCCTTTAATGGTTTCTATATGAAAACATGCCATGGCTTGCAGTTCCATTTTCTGATTTGGAAACAAAAAAAGCTTTGAACAGAAAGTATGACGTGGAAGGTATTCCATGTTTAGTTATGTTACAACCTGATGATACTAAAGGAGAAGCAACAACACTTCGTGATGGTGTTGAACTTATTTATCGTTATGGAATTCAAGCTTATCCGTTTAGTAAGGAAAGGCTGGAACAGTTGAAAGAGGCAGAGAGAGAAAAACGTGATAATCAGACACTTGATAATTTACTTGCAAATCAAGATAGAGATTATGTTTTGAGTCATTCTGAAATGGGACTCACACAGGTAATTAGTTCCAATACCTTCATCTTGCATTGCATGCTACTGTTTAATTTTCATGTTTTGTTGATTATTTATTGCTTCATGTTGCAAAATATTACATGCACTTTTAGATATATGCAATTAATTGTAAATAATCTGTTATAAAATTTGTTTTAGGCCTCATCCATTAATAGAGAGATTTTTGGGTTGAAAATATTGCTCATTTTTGCGGTCGAACTTGGTGTCTCAAGTTCGACTCTTGTAGTGACAAACTCGATGTTGGTTAGTGCAAGAGTCAAACTTGAGAGCAAATTTCACGGGTTCTCTCATTTAGCAATAAATTTTTGTGATAAACAACCATAAACTTTTTTTAAAGAATCTCGCTAAAACTTCTTTCTGATGCAAACTCTCTCTAGGAATAAACAACCAATAACTTATTTTAATGGAAAAGCGTACTGATTTTTTATTTGACTAACGGGTGCTGCTCCTTTGTAGGTACCTATTGCTTATTTAGTGGGTAAAACCATTGGACTATACTTCTCAGCAGGATGGTGTGTCCCGTGCACGAAGTTCACTCCCAAATTGATATCCATTTATCAAAAGATCAAACAAGAGCTAGCTAAAAAAGGAGAAGAAGAAGAAGACTTCGAAATAATTCTAATTTCTAACGACCGTGATCAAGAATCTTTCAACTCCTACTACAATAACATGCCTTGGTTAGCATTACCTTTTGGAGACCCAGAAATCAGAAACCTAGCAAGGCACTTTGATATACAAGGAATTCCTAGCTTGGTAATTATAGGCCCTGATGGTAAAACAATTACTGCACATGGTAGAAACTTGATTAACTTGTATCAAGAAAATGCGTATCCTTTTACTGCTACTAAAGTGGAGCAATTAGAGAAACAACTTGAAGAAGAAGCTAAGGATCTACCAATATTGGTGCATCATGAAGGGCATCATCATGGACTGAATTTAGTGTCAGATGGTAATGGGGGAGGACCTTTTATTTGTTGTGTTTGTGATGAACAAGGATCTAGTTGGGCTTATCAATGTCTCCAATGTGGTTATGAAGTCCACCCTAAGTGCATTAAAACGGTTGATCGTGACAAAGTCTTGGTGGGAAGGTGACACGATTGACCCAGCCAGTGATATTTGGTACGAAACGAAAGCAGCCAAACATGAACCATTGCTTGTCTTTGAATGGAAATCGGTTAGAGATAATGTGCAAAATAAGAGAAGAATGCTAATCGTGATATTCGTTTCGTACTACTTAGCATTTCTCATATAGGAAACAATTTCGTATTCCAATTGAACGTATGTCCTTTGTTAGAGTTAATCTGGTAGTGGCCAAGAGGGTAAACCTTAATGTACTTGTTTATATTATCCTAATAATCTTGGGGTTTTGCTTTTTCTACACCCCTTAACTCCAAATATTCCAAAAATATCCTTAAGTAGAGTGCGTGTTTTCACCGATTTGGAGATGGGCAACCGAATATATTCGGTTGAGGTCAACCGAACAGGTAAAAAGGTGAATGTGGTGTGAGAGTCCATTTTTTTGTAATAAAATAGGGTGTTCGAACACCCTCATGCGAACATTGTTCGCATAACCCCATGCGAACCGGTGAAATTACGCACAAGAGGGTGTGAAGTCAAGATTTAACACACACGAACGATGTCATTCGAACCTGTTCGAAGGCCCGTGTTCGAACAGGTGAAATTTCGTGTAAAAAAGAGATATTGACTGGTCTTTTGGTCTTTTCACACCCTTATGGAGTGTGTTTTGAGTAGGAGGGGGTGTGGGAAAAGCAAACGCCTCATCTTGACTGAGGATTGGAACTCCCTTTAGAATCAATTAGGTGGCACTTGGGCTTCTACTTGTTGCTTTTACATGACTAAGAGAAATAGTGTGCCTGTGACAAAATGACTAAGGAATAGAAGAAATTCCGTGAGCTCTAATATCCTCCTATTCTTTTTTTTTTGGGTTTTTTCTTTTGGACCCCCACCCATTCCCCTAACACCCCCACCCACCGTGTGAAAATACCAAAATACCCCTGATTGTTTACAAAATCACCATTTCTTCACATAATTGGTCATACCTACGTTTGACCACCTTCACTCGCATATACGCCAGCTTCGACGTATATACGATCAGCCCAGAAATCAACCAATCGTATATACCCCACCACAGGCCTATATACGACGAGCAAAAATTTACTCACCGTATATATACCTATTCAAAGCGTATATACGATTATTGTAAATTCATCCAATCGTAAATACGCCAAACAGACCTATATATACGATTTAGAAAAGTAAGCATCGTATATACACCTGTTTTGATGTAAATACGATGAGCAATTTTTATTTTTTTTTACTAATTTTTTTTTCTTCGCTTGCAGTGTCCGGTAGGCATAGAGGGAGACTTTTAACTTACACGAAACAACATCTCTCCCATCGAAACTTATACCATCATCTTTCAAGATGATACCCTGATGATCAACAAACCCCATATTAGAATGAACAAGAGTGAGGGAAGAAGGCTCGTAGTATGACATTAGCGAAGCCTGCATCATCTTCACTTGTGATGTGTGAGAGAAGGAGTGAGTATTTGAATTTTTGGTGTGAAAATAGTGATGGTGGGAGTGAGTATTTATAGATGAGGTAAAAGATTATCAACCGTTGATTTTGGCGTGCAATCTACACCGTTGATCAACTTTGAACGTTAAATCATGAGCGTTAAATTTTTTTTTACAAATTTAAAAAAAACAAAATTTAAGACGACCAATCGTATATACTTCTTCAGGGCATATATACGATGTGTTAAAATTGCACATCGTATATATGTCCCAATTGACATATATACGATGCGCCTTTTTTTAAAAAAAAAAAAAATAGATGACAAAGGGCATTTTGGGGATTTCGTTTTGGGTGGGGGTGTTAGAGGAATGGGTGGGGGTATAAAAGAAAAAACCCTTTTTTTTTTTGAGAATATAATATCCTCCTATTCTAATGAGGGTGTTATTTTTGGTACCCCCTCAACATCACCCACACCCCCATAATTCAAAAAATGCCAATAATACCCCTACGTTTTTAAAAAAAAAAAATTAATTTTTCGGAATTACCTCAAAATAAGGTAATTCCGGTTCAAAAAACAATTAAATTTTCGGAATTACCTATAAAAAAGGTAATTCCGGTTCATAATAAAAAATGAAAAATTTCGGAATTACCTCTAAAAAAGGTAATTCCGAATTTTTTTTTTTTTAAAGTTTGTATATTAAATTAATATTTAAACGCGTTTTATTTTGGAAATATGATACGAACGGTTTATGATTTAAATAACAATATGTCAAAATATATAAAATGACCAACATAAAAAAAATATAATGTACAAATACAACTACTATGGGTCCAAAATGTTTAACAATGACTGAAAATAAGCACGTGAAGTGGGTGAACGGACGACATCTAAGGCATCCCAGGTCAATGCAGCTGCTCTCTGCACCCTCTCCTCATATGTCTCTAGGACAACAGGCTCCTGATGATATGGTGGATCCTGAGCTGGCTCTGGCTGTGGCTCTGGCTCTGGCTGTGGCTCTGGCACCGGAGTAAAATTAAAATAAAAAATTAAAATATTACCTCGCCTCTATCTATCCAAGACGCGCAGTGCGTATCCCAGTGTAAATATAATGGTGTGTGCTCCACAGCTGGGGCAGGCTGAACCTCCTCCTGAACCTCCTCCTCCTCAACCTCCTCCTGAACCTCCTCCAAAGCCTCCCAACCGTCATGATACATCTCTGGGTGCTCCTGTTGGTGCCGCATATGGTACTCATAATCGTGGTGGTCTTCTATCCCGCCGCTTCATACGGGTGAGGAGGTCGCGAGGCTCGTGCTCAGCTCAACCATCTCTACCACTCGCACGGGCTCTCTCGCGCTCTCGACGCTCGAAGCATGCCCAGCGACTACGAGCCTCTCGTAAAGTGTCCGGAGAAGGAGTATCGCTACACGCCTCCCTGAATCTCGTGCTCGTCGTTGGTCTGCGGTGTTGCTCCCGAAGACTCGCCGCGCTTACGTTGTCCGATCGTCTACTCGCCATCGTTAAAAAAATAAATGTAATTAGAAAATATTAAAAATTGAAAAAAAAAAAAATTTGAATTATTAGGTAATTAGAAAAAATTTCGGAAATACCTCAGAAGTGAGATAATTCTGGTTCATATTTCTGAACCGGAATTACCTCACTTCTGAGGTATTTCCGAAATTCTTTTCGGAATTACCTAGTAATTCCGAAAAACCCATTCGAATTTACTTACTTTTTCGATATTATGGAATGTGAAAAGTGAAATGTGATTTTTGTAAATTTTCAGGGGTATTTTTGTCCATTTGGGATATTATGGGGGTGTGGGTGATGTTGAGGGGGGTACCAAAAATAACACCCTTCTAATGAATGGAAATATATTGGACAAACCTATTCAAGGATATTTGTAGGCATTACGTCGATTTATATTATTAACTTGAGTGTTGTGAATTTGTTTACGGATTCATTTTATACGGTTTTAGCGATATTGAATTTGTATTGTTTTTATTGTATTCTCCAAATTTGAATATGTTTTTTTTGACTCATAAATTTGAATATGTTTGTTTAGTTAGTTCACATATGAACCGAAAATAGATGCGGTTTAGTTTTTTTCGGCTGACTTCCAAAAAAAGCCAAACCAAACCAATGCGGTTTGGATTGGTTCGGTTGATTCGGTTTTTGACGAGACAAAACAATTTAAAAAGTTGTAGATTGACTTACCCAATATGACTGAGGAAGTATGACCAAATAAATTAAAAAATATTATGAAATATTAATGACTCTTATTTGTAATGAAAAATATAATATGCAGATGAATGAGTGTTTATGTGTAGAGAGACTCTTATTTATCATGTCATTTTAAGTTCATGATAAACTTATTTTCTACATATATTGCTTTGTCTAATTTTATTTTTGTATATAAGATTTTGCGGTTTGGTTTCGTTTGGTTCAGTTTCTTAAATCAAAATCGCGAACTGAATCAAACTGCGCAGTTCACTAAAAAAACGAACAGAACTAATAGAAATCGGTTTTTTGCAATTTTCTATTTAGTTTGGTTCAGTTCAGTTTTGAACACCCCTAAATGAATTTCGATGTACTCTTGGACGAATCAATTTTTTTTTAGTAAAAATAGAAATGCATTTTAGTTGTTTCTTCTTCTAAAAAACAAAATGGCACCGGTAGTTTTTATATCCTTGATGGAAAAAGAGATCAAGCAACTAAATAGAAATGTTATCGCTGAACTCATGCGGATATTGCCGCGTTTCCACAGCAAGAGCATTCCAATTTCAATTTCAAACTTCATCTTTGCCTTCTCCTTCACTCTTCTTCTCCGACGGGAAGAATTATAGATTTCGTTCCGCCATTGCCAGAGCCGGTTCTGGTTTCGCCGGTGACTCGGACTCCAATGAGGAGCCTAAATCGAACTACGCCGGCGTGCGGTTGGAGGAGAACGTCGATTGCGGAATCAAATCTGGAAAACTGAGACTCGATAGTTGGATTTCTTCTCGCATCAACGGCATTAGCAGAGCTCGCGTGCAATCGAGTATTAAAGCAGGACTCGTTCATGTCAATGGCCGAGTGGTTGATAAGGTAAACTCAATAGTGATTCCATGGATTAGATTGAAGTTCAATGTTGTTTTCATCTGATATGTTGATGCGATTGATTGCATTGCAGTTACACGTAGCAATAGCATCCCTAAGTCTCGTCGCTTTCCTAAATTTTATGTACTATATATTTTGACTGTTGATTTTCTGGATGTTGTTCTGCATGAGTATCTTTCCTTTTTCTTTAACATGGATGTAATTATGGTTATAACCCTGCACGTATTATGCTGGTCAAGTTTCACCCGTGAAGTGTTTGATAGAAGTTCTTTCCGAGCATTTTATATCAATTTGCTTGAGTATGTTTCAATGAGAGAATTGCTTCGCATAATGTGCTTCCAATGATTTGGTTGCAAGTTGATAACCAAGAAGTACAGCACGGTTTATGCCTCATTAAAAGATCTATTGCTGTCATGTAATAACACAGAGGTTTATGCCTCATTAAATGCCCGGTGGCCGTCATGTGACACACGCACAAACACACGAGTCCAATCCCTGAACTGGAATGAGAGTGAGACTGCTAGCTAGGAGATAACAAAAGTATGGCTTAGTGAGGTAGTGGTTTTCAATCTTCACTCATTAAGTTAGATAGGGACTAAGACCTTTCCTTAAATGCTTGTCCTATGTACTTGGCTGTGAATTTTCTTGTTGTTGTTCATTGTTCTACATGCGTATCTTTCCATTTTCTTTATCATGGATGTAATTATAGTTTTAATCCGGCATGAATTACACTGATCAAGTTTTGCTCATGAAGTGTTTGATAGAAGTTCTTTCCGAGCATTTTAAATCTATTTGCTTTAGTATGTTTGCTGCGAATTTTCAAGTTATTTTTCTGATTTAATATCTCTGATTTTTCTGTTAATACCATGTAATTTTCTTCTTTGAGACTATGTTCTGAATTGTATTTTGCCATCCCTTGTATATATAGTGAGAGGAGTTGCAGGACTTTGGCAATTGGATTTAACTAGGTTAAAGTTAAAAGTTAAAACAATAAAGTCGTGTGACCTTTTTAAATGGTAACAAGACCATTATAAACTTTAATTTTTCAGCATCCATGTATTGTTACACAGACACACAACATTTTAAGGCTACTAATGGTGGTTGTTCCCACATTTACGAAAAATAGAAATCCAGTCCTTATATGATATAAAGTGTCTATTACGAGGTTGTTTTCAAGGGTCAAATATGTATGTTCTGTACATCATTAAGCCACTTCATAAGGGCTGTTTTCTGTTCAAATTCCCGTGTCTGCGTGTGATAGGTTATTAAATATATGGAGGGTAAGGGAATAAAGTGTAAGGAGAGGAAAATGAGAGTTTGTTGTAACCACTTGATGAGGTGGCAAAGTGGAGGGAAAATGTTTGATTGAGTCATGAGAAATTCTAGTTCCTATCAATTGGTATCAGAGCACTCGATCCTGAGTGCTCAAAGAAATGATAGAGTCGCTGCCTTGGAGAAATTTCTGGAAAGGAAAGCTTCGCACAGCAAGCTAGAATGGAAGTTGGAGATTGACAATATCAAGCAACGTTTAGAACGAAGAAGGATAAACAGAGGCGATGAGCTTTCGGAGAAAGATTTCGAGATCTATTTTGAAATGAAATTAGATTGGTTGCAACAATGCTATATTCTTTGCCAAATCAAGAAAAAGAGATGAAGAGCCAAGTCAGAAACACATTGATGAGTGGAATGAAGAAATTCTTTCAGATCTAGAACATGAAGGTTCTGTTTACTGTCCACCATTGAAGTTGGAGAATCGTATGGATGCTGCGGAACAAAGGGTTGGAGTCGTAGAGGTAACGATGAAGAAGATCCTCAAGCAACTAGATGAGATGAATGCGAATCTTAAAGATCTTGGCTCAGAAGATGAAGAAGAAGAATCGCGAAAAGGAGGAACAGGGTTGTGAAGCGATCGCAGAGGTTGTTGTTCAAGATCACGATCTGCAGAAGGTGTTCTCTCTCGTGGATCGGTTCAAAGAAGGAGAGAAGGTAGAGGAGATGGTGAGAGAGAGGAGCGAGAGGCTCGTAATGACGAGCACAGGGGACGACCACCATCGGGAGAACGCCGCAGAGCGGCGGCGTTGGGTGGTAGAAGCGATGGTGTCGGACGAAGGAGTGCACGCGGCGGAATTGCAGCGTGTTCACGATTTGGGAGTCTCTCTCTCTGTTGAGATGCGCAACCGTGAGGAATGGAAAAAAGAATTGGGTGAAGTGGATTGGCCAAGCATACCCGACAATTTTTTTTTGTCCAACACTTTTTTTTATTATCAAAATGTAACAAGTTTTGTAGTTAGTAACTCGATCCCTTTTACATAGAGAGGGTGTTAAAAGAAAACCGAAAAGGAAAAGTAGGTGTTTGGGTCTTGTTGGTCCCACAAAAAGTGGACCTCACTTTTAATCCATTGGGCGGACTCCACAATTTTATTATTACACCTACCATATTTACTAATAGTGGAGGGTGTTGCAAGTAGAAAAGAAAATTGACCCAGAAGCTTATGGAGTCTAATTGGGATCAAAATCCAGATCTGCCCTCGAAATGTAAAAAGCTAAGGCAAGGAAATTTGGGTATGTTGGTGATTATAAAATTGAAGTGGATGTCTCTCCCATTGTGATGTCATTTAGAAAAATAGAGCGAGCCACCATACTCTATTTTATGCTCAACAATACTGCTGAATGGAGGGCGTTTGATCCGGAAGCCCGCTTTACCGTTTCTTGCATTACTTGGTCATCATGCTTCAAGTTATGGGATCCAGGTGGAAGAGTATTACTTGTTTGTTTTGATTGATATCTTCACCTTGAGGACAAGGTGAATGTTTAGGGGGGGAGTATTGATAGGTTATTAAATATATGGAGGGTAAGGGAATAAAGTGTAAGGAGAGGAAAATGAGAGTTTGTTGTAACCACTTGATGAGGTGGCAAAGTGGAGGGAAAATGTGAGCATTAGTGGAGGGAAAATGTGAGTATTAGTGGAGTACTATAAATAGTAGTAGGAGGGAAATTAGATGGTAACTAAGAATTGGGAATAGACCTAGGGTCTTTGGGAGAGATTAGGCCTCTATAGTGCCTTTGGTTACTTTTATCTTCATATTCTCTTGTATTTTCAGTTTATCACCATTAATACACACTTATTATGTTTGATTGAGTCATGAGAAATTCTAGTTCCTATCAATTGGTATCAGAGCATTCGATCTTGAGTGCTCAAAGGAAGAACAAAGTTGCTGCCATGAAGGTGAAGGTGGAAGAACCAGCACCACCAGAGATGGAAGAAGCAGATTCATTACATTGGTTCAAGAACGAAGCACTTCCGAGATTTGCGGGAGAAGACCCAATTGGGTGGATCTCTAAGGCAGAAAGATTTTTTGAAGAGGAGAAAATTCGTTCATCTCATAAGACGCAATGGGCATTCATGAGGATGGAAGGTATAGCACAGGAATGGTTCTTTTCATGGTGTCAAGAGGATCTTGATGCAGAGTGGGAATCGTTTGCTATGGATCTAATCAAAAGGTTCAAAGAACCAGAATCAAAAAAATCAGAAGAAATAAGAGGAACACCCGAATATGAGAAAGAAGAGGGATGGAATGAAACGCTCAAGGTAAATTCAAAATTCCAGAATGTAGGTGTGGTTGTGACTCACCAAAACCAGCAGAAGAAAGAAGATGAACCTGAAAAAGAAAATGAAGAGGTGGTGAAATTGGAAGCGGAGACTCTGTGTTCTCGCAATCGGAGTAAGCAATTCTTCTCACTTGCGAAGGAGGAATGTGATCTGGATGCAGGGAAGGAGGAATCGAAGCCGGAGGAGAAACTAGAAAGAAGTCGATATGGGTAAATACCGACAAGGAATCGTTGACGGAGGAGCAGCCACCGGAGCCACCAGAACCACCGGATTGCGGCATGTTCAAGGAGGCGGTGGAGGAATTTCACGATCGGTGTGCAGCGATGATGTACGGTTCAGATCGGAGAAGGGACAAGGCACCAGACGGTGGCGTGACCAGCACTAGGGTGTCGTCGAGCAAATTGGGGGAAATGGTTCTCTCTCGTGAAATAGATCGGAGCGACGAAAAGGAGGTGGAGAAGATGACTGGAAGGAGCATTGGGACCGTGGAGAGATTCTGTGACGACGATGACTGGGGGCGGTCGCCGGAGGAACGGGATGGTGGAGCGACGGTGACGGAGGAACTCATTCGCGTTGCAAGAACGCAATTTCACTCTCTCGTAACAGGTTGGTGCGACAAGCGTGGGAGGGAGAGGAAAGTGAGAGCTGAATCGATCTCATGGAAATTGGGCTTCGGGGTGAACGATGGGCGTGCCCAATATTTAATACTTACACCTACCATAATCCAAAGTTATTAGTAAGTATGGAAATTTTTATATGGATAAGGTGGTGTTAAAAGTAATATGTGAAAAGAGTGAGAAATTGGTTGGAACCGATTGGACCTTCAAGGAAGTGAGCCTCGATTTTAATTCAAGAGTGGTGAGTCGGTCCAATTTACTAAAGATGAAAGTGTGCTCCAAGGAGGTGGTGTATTAGAAAATAAAGAAAGGAAGCCCGGCAATAACAGAATCGTTTTCTAATATTTTAGGAAACAAAGGCACAAATTTGCGGTTCTCGATCCCGCGCGGATCATTGCAAAGCAAGTTGTGGTCACAAAAATTGATTTATCGGTGATCACTTATGGAGGCTTAACAACACCAACACCCACTATAAATCAACTCTTCAATTTCTTTATTCCATTCCGAAACCTCGGGTGAGTCTATTACTAACGAAGTTGAAGAATTTATCACGTCTTTGGAAAACACTTACGGTTTTGCTAAGTCTAAGTGGCAAAAGTTGATGGTTGAACACCTTATTCAAATGGTGGAGTATCCACTTGCCCATAAGTGGGATCCGGTGGCCTTACAAGACATGAGTGGAATCCAGTGGCAATAAAAGAGATGAGGCCATCTAAGAAAGTGCCAACACATTTGTGTTGGAAAACCATGAAAATCAAGTCCAGCAATATCTTCACGACAAATTTAAGAGGAATGGTCAATTGAACTATGAACAAGGTACATGCAAATTGATTTTCAAGGCTCTTGTTATTTGCATGAAAATTTTGTACTTGTTTGGCTGCCATGGATATAATTCAGAGGTTTATGAATGGTTCTTTGTCACTACATTCTACCGATCTCATAGTAGTTAAATTAGTGGACTGATTACGCTGCTTCAAGGTTTGGGGAGGATACATGGTTGGGACTATTATTCGAAGGAGGAAGGGTGATGATATTAGTAGGAAAGTGGAATGGGGTTTTGATGTTTGAATTGGTGAATAGTGCAGCATTTCACAGTTTCATTTCTCATAGAGTCATGGTGTTATTAGTGTTATATGTAACTCCATCTTATGAAGGGGGAGCTCATAATGGTGAAGGCCTTGAGAATCCAACTCAAGCATGGCTACAAACTAGGAAGGAGATTTGGGTTGAGCACTTGATTCAAGAGTTGCAGTCTTCAAGAATTGCAATGACAGAAAGACATCACAAGCAATGGGATCCGGGTGAACCATACTCATCTTCTTACATTATTGAGACATCCTGCTTCAAGCTATGGGATCCAGGTGGAAGAGTAATACTTGTTTGTTTTGATTGATATCTTCACCTTGAGGACAAGGTGAATGTTTAGGGGGGGAGTATTGATAGGTTATTAAATATATGGAGGGTAAGGGAATAAAGTGTAAGGAGAGGAAAATGAGAGTTTGTTGTAACCACTTGATGAGGTGGCAAAGTGGAGGGAAAATGTGAGCATTAGTGGAGGGAAAATGTGAGTATTAGTGGAGTACTATAAATAGTAGTAGGAGGGAAATTAGATGGTAACTAAGAATTGGGAATAGACCTTGGGTCTTTGGGAGAGATTAGGCCTCTATAGTGCCTTAGGTGACTTTCATCTTCATTTTCTCTTGTATTTTCAGTTTATCACCATTAATACACACTTATTATCTTTGATTGAGTCATGAGAAATTCTAGTTCCTATCAGCGTGTCTAAATTATGTTCCACAAAGGTTCCTGTTTTATGTACTAAATACCATGATTTCCATTTAGGCATATTGTACGCTTAAGCTACTGATTTAGAACATACCATGAGCTGCTCCATGTTTCCACAAATTGATGTGTTGGAAATATCTATTTTTTTTTCACTTCTTTGGCTCCACGTTCTCAAGGGATAAAATTAGTTACAATCCTGTTTTAAATTACTTGGGTTTTGGTCAACTCTCACTATTTGGTCGTTGAAGTGTGAGAGCATATTTACAAACAAGTTATTATACCTTAAAGTTTCTGTTTTGCAATATCCTTCGAGTCCTTAATCTATATAATTAATTGTAAATGAAAGTCCTGTTGGTTAATAGATTATAAGGCATGATCATTCATTATAAGATGGTACTAGTCACAGTTTCTCCATAGATAAACATCCTGATCTGATCAATTCTTAGGGTCTTGGTTTAGATTCTGATCAATTCTTCTGGTCTTGGTTTAGACTTTAGATGCATATTGGCACTAACTGCGAGTTCTATCCGAGGGTAGTTATGAAATATTAACCAGATTTTGCATGAAAACTTGACCTTTGGTAATTAAAAAATGCAAGTCAAGATGTTCCCATTATGATAGACTGGACTAGATTTGTGAATCATCAATCTAGACATGGAATTCGAAAGTGAATCACATTTTTTTTTATTATAAGCCCTTGTTGGGTTGTACTTTTATGCTCAATTGTGGCGTTTTTGACTAAAATGTGACACATGACATTAGCATTATTATATAGCATGATTCAATTATGTACATGTGGCTAGCTCAAACTTTTTTATGTGTGCTTCGTTTCTCCCAAAAAAGAATTTCCAAATATCAAACAAGTTTCATTTAACCCTTAGAGCACTGGTGCTAGGTATCCACATTATTCAATCCTAGAATATCCCCCATTATTTTATGTGTGGTCTAATGATGAATATGAAATGTGCTGTATTAAGAATTTAGAAATTTTTTCCAATATTTAGATGAAAAAGGGCAACCGGGTGTTATAAAGCTCTAGTCATTGCAGGGTCTAAGGAAACCATTATAGGTATATTGTAGGCAATCTTACCTTGCATTTGCTAGAGCTGGCACAACTCACTTGAACCCGTGGCTTCTTAGTTACACCACAATGACTCCAATCATTGTGCCATGGCTCCCATTCTCCAACATTTTAGAGTATGCTAAAAAGTTCAAGGTGATTCCTTGCAGAAATAATCTCCTATTTGAAACTACATTTGTAATGCTGGCTATCTTCGGCACAATTAATAACTTTAAGAACCACCATTATTTAGGATAGTTAAAGCATTAAGACATTGATCAAAATAAAATATTCAGAGTTTAATGGACGGGTGTAGTTTCAGTGTCTGCAGAACAGGCAGTATTGGTTATTGAATGAATGATGTATTTCACATTACTTGTTCAAAAGGGGAGAAATTATGATTCCAAGATGATTATGGAACATGCCCTTGACTGTATGTTTTACGTTCCGATTTTTTGTTTGGTTATTTCACGAATTTGAGGATCAACAAGAGCGTTATGCTTTGGTGAATTGTTGTGAGGAGTACCACAGTTCTTGATTGAAGAATCATACAAGTTTTCATTTGAAATGAGTTTGGTCCTTTCAGGCACCAATAGTGTCTGGTCTTCCTTTTTTAATTTGTTACTGAGCCTCATGGCGATGCTTGAGCAGGTTTCTTTCAATGTCAAAGCTGGGGATGAGATCAAGTGCACAATTGCAGAGTTGCAGAAGTTGAGAGCTGTGCCAGAAAACATACCTTTGGATATAGTTTATGAAGATGAGCATTTGCTAGTCATAAATAAACCTGCACACATGGTAATTTCAAGCCTCTTGCTCTAAGTTTGCAATTTTATAATCTTGCATTAAAAACTATCATGTGTATAACTGTACAGTTGATAGTGCGAGGCGCTTGTTTTTGGTTTATAAATTGATTTCTCTTGATTTTCAAACTATCAGGACTTCTATACTTGATGATTAAATTCAGGATTTTTAAACTAACCAACCACTCCGCTCTGTACTGCCAGGAGCTCTTTTTGTTAAGTTGATTTCTCTTGATAATTTTAAGCTGCTAAGATTTGTAGAGTTTCAATATCTATCTTTTTTTAGGACGACAATATCTATCTTTCTTACACTAATTTTCTAATGTAAAAAAGTTTCAGAAGGAAAATGGCAACTAACTCAATACTGATATTGACAATATCATTATTTGGTTTTCAACCTAGGTTGTGCATCCAGCACCTGGCAATACATCTGGGACACTTGTCAATGGCATTCTTCACCATTGCAACCTTCCGAATGTTGATTTTTCTAAAGAGGAAGCTCTTTCAAATCCAGAAGATTCTGATGATGAATTTAAAAGCTTCTGCTCCCAGGAAAGTTCTTGTGAAGGGCAACATTCTAGATTGTCTGTGGCATCAATTCGTCCAGGGATTGTACACAGATTGGACAAAGGCACGAGTGGGTTACTTGTTGTTGCAAAGGTGTTTCCTACATTTTCTCAAAACTTGTCATAAGTGCCAAACTTCATTAGAGAATGGAAATTCTTTCCACACTTCCAAAGATTAACATTCATCTTTATAACCGTTACTTGTATGCCTTGATATCAGGATGAACATTCTCATATGAAATTGTCTGAACAATTCAAGCTACGAACTATCGAGAGGGTATATGTTAGCCTTACTGCAGGGGTGCCAACTCCAGTTGCTGGGCGTGTTGAGGTTCCGGTTGGCCGTGATCCTAACAACCGGATTCGCATGGTCGCTACAGCTGGACTTGTTAATTCCTTAAAGGCCCGACATGCAGCTAGTAGGTGATCTATGGTCTTTTTGGACTTCTGGTCAAATTTAATTATTGCAAAACTTAGAAGGAATCAATTTAAATATTGATATAAAGTGATTTTGTCAATTGACCTTGTAGTGGAATTAATTTAACTTTTTTGACTAGCAATTATCACGACTCATGACAAAGGCCACAAGATACTTCCTCCTTTTGTTTTTTCCATCATATAATCACACGAATTCGAAACTATATAGGATAGTTGAAAATCTATGCTTGTGTGATCCACATTAGTCATTATAACCTAG
The DNA here is from genome assembly GCA_020916435.1 of Oxytropis ochrocephala. Lineage (NCBI taxonomy): Eukaryota > Viridiplantae > Streptophyta > Magnoliopsida > Fabales > Fabaceae > Oxytropis > Oxytropis ochrocephala. The sequence continues at coordinate 1,229,280 of CM037089.1, forward strand.
TTTGATTTAGTATTTAACTTACAAGAGATTCTTACTTAAAATAAATTTATGGTTTTTCACTTGTGGAAAAGGTCTTTATAAACTTTTAGATGTTTATAGAAAAGTTAAACTGAGATACCTTCTAAAAAGTTTGAAATGCAGAAACTAATTTTAACTTGTATGAGAAATTGTTCTTTAAAAAACTCGGTAGTTGCATTATTCTTTTAATATTACCCTTTTCTACAAGTGCGTTTTGAGAAGTTTATCCAAATAGGTTTCATATCAAGTATTTATGGCCATTATTCATCTAAAATTTGATTACATATCATCTGTCAGGTACAAAGTAATTGAGATACTTGCTGGGGGTAGTTGTGCATTGGTTGAGTGGAAGTTGGAAACTGGACGCACTCATCAGGTATTTCATGGTTCAGTAAAAATATCTTCAGATACTTCAATCCAATTATAGAGCATTGCCCTACCCTTGATTGTTCAAGCTTTTATCAAATAAATTATTTCCATATAAGAGCGATATGATAAACTGTGCCTTTGAAGAAGAAAAAATTATGGGTAAACGGTAAACTATATTTTATTTTCCTTCAACATTAGTTTACTTAGTTTAAAACCTTATATTTGCTCAATTAATATAAACTGTTTAAATATTTAGAGACACTATTTGCAGTCATACAAAACGCACAAGTTATGGTATTTATTTCAAGTTATCTAACCATCTATATGTGCTGGGAATAGATATTCCTACTATTTGTTACAGCCAGGGTTGAAATATTTTTGGTTGAAATAATATTTTATTCCCTCTACGTGAAATCAATTCTTAATTTGGTCCCTACACGAAAAGTTATTAAATCAGCCCTTGCACGTGTAATTGTTACTCATTTGGTCTTTAGCATCCACCCACATTTGGCAGCCGTTTCTCGCTTTCTGAGGATAGGGACCAAACGAGTAACAGTTGCATGTGTAAGGCCCTTATTTAGTACCTTTTTTTGTGTGTGTAGAAACCAAATTAAGAATTGATGTCACATTTGGTCCATACATGAAAAGTTGTTACTGAATCCATTCCTATACATGCAACTACTACCCTTTTGGTTCTCGCATATAGGACTAAATAACCAAAAAATTATTTCCAAGCATACCAGCTTTATTCTAATATATAAAATGAAGGTTCTATTCATGTACTATTTTGTCCTGATGGTCCTCTGTTGCCCTCATCTATTGGACTGGGGTTTGTCTGCTAGTTTCCTGGAAAAAACTAACTCCCATTTTCCTATGGTTGTCATCCCCAATGGAGGGGTGGGAATGTAGATTCCTATGAAGTAGGAAAAAATTGTGTAAAATTACCTATTTATTCATGTAACTTCCCTACACTTTTGTAATATTCCTATCATAATGTTCCTTCGGATGTCATTTACAAGAATGTGTTTATACAACCTGAAACAAACACCAAGAGACTATTTTATGCGTAAATTGGACACAACAAATTACTGGGAGAGGCTGTGCAAGGTAAATAGGAGAAAACACAAAAGTGGTGAAGTCTTTGTTTTTAATGCGTAGATGACATTTATGATCATTTTTAATGGTATTGTAATTTTGGAATTAGGTTCGTCTTCATCAAAATCCACCCTTACCTTTTCCTCTAAACCCCAAATTCACTCTTGAGACTTGGGAGATTTCAGAGGTTCCACCATTGGGGTCGTCTTCACATCTTGTTTGCGGATTTTTTAGTTTCTCCCCTTCTTTCACTCTTGTGCCAAAGAAACTATTTTACATGAAGAAAAAAAAATCATCAAATGTATTTTTTAAAGAATATTCTACTATAAGATGCTATACTTATAAGTTATAACTGCCTCGTGACAAAATCATATACTCTTTGTTTTGTAGATCCGTGCACATGCCAGGTATTTGGGTATTCCTCTGCTTGGCGACGAGGTATATGGAGGGACGAAAAGCATGGTTTTGTCACTGATACGTCCCCGAACAACTCCAAGTTTGCAGGGTGAAATTGTTAAAATGGTCTCTGAGCTAGATAGGCCATGCCTTCATGCTCTGACTCTTGGGTAAGATGATAAAAGCTCTTTTAACTTCCTAGGTAAACCTTGTTTCTCATTCTATTTGTATAATGCGTGAAATTGAAACCAGGTCTGTTGGCTTTGACTATTGTTTTGTAGGTTTCAGCATCCCCATACAGGGGAGCAGGTGCATTTTTCATGCGAACCCCCTGCAGATTTTGATGAGATTTTGAGCCAGCTTCGTCGAATTGGCAGTGAGAGGGTTTCTTTATCGAAGGGTACAAACAAATTTTGACTAAATTAGTCGTATATTTATGCATACGCACAAGTTGCGCTGTGTTGCTTGCTATGAGTGATTGTGGAATTGAATTAGAATTGTAGAAGTAATTTGTATGTCTTGTAAAATTAGTTTTATATTAAGATTAGATATTTATCTATGAAGAATCCGAAATATACTCATTTAACAAAGGTAAAGATATTTATAAAGATGAAAATGGACATTTGTATTTTATTTTAAATTTTTTAAAATGAGAATGTTCATTTAAAAAAGGATAAATTAGGATTCCAATTAAAATAAGAGTAAAAACGAGAGAACAAATGAAATATTACAAACTATAAGCGGAAACGCTATTTCATGTGCGTCTAGACAAATGCAGATTATGCAGATTTAGGAAATCTAATCCATCTTCCCCACTAATGATGAATATAGGGATCATGATATGAATATAATGATATTTTTTTGGTTATCATGTATCCACCAGCATTGTCGATAACTAATAGTTGGAGAGCCTCGTTCTATATGATTTTCCCCTCTTAAATAGAGTTTTTGTCACACCCAATGCTCAAACTTAAAACTTTGGGATGAAATTCAAACTCAATTACTGCTCAGGTCAAACATTGTTGGTATATAAACATAATGATATGATATTCAGGTACATGATAATATTTTTTATTTTTAGAATTTTTTAAATATTATGATAATATCTTATTAGCCATTGTTTAAGCAAAACCAACATTAAATAAGTAGTCATTGTTATGTTTTTTTGTTGGTCATGTTATCATAGTTATGTTATCAAATGAGTTATACTATAATAATGGCTTAAATGACAAGTTTTTTAATTGGATAAACAACATATGAGTGAATACAACTAAATAAGTAAAAACATCCCCCCCCAATGAATTAGAAAAACTTTTCACATTCTAATTTTTTTTCTTATGCCAAATTATTTGTTAAAAATAAAACATTTTTGAAAACTTTACTGTGATATGATTTGTGCACTCGCACTATCGTCATTTATTTTAAATTACAAATAGGATGGTGTTTTTTTACCTCTGCGCTCCGCCCCTATACCATATACCCTACATTTTTGTTTTATTCCATTTTTACCCTTACTAAAACTACAACAATTTCAATTCAGAATATCATTTTTTTTCAGATTTACCATTTTAAACTTAATTCCAGAATGTGATTTTCAAAACATTTCCGGATTTGCATAAATCTGAAATGAGAAAATACATTACAGATTTATGTATTTACATAAATCCAATCCAAATGTTTTTACCGATTTACATAAATCCAATCCAGAAAATTTTAAAAAAGTAAATTCCGGATTTACCTTTTTTGGATAAATCCGGAAATCTCCAAAATCCAACGTCTCTGCTGTAAATATGGTATGAAATATTTGTTGAAGTTAAGGGGAAAAAAAGTTTGGATTTAGGTGGGAGTATGTGGTCCAACTGTGGGGTATAAAAATACCACCTTTACAAATATAACCAAATATATTCAACATACCAAGCCTGCCTTAGACCTTTTTTGTAACCCCCACTCAGAAACATCTTCCTATGAAATAAATAACTCCGATAATCAATCAAAAGTGATCCCCAGGCGGGGAGGGGTTGGGGGATCTTGTTCCCCGTGTATTATCCAGCAAGACCAAGATTATCCATCATTTGGTAGAGAAACTGATGCATTTACACCACTGAAAAAAGTGCTGGTGTACCTGAGCAAAGTACATCACTAGGTAACCTAAGCAAACTGAAATGTATTGAGCGAAGCCGTGTTTCTCCAATCCAAAATGTCACGAATTGCTCACCCTATAATAATCCATGTTAGACCTGCAAAAGTAAAATCATCAGGTGCTAAATCACAATCACGAGTAGAAATGTCAACTTGAAATCATCCAACAATCAAACACAACCAGGTGGTCCGGTTATTAGTGTGATTGTGTGGCATCACTAATCCTATAAAGGTGATGATCTTTTTAGTGATTTGGAGTGCTAGGATTTTGCTGTTTTTGGCTTGTTTGCTCTATCTGTGTTGTGTCTATCTCAGACCATATGTATAGAGGTTTTTGTGTTCCTTAAAAACACACATTATATATAATATACTTAGCCGTTTTCAAAAAAAAGTGTGATGATAGATGAATGATAAGAGATGGATGCTTAGGAAACAATGGCAGAAATCGTTTTATAATCTGGAAAGAAAATGGAAAGCATAAGATTCAATATTTTTTGCACATAATTGAGAGGTACATCATACAACTCATCCATATTCTTTTACAAGACAAATTAAATGGCCAAGTCGTAATAGTATAATCAAACTGAAGCTGTGAAATTTTTGTTTTGATAACCGAAAGAAACATCATTAATAAACAGAAATATGCACAGATTACAGATGGAAGAATAAGATATCTGTATGCTTAAAGCCTATGTATGAAGTCCAATTTAACTGACCATGGAGATTTTACGGATAAATTTCTTGACCCCTATTTTTAAGGGAGCAATAGGCTCATCCGAAGTCTCAAGAAGTACCTGCACAGGAAATGCCTTAAACTTTGTACTCTTCAAGATGCAACCACTTCGTTGAAGACCATTTATTTCCACTAATTACTGGGCAACCACCTGGAAAAAAAATGTAGCTAACTTTACCAATCATGACCTTTAATTTCCAGTGGAAAGAAAAGTGAGTTCAAATAACATGGCATTGATAGTCTCAACATGAGGTCCATACTCCATGTTTATTATAATTTTCCCATAGAAGGCGGATATAGAGCATGCATGCAGAAGATTAAACAACAGTGGTATATATATGGACCAATCAGAACCTAAGTGTAGAGAGATGACTCATAATTCAATGCAAGAAAAACACGGGTCACTCTGAAATCGACGTGCTATAGTAACAAAGCCGGTAGTTACAGCAGAACTAGTTACAGCTTTTAATAATTTCTTACCATGTAAACTAGACGGATCTAATGTGGCATCTGGTCTCATGCTCCAAAACAGCAGAGCATCGCCCATTTTTGCTTTCACTGATAAACCCTTTTTAGCACATTCCGATAAATCATTCCACCATGGCACAGAACTAAAGTTTGCCTTGGCAGCAGGAAATACTGTCTCGCCACCTTCTTCAACATCCGACCTGCATAAGGAGCAAACAAAATGGAACTATCAAGCTTCTGTAGAAATCTATCATGAAGCATAATGCAAAACCAATAATTGGAAAGGAATAAGAGCTTACAGATACATCAGAACTGTAGCAACACGTTGGCCTCCATTCTTAGTGTTAAATTCATCAAGGAAGTAATCATAATGAGGCTCATATTTCTGCCCAACCTCATAGTGAAGAACCTGAAGCCCTTCTCCATTCTCTGCATATTTTAAAGTTAGTCAATAATAAACAGGAAAAAAATTATGAAGCATTCAATCATCGAGTAATCATAATGAGACATCCGGTTTATATTTTGAGTAGTACAATGCGTAACTTTATTTTATGTGTCGATATACCTAGTTTTAGTTTTCAGAGTATTGAGACACCCAGTTATATTTTCTAGGTATTGAGAGGCTTGGTTTACCTTTTGGGTATTGTGACACATAATTTTCTATTTAGGTACTGAGAAGCCTGGTTTACTTTTTTGTGTATTGGGATGACCAATTTTCATTTCCAGGTAAAATTGAAAGGTCCAATAACCATAATCATGTATTAAGAGACAAGATGATTTTGGGCATCGGCTAAGCTTGGCCATATAAGATGGGATCACTTTCAAATTTAAAATATTACTTCGGAAATTGAATCGCCACACAATCCGCCCACATCTTTTTTGCAGTCAGTTACTAAATTTACCTTGTACTTGTTGGGATATAGTAACCTAAATCCAATTATCCCTTGTACATTAAAAGGGCTTTTAGGAAAGGGGCTTATCTAAGTATGCAAAGGTGTAACTCAAATTGTTGGATACTCAAATGCTAATTGAACAGGCCACCCACCAACAGGGGATTATCCTAAAAAAATTAAGAACCAGAATGTCGCCACAAGATCAAGTGCTGAAATAGAACATCAAGTCATGGCATTGTCGGCCAGTGAATTCATATGGCATAAACAACTACTTTCAGGAGCTTAGAATTTGGGAGGTTATGCAAATGTTACTCATTTATGATAACCAAGTTGCATTGCACACCAACTCAAATTTAGCGTTCCATGAGAAACAGATAGAGATGGATTGTTATTTCATTGGAGAGAATCATTTACCAGGAGACATCATCCCTTACTCAATTAATTCATATGATCAACTAGCAAGTGTTTTTCTCTAAATTCTTGATGTGAAACAAGTTGGGTGCATCATTGAAACAACTTCACTATATTTGCAGCAAAACACAACCTACCTCCACCAAAGTACCATATAACCCCCTCCCCCATCTATGAGTTTACAAGAAAGGAATAGACACAAAGTCATTTAAAAAATGCAGACACTCGTATTCCACCTACTTCATTATAAACGGGCACATACCCAATTAAGAATTTACTGCCATGTTGCAAGTCGCAACTTTAAGTTGTGGAATCAACCTCTGAGGCTACGACAAGAGCTTTTTGACACCAACAACTATAACAGTCTAAAACACTTAGATTCTTAAATTTACAGTGATGATATTATTTTCTTTTTCCACAAAAAAACCTCCAAGGAATTAAGATAACTGGGCCAGTTTTATTCTTAATTTTTTATTGTTATAACTTAAAATAATGTCGAGAGCTGAGCTGATACTATTGGAATCCATCATCAACTCTCCTTCAAGCTCCATGGACCATCAAGCTCATACATATTCTTTTTGTGGGGTAATCGAACATATAAAGCTCATAAATTAAAATTAATGAACAAAATAAGAGATGCAAGGAAAGAGACAAACAGGCAGACATAGATATCACAACAACAAAACTCATACCTACTGGTATGAAGGTAAAGTCAGCAATTCTTTTTTCTATATTCTGGACAATTTTGTCCTTTCCTCTCTTCAGAAACATTCCGGAACTAGTTCGAACCCTACATGCAAGGGATATACTCAGAATAATGTGTTACCACTAGACACTAGTCTCTCAAAAACAAGTTTAAGAAAAGAAATATAATCTACAATTAGCAGAACCGTTACAAAAGAACTCGAGCAAAGGCATACCTGCTTTCTGTACTCTTTCCAGTTTTGCTATCAACAACACTCGATTTTACCATAAAAGGTTTGGCAAGATTGATCAAGTATTCACATTCTTCTTTTGACTGTTCAAAATGATATGCAGAATTAACATTTTCATACAATATAGATTTCAACAGTTCACCACTACAGGAGTTTAAAGAAATAAATAACATCTCTCACTTAAACTTTGGAGTCTTTCAAAAAGTTCAAGTTTACTGCAGTCTGCATATATCCAGTATAATGTATATTAATACAGGAGTTTTATGCGCAATTCTACATGAGCGAAGCCTATGCTTACAGAAGTTTTATGCGCAATTCTACAATTCTCCTTGACATATACGAAACACAGCATTCTATCGGATACTTGAAAATCTTAAACATCCAATCCCTAAAAACATTCAACTGATCCAACAAACAAAATATTCCCAAACTCAAAACAGTTCAAAAACTAAATTGATGATCTAGGAACATCACATTGCACTGTATCAATCAAATTCAAATGCTTAAATAATATCAATAGCAACAACAAAGATAAAGGAAAAGAGAAGATACAGATCCATGAATAGATGACAAAAACTGACCAGGAAATTGTGATAGATGAAAGCTCTCGGCTCCCAGGAGAGAACTTCAGTCCACTGCTCTTGCCTATAAGAAAGATTAAACACATTTAGTTCAATAAGCCACTCGTAAACCATGCAAAACAAAATCAAAACGGAGATTAGAATGAATTTACATCAAAGCACCTTTCAGATGTTTTGCGCCTGAAAGCACTGAGATCTGTGTTTGAAGAATCGTCGCCGGTAGTCGGAAGATAAACAACACCGAGCGCGAGGAGTGCGAGAATCACTAGTGTGAGCATTGAAAGCATCCAGAAAATCAATGTAACTGTCGACCATTTCTTCCTTTGTGATCGTGTATGCAACTTGCCTTTCGCCATATGCTTGAAATGGCGTTGAATTGAAATTGAATCCGTTCTAAAACCCTAAACAATAGCTTCTTCGGTTATCTGTTTATTGTCAATTTATCAGTCGTACTTAAACAAATGAGTCCTCAGAATCATTCATGTTACACTTTCATTGACTCCACTAGCTGCTCCACCTTGTGTAAATAAAGTCAAGATTTCTTTTTTGACCAAGAAAATAAAGTCAAGATACAAACATAAAGTCAAGATATGGCATAGTGATGAAACTAGAGTTAGCCATTTAATTTTAAGTTTAATTGGTGTGCCACTCATCCTAAATAATTTTAATAAATTAGAAGGGGAGTACTCTTTCCTTCTCGATGACTTTTCTGTAGGAGGACTTTACATCAGAAGATTTTAATTTGTTTTTCAACGTTGACCGATAAAAAGCTAAGGGTAACTTTAAGTTTATATAGACTGTTGTTGTATTAGATTTTTTACGATATTAATCCTAAAATGATATGTTATAAAAAAGTTTGCCTTTTATCTCAACTTAAAGTTTGACTTTTATCTCAGCTAACTTAAAGTTAAAAGCCACGCATACTATGATTTTTTACAACGAAAATCAATCTCAAAGTGACACATCATGAAAATTGTTTGACTTTATTTCAACTACTTTAAAAGCAACTCCTAACGTGATTCTTTTATTAGTTAATGGTGTAAAATTCTTTATAACAATAGTATATAAAAATTAAACTCTAAGTTTGTTGCGTTGACTTCAAATATTTTTATGATGTATCATTTTGTTATTGACCGATTGTGTATATAAATTAAATTATTTTCTGTTTTAAAAAAGTAATGAATTAATGGGTTGCAATCTTTTTTTACAACATCAATCAATAAAAAATCATGGTAGAGGTGACTTTCAAACTAGTTGAGATAAAGTCAAATATTTTTTTTTATGATTGACTGACCTTGTAAAAATCTTGTATATTGAAAATGTATATAAATTAGATCCATATTTTCTTAAAAATTAATTATTATCTATCGTCAGTGTATAGATATTTTACAACGTCGACCAAGGGGATGGAACTGGGTTATGGAAGTGTTTCAAAAGAGGTATTTTGGGCAAACCGGTGGAAGGGGGGTGTATATTAGAAAAAATGGAGTGATAATAGTTACCCGGTAACCATCATGCTGGAGCGAAAAACCCAAAACATATCTTTGCATTCTTGACCCATCAATCGTAGCAAGGCACGCCGCCAGTAACTCCGGCTTTCTTCCCTGAATTGAAGCGTGAGTACCTTAGACATTAACGAACATAACCATCCATGGCCTTAATCAAATCAAGGTTACGCTTGCAGTTGCAGCACTCTCTTTCCCCACTTCTATCACGAACTTTCAGACTATATTCTTCCTCAGCATTAGTTTCAGAATCTCATGTTGAAGAAGATACTAAGGAGACTTCCCAAAATACTAATCTATCTCCTGAAGAAACTCTCATTGTCGAAAAGTTTCACGCTGCGATTAAAGATCACTACCGCAGAAACCCTAACCCTAATTCCACTTCACCCTCTCCCAATCTCTCCATACCTGATCTCTCTATTGATTTCTCTAAAATCTCTACAGTCCATTCAATTTCCCCCTCCATTACCCGCCGCGTGATCGAGAAATGCGGTGGTGTCCGCCATGGAATCCCTTTCCTTCAATCCCTCGCATTCTTCAATTGGGCCACTAACCTCGAAGGTTTCCCTTCCTCCCCGGAGCCCTACAACGAGATGATTGACCTCGCCGGAAAGCTGAGATACTTTGATTTAGCGTGGAACTTGATCGAATTGATGAAAACTCGTGGTGTTGAAATAACCATCAATACGTTCTCTATTCTTGTTCGGCGCTATGTGAGGGCCGGATTGGCTGCGGAGGCGGTACACGCTTTTAATCGTATGGAAGACTATGGTTGCACTCCTGATAAGGTTGCATTTTCAATTGTGATTAGTAGCTTATGTAAGAAGAGAAGAGCTACTGAAGCTCAATCATTTTTGATAGTCTTAAACATAAGTTTGAACCTGATGTTATAGTTTACACTAGCTTAGTTCATGGGTGGTGTAGGGCTGGTGATATATCGAAGGCCGAAGAGGTTTTCGGGGATATGAAGAATGCTGGAATCAAACCTAATGTTTATACTTACAGCATTGTGATTGACTCACTTTGTAGGTGTGGACAAATCAGTCGTGCTCATGATGTTTTCTCTGAGATGATTGATGTGGGTTGTGCTCCTAATGCGGTTACTTTTAATAGTCTTATGAGGGTTCATGTGAAAGCTGGAAGGACTGAGAAGGTCTTGCAAGTTTACAATCAAATGAAGAAACTTGGTTGCCCTGCTGATACAATTAGCTATAATTTCCTCATAGAGAGTCATTGTAGGGATGAGAATCTCGATGACGCCGTGAAAGTTCTTGACATGATGGTTAAGAAAGGGGTTGCTCCCAATGCGTACACTTTCAATTCGATTTTCGGATGCATAGCTGAGTTGCATGATGTGAATGGCGCTCATCGGATGTATGCTAAAATGAAGGAACTAAAGTGCCAACCCAATACTTTGACTTATAATATTCTGTTGAGAATGTTTGTTGACTCAAAATCTACTGATATGGTTCTGAAGTTGAAGAAGGACATGGATGAGAATCAAGTTGAACCCAATGTGAATACTTACCGTATTTTGATTTCAATGTTTTGTGAAAAGGGGCACTGGAACAATGCCTACAAGTTTACAAAGGAGATGGTTGAAGAAAAATGCCTAAAACCAAATCTGTCAGTTTATGAAATGGTTCTAGAGCAGCTGAGGAAGGCTGGACAGCTAAAAAAGCATGAAGAGTTGGTGGAAAAGATGGTTGCTAGGGGATTTGTTTCTCGCCCTTTGTAGAAGCAGCTTCGTCCATCAATCTGTAAGCTAAACAAGAGAACTTGCAAGTTGCAAGTATGACTATAAAGTATAAAATGATGGTTTTGTTTTGCTAATTGCTATAACTTTATATGTAACATGAATTTAGGGGTTTTTTAAATAAAAAATAAAATGGTGTGCCTTATTCTTTTTCGTTTAGCGACTCTAATGAAGCGTGTAACTGGTTATAGTTGTTAGAAGATATGATTGGATGTAGTTCCTTTTAATTTGAACAACAATCTATGGCCATGACTTGTAGTTTTATTTATGGCAAATTTGTAAGTCTTGTTGAAGGAAATGATTTGAGCCTATAATTGATAAGTACTGTTTTTTGTTGATGTGCAGGGTATTCAATTGAGCACTTGTTCTCAAAATGAAAGTTTGTCAAGAGTGGTAAGATGTTATAAGTCAACATGGGGCATTCATAACTGAGACTCTTCGAGGTTAAATTTTGGTTTCCTATCTCTACAACTGCCACTATTTACATTTCTGAACTACTAAATTTTGTAAGAAGCCATAGATGGTTTGACTAAATAAAAATATGCCGCGGACATTAGCAGTATTTCCCCACTGCTCATGGGAGACTGAAATGCGCTACCTGTGGAGGAAGTAATGCTATCAGTGTGATGTGAACCAGTCTCTAACCCTTACACAAATGTAGTGCCGTGCCGCCAGTCATATTTTTACCAGATTGAGAAACTAATTTCTAAGGCAGCAAACCACAAAAGCCCCTTGAAGCAAAGCAAGCTGCAATGGCTAATTTTATCATGTTTGCATTAAAAAACTTACTTCGTTTGCCAAGGAAATGTTTCCCAAGTGTAATATTCTAATATATTAGATTGTAAGACTCTACTTGGTTTTAAAATTGTACTTGGTCTGCCAAGAAAATGTTTCGTGATTGTAATATATTGGATTGGATTGGATGGATTGAATTAGAAGACAGATTGTTGCTGTCTTCTTTTGGTTGGCATTCTACAAGTTTTCTGTCCCTCCCTCTCCTCCTTCATGGTGATGAGTGGAAATTTGCGATCACTTAAAACAAAATGATCACCATGTGTGTGGGTGTTTGCCGCTCAGAACAATGCATTCCATCAACAAATGAAAATTTTCTCTTTTACACCATCATCAGAGATTAGAATGCACAGTGCAGAACCCTGAGGCCATTCATACCATGAACATTCATCTTTCAAATTTAGTTACAAAACTTTATTCTTTTCAGAAGGTAATAGAATCCAAGAAGACTAAAATAAAATATAAAAGTACTAAATCAGATGTAAATATGTACAAGAAAGTTTATGTAATAGCCATAACTAAGATTTAAAGGTACTAAATCAGATGTAAATATGTACAAGAAAGTTTATGTAATAGTCATATTCAGTCTTATAGTTTTTGATCAATAAAATTTAGGGTGAGGGGATGACGCTCCAATCTAAGGTAGGGAAGACTTTCACTTCAAGGAGAACTTACGAAAGTAATTACATTTACTTCACCTCAAGGAGAACTCCGGACCTCTCGAATACAACTTTTGTCTGCTCCACTAGGTCAACCCCATGGGGTTAGTCAGAGTCATATTTTTGCAAAAAAAATGTGTTTATGCCTCCTATAAGTAGTTAAGTTTCTTATTTATTTTTGCAACATGAAAAGGTAATGGCGTGAAGGGTGTTCAATGGTTGGGTTATTGGGAATTTTTCATACTTAGGTCAAACCCGAACCACTTGTAATGGCCGGTGCTTGTTTGGGTCGGGTTTCGTGAACCCAAACCGAACTTATGCATGTCTAAGTTTATTTATGCAAATTTAAGCCAATAGCTTGTTTGGATTCACGTCCAACCAAGCGTAAACATGTGGCAACATTAACACTCAAATTTGAAGCTTCCACGTCACAGTGATTCCTAGTGTGGTAATTAATGAATGAGCTTAAATGTGTTCAATTGTCAACAACGTCCAACCAACACTAGTTGGTCTAGTAGCATAAGCTACCCTGAAACAAAGGGGATCAACCTGACATGTTATATAGGTTTTGCTTGGCAACGTCGATCTGCTAGCTTATAGCCGATCAGCTCGTTGTAAGTGTTTGACATTATAAGCTTTTAGCATTTTCTCATTAGCTTATAGTGTTTTTTTTAAACACTGCTTCAAGTAGCGTTTGAGTTTATAGCTTATAGCGTTTCATTTTTACCCTCATGACTTTAATTAAATTTCTCATTTATCCCCCCTTAAATGAATTTCTCTCTCGTTTTTAAGTACTCCTCCCTTCAGACCTATTTATAAGCAAAAAATCACTTTTTAGGTTCATTGTAAAACTAATGTATTGGGACTATATTATAGTTTAGATAAATTAATTTTCCAATTAATTTTGCTTATAAATAGGTCCAGAGGGAGTATTAATTACAAATATTTACTTACGTAATTATATATTTTTAAGCTAGTTCAATCGTTAATTTTACCAAACACTTTAAGTTCAATTTCTTTAAATTTTATTCATTTATCGGTGATCTCCTATAAACTAAATTTTATCCACTATCCATTAGTTTTAAAGTTATCCACTTTTTTTTTTTTTGTCAAAGCCATAAACATTCTTATATTATTTTCCATTTTTTTAAATCTCAAAAATATATTCGGTGCTACAATAAAACCATGATTTATGACCAATAAACTTGTAAAAATGAATTGTAATACTTTTTCTCAAGATAATGAATATAATTTTTATACTTTGTTTGGATTCATGTCTAACTAAGGGTAAACTTGCGGCAACACTAACACTCCCAATTGGAGGCTTCCACGTCACCGTGATTCTTAACGTGGAAATAAACGAACACTTAAATGTGTTCAATTGTCAACAACGTCCAACAAACACTATTTGTTCAGTGGCATAAGTTGTTCTAAGACATAGGAGTTGACCTGATGTTCTCAGGTACAAATTCACGTAGTGACAAACTCAATGCAACCAAGTTTGAATTCTTGTAGTTACAAACTCGATGTCGGCCATCCAAAATGCGAAATTTACAATGTCTAGTAATTTAAAATCTATTGTTTTAAAAAAATCAATAATTTAAACGCTAAATTATAGTTTTAGTCCCCTTATTTTCAAAAAGTCGGACATTTAGTTCCCATATTTTAAAATTCGAACATCTAGTCCCCCTATTTTTACTATTTCAAGAATTTTAGTCTAACAGGGTATTTAGCTCTCAATTTAATTGACGTGGCACTATTTTGCTCATGTGGCATCTGAGTAGGCATCCAATGTGGTTGTCACGTCAATTAATGAAACTACTCTCTCACAAGAAACACACATTGTTGATACAAAAACGCACACTGTTGAAGCACGCTCTTCGTTTGCGCCATTGATGTCTTCTTATGCAGTTGATGCATTTGGGACTAATATCAGTTTTTCACGGTTACTTGCTCATAAGTCATTTCTTTCTCAACTAACCGAAGTTATGTGACTTCGTGGTTAGACAAAACTAACCCATGTATGTAGTTATGTGGTGGTTTTAGGGATATTGATGAGCAGTTTTTTTTAATCAAGCGTGTTTTATTTCCACGATTTTAGGAATATTGATGAACAATTTTTTTTAATTAGCAGTTTTTTTAATTATTAGGAGCATTTTTTACTTATTTACCTCTTTAATAAGAGTTACTAAACAATTGTTTAATACCGTAAACTATACTCGTTTTGTGAATACCAATTTTAATATTTTCTGAAATTACGAATATAAATTTTAAACGTGTTCAATTGTCAAAAATGTCCAGTAATTTAAAAACTATTATTTAAAACCAATAGTTTAAATTGGATGTTAGTACTACTGCTAGACCTTTAAAATCCGCGTTTGTCTTATTTTACTACTTCAAATTTGTCTCTTTTCTTTGGTTTATTATGTCTTTTCAAATTTTTCTAATGAAAATCTGTCTTTCTCTTTTTGGTCGATTTGTCTTGGTCTTTCATATAAATCATAATTCATTTATAACTATATGTCACGTTTAATGATCGGATCAAATCAAATTAAACTTAAACAATTCAGAAACAGACGAAATCAAGTGCACAAACGCACTACGGTTATTTATCCCAAAAATTGAAATAATTTTACTTAAAAAATTAAATTATTTAAAGTTACTCACCACTTTACAAAATCGTTAAAACTGAGGAAAAAAGTCCATGGTGTTTTCAGTTTTTTACAAATATATTTGAAACTAAAAATAACGTGTTCCTAACTATTCCCTTGAGTAGGGTTTAGCAAGAACACGAGAATAATAGAGAATAAGAGAGTATAGAATGAGTAATCTAGAGAATGTTCGTCCCCTTTCATTGGCCTCAGGGGCTTATATTTATATTACAATGTGTCATTAAGGCTCATCAAGGCTCATAAATGTACATGAATACTGCGAGATCTCAGGCGAGATTCTCGGGCTTGCCTAATATGTCTAACTGGACTTCCGCCTGTGGCCGAGCTTATAAGAGACGTCAGCCTTCTGGCCGAGGGATGTGGTGCCGACTGATACTTCGGTGACAAGGGTGAGGCAGTCTTTGCGTACAAGTCTTCGTCTTCTAGGCCCAGATGGGTCGGCTAGGAGGCGCATCGTATTCGAGGCTTCCTAGGCGGTCGACTGGGAACACAGTCCCTCGAGCGGCGAGCACTTTGTGCGAAGGCGTTCCAAGGTGCTTTGGCTTATCCTCGGTTCCTGTAGTCCCTCATTCCGTGTGCTTTGTGGTTACCCGCCTGTCTTTTTAGCGTCTTGGGTTTTGGTTTTGTGCGGGTTTCCGTGTTTTTCCTTGACTTTGGTCAGTTTTGACTTGCGTGGATTTCTGTTACATCATAAATGTCTATTGTGGAAGTTTTGGTCTTCCCTTGCTATATAAGAAGGGGTTCAGGTCTTCACTTTCACTATCCATGGCTTTTTCTATTGTTGCAATTCCTCATGGTGCTGAGATCGCTTCTATACTCAATCGGTTGCATACTTGATCGGTTGTGTTTAATTTTTGTTTATGTTTAGTTTCTCTTTTACTCCACTTATTTGTTGTGCTCTTCGGAATTCTTCATTTGCACTTTTCTTTGAAAGCGTCTTGTGTTGCGCTTTTTTTCTTGATAGCGTCTTATGTTTACTTCGGCTTGTTTCAGGTTGTGCGAATGGCCTTGTTGGTGCCCGAGGGTTGTATGTCGGCTTTCGGCGATCTACACTGTCGGGACTTGGGTTTCATGGGCTTTCCTAAGTGCCGAGCTCGTTGGCTCCGTCGGCGAGCGCATTAGCTTCGCCTACACATTGGAAAGCTCTTACACCGCACCGAGCGTGTTAGCGTCGACGGCAGTTACTTTAGCCTATGCGATGCAAGCCCCTTCGATTTCGGTGAAGCATGGGTTCACGTCGAACCCGGCGGTGTGCCCAAGGGTGGTGTGTGGCTCGTCAGCCCCGCTCTCACCTATCAGGACTTTAGTCTTCATTGCCCAAGGGCAACATCGAGACGTTGCTCGGTCCTTGCCTGTCGGGACTTCGTTATTATGGCACATTCTTTTGTCATTTATTGATCGGTCTTCTTTGTTTTTGCTCGACCAATCTGGTCGACTTCTGTATTTTTCCTCGACCTAGGTGGTCGGTTTCTTCATTTTCCCTCGACCTATGTGGTCGATTTCTTCATTTTTCCTCGACCTATGTGGTCGGTTACTTCATTTTTCCTCCACCTATGTGGTCGGTTTCTTTATTTTTCCTCGACCTATGTGGTTGGTTTCTTCATTTTGACTCGACCTACGTGGTCGGTTTCTTTATTTTTCCTCGACCTATGTGGTCGGTTTCTTCATTTTGACTCGACCTACGTGGTCGGTTTATTCATTTTTTGTTCGGCAAGATGTGGACTTCTTCGTTTTGGTCGGCCAATTGGTTTTTATTGGGCTTGCTGTGGACTTCATTTCCATTTGGCAAACTGGCAGCTTCATTTTGATTTTTGCTCGACCGATCGACAGCTTTATATTTTCCTTCAGCCGGTATGGTTGGCTTCTTTCTTTTTGTTCGGAAGCCTTCATTTTTGAAACTGTATCTGAAACTTTAGTGAGCAACAATAATAAATAATGAACAGTAATAAGTAAATTGGCAAGGTTGGGTGCAGTAAAGTTGTTTAGGCACTGCAGTTTTACAGAGAAATGTGCGCAACCACTTCCACTCGATCGGTGTATTTATATGTGACATTCAAGGCCTTTACTCAATGGAGGACCGAATATACATGAGAGTTGCGGTTCTATTGCTCCTCTTTGGGATGTTGTTGTATTTGACTATTTGAGCATAGCTTGAATGGAGCTTTATTCCTCTGTTGTTTTTTATCCAGTTGTTGCAATGCAACTCCACCTATGGCATCCTTGGAATAATCTTTTCAAGAAATTTGTGTTCGGCGCCAATAGACGGCTGGACACTTCATATTTGTTCGGGTAGCTGGTACCATGCATTGACCTTCTTCTTATCATATTGTTCTCTACTTCCATCTACAAAAGCATCACTACTCAAGCAAAAGGGGTTTCCATGAAAAACTTTTTGTTATGGAAGGTCTTAACAAGAAAATATAGCATATCTCCACATATAGTGTTCAAACTGGATTATCGCCTTTATAAATGGTGATGGATTAAATAAAAGCAAGCTAGCCAGAATCAAAAGTAATATTCTCATATCTCCCTAAAATGATTTGGCCATAAAACTATTTGGTTAAGATGCTCATGCAGTTGTTTCATTGAAGTAATGGATTTGTGAACATATACTTTTTCCATTATTTGTCCAAGCACATATAAAAGCATTTGTAAACAGCACCATTCCCAATGGGCTTTCAGTTTGCAAAAACTGTTTTATGTTTAAAGAAGGCTTGTCACTTGTTCTTTAACAAAACTTCATGTGCAAATTTCAATATATCAAACAAAACTTCATGTGTGTGATGCATGATGACATTCAGTAGTACTAAAACTACATGCTCTTTTGCTATCAGTATCCAAAAATTGCATAACGCCATGTTTGTATTATGCGATTATGAAATTTAATTGCACTGGAGTAGGATAAGCTTAGAATTTTAAAAGTAAAGGAGGAAGGAGTGAGGCTTCCCTGTTCAGAAGCTTCCCTGCTCGGGCAGCATGAGTTGGTGAGCGAGGCTAGCAGCAGTGCTTGGTGTTTCAGCCGATTGATTTTTCACTTTACTTGGTCGGTCCTCCCTTGATTCTGATCGACCGAGTTTTCTTCGTTGAGTGGAATCTAAGACTAACGCTGATTTTTATTTCCTTCAAACATTGTAGAAGAAAGGACAAGTATGAGAAGTTGAGTTCTCGGATTCCTTTATACTTGAGAGCTGGATGAACGACCTCTGGACAGATTGAGGCTAGGTGTTTAGGCTCTCCACGGCAGGACCTTCTACTCTGAGACGGAGGTCGGCCTTATGAGGATTTAGACAATCTTTCACCGTTCTTCCGGTGCCATAAACGACTTTGGTGGTCATGATCACCCTTCAAGTTTAATTTGTTCATTTTCCCATTGCATTCTTTCATCTCAAAGTTGTTTGATTTTTAGATTTTGTGTTAGAATGAGGCTCTTCCAGGACAAGTTGTTGTCCAAGGTAACATTAGGTTCATTTTCATCTGTTCATGTAGCTCATCCTCCACAAAGTATGATTTGTATCCTGTTGAGCTTTGTCAGTACCCAGTTCGACTTCTTGACGTCGGTATTAGGTAAGGATCTGTAGTTTTTTAATTCTGCAAGAAACTTTCTTTCCATGCACGGATTAGTAACCAAAACTAATTCACAGTTTGTTGTACACAAGCCAAACACCAAAATGATGAGACCAATATTGATTCAGACATCCAGCAAAGGTATACTACACATAACTAGTTGTTTTATAGCTCATGCATGCATTTAAACTTGGGGGGCATAAAAAGTTTGGCTTAACTGCTATGTGTTTTCTAGTTGATGCACATCATGGTCACATTGACCTCTTGGTTTAGCAAATAAGTAAAATTTGGTATTTGAAAATCATGACAGATGCTACACTAGCAAGTTTAATCAACTAAACAGATAAGGCAATTTGCATAATAATTTAAAGAGACAGAGAGAGATACTTTTGAACCTTATGAAAACACTATAACCCATGAATGTGAGGATGAGTTCATTATTCTTCACATTTTCATTTACTTAGAAAAGGTAAGTTGGCATTTGCCTTCCCAGTTATGCTAGCTATCTAGCTGCTTGTCCTGAACAAGTTTTGTCCACAACAGCAATGGATTTGCTGTTCGGCAGTGTCGTCATCCTCGGCCAAAGCCCTCAGCAGCGTCACCCTCTTCGGTAAGCATGTTTGAGTTGGAGCCCATTGCGGATGGTGCTGAGCAATAGTGAAACCAGTTTGTTGGACCAGCAAACTTGGTTATTGTAGCATGAGTTTTGCTAGTCGGCTTTGTCTTTTCTTCAAGATTGGATTTATACTTCAGATTAAGACTTCAAGCTTCGTCCTCTCATTAACCATGTTCACTTGTTTACTGATAATAATTTGCTCGGCGACCCGATTCTCCATTTTTGCCATGCATACTGTCTTCACTTTTGTTCGGTAAGTTGTCTTTATCCATAGCGTTCGCGAGTGCCGAGGTGAGTTTGGTTACACAGTTCAACAGATAAGTTCAGCAGTTGCTCTTGGTGGGTTATATCCTTCACTTTTACTCGGTCGGTTTCGCCAATTGTCTTCTTTTCATTTCCTGCAAATTGCTTAGATTCTGCAACTAATTTATTAGCTTTCTGTAATGTCCCCTTGGCTAGCAGTAGCTAGCATAGGTGCAGATTTTATATGAAATTAATTGTACTTTGAAATATTACATAACTCAGTAAGCCTTCAAGTCATGAGCATGCCAACAAGAATGAGTTTGTCTAGAAAAAGGTTGTCTAACGGATAATCCAGTGTCTCGAAAATTGACACACAATGCTTTTTCTTGTTTAAAATGAATTTTTCCGAGTAGATGCACAAAGAACCATCTCTAAGTTTACCCCTATATCCTATCTTCATACCTAAGAATTTGCAACACGGCACACTGCTTGTTGATGCAGAAACCATGCCTTTGATTTTCTTAAATAAAAGAACTGCTACAGATGTTATACCCCATATTCAGCTGATCTTGCTGCTAAAATGATATAGCAGAAAATTAAAGTGTCCAGCTATTTGATGATTTTGGCCCTACTTTAATAATTAAATATCAAGAGTTACGTGATGCTTGTTGAATTTGGTAGTTACTAATAACATTTTTCTTCATACATAACAACTTAACAAGGGTAACACAACAAAACAAATCTTCACAATCATATGGTCGAAACCACTTGTTTTCGTTTATGATTTTCACATAGTAGGCCAAGTGAAGAGGAAGGGATACTTTTAAACCTTAATACCAATGAACTTGATGGTTTCATTACTTGGACCGAAGCTCAGCAACGTCGTTCTGGCAGCGGCGTTCGGCAACCTCACCTAGGCATGGGAGCTTGACGTTAATGAGCGTGGTTTGGCCATCAGTGACTAGGCTGTCTCGGGGATGGATGCTGGTTTCTGTTCGGCAGAACGGAACAGTTCACCGTACTTGATCGGCCTTGCCTCGGTTTTTGGTCGACCGACGCACTTCTCCATTTTTGTTCGACCGACTTTTGGTCTTGCTCGGTATCCGAAACTTCAGCAGTGTTCAAAAGATCCCACAAATTAAACATTTTAGTAATTGTATTTATCTTTCCGGTTGGCTTGTTAACCGACTCATTTTTCTATCTGTCGGCTCCTCTTTTTGCTTGGCCGACTATCTCCATTTAGTTTTTGAACCTGTCAAAGTTCTTTTTTCACCTGTAGATTATGAAAAGACAAAACAAGTAGACTTCTCTTCTAACTAGATATTTTAGACAACAAATTATATTCAACAGGGGACCAAAATAATAATGCCTGTAATAATAATTCGAAATATGCAGACCACACCCTGGTTATGCTACTGCTTGTTGGAATTAAATTATAAGCATTATGCCGAATTTCTTCACATGATTATAGGTCAAAATAGAGATTAACCACATTTAAAGCTAACGAATTAAGACCGGGGTTATGACAACTTATCTGGAAAACGCAGGATTTGGCTTAAGAGCGACCGTGTGTTGTTGATCGTGGATGATTTGTACGATAGTTTTGACAGCGTACATCCTTTGCGACGAAGACGAACACTGATGTCGTGGTGATGACAAACATGCTTCATACAGACTTCCGGTTGAGGGGTTTTTCTACAGCAAGGTGGTTGAGTTGATAGAAACTGATCATATTTCCAACTCCTTTCATTCGCTGTCACGTGGCTTGGTGTTGTTGTTTATGACTGGATCTGTAGCGAAGAGAAGGTACCGATGATGTCTCTTGGTAATTTTAAAACCAAGGGGGAGTGAACTGTAGGTTTTAGGTAGATCTAGATTCTGTATGTGAATAAATTTATCTCTTTGGAAGTAAGTGTGGTTGGGATTTAGTTGACAAATTGTGTTACATTTTTCTCCAACTCTGACAACGGTGACTTGATCCAAGTGAGATCCATCATCAACCATCGCCGGCAGATAGGGGCTTAGGTAAGAAAATGTCCATCGGATGTGCGCCAGGGGATGAGTTTCGCAGTGGCGCGGCGGTGGCTAATTCTCCTAACTATTCCTCGAGTAGGGTTTAGCGAAGCACGAGAATAATAGAGAATAAGAGAGTATAGAATGAGTAATCAGAGAATGCTCGTCCCTTTCATTGGCGCCAGCGCTTATATTTATATTCTGATATGTGTCATTAACGCCATGAGGCTCATAAATGTACATGAATCTCGCGAGATCTCGAGGCGAGATTCTGAGAACTGCTAATATGTCTAATCGGACTTCCTTTCGTGGGCCGAGCTTATAAGAGGCGTCGGCCTTCCGCCGAGGGATGTGGTGCCGCCCGATACTTCGGTGACAAAGGGTGAGGCGATCTTTGCGCACAAGTCTTCGTCTTTCAGGCCAGATGGGTCAATTAGGAGCGCTTGATCGTATTCGAGGCTGCCTGCAGGCGGTCATTGGGAACATAACGTAATATATATTTTGTCAAAAAAAAACGTAATATATAGTATTTACTAAATAATTACTACTTAATGGATCACTAATAAAAACAATTAAACGATCAAAATAGTACTGCAACATGAGTTTTCTTTATATCACCAAAAGGAAAAGCAAGCTGTTTCACAATTGTAATTATTTTTGGTGGGTAGTACTAATCTTTCTTTCGTGTGAGTGTTTCTAAATTATTATTTTTCACAAACGAGTGTTTCAAAATTTAATAATACTACTAATTTGAGTTAATTAATTAATGTATACGTGGAACTTATGTTTATCGGTTACTACGATCTAGTCACACGGTTTTTATTTGACCAAAAACCCTTTCTACATTTGCCACTTTTCTTGACAAAATCAAGTATTCAAATTATTATTATTATATCACATTAACTCAGGTCCCGTAACATAACCTCTCTTAATTACGACCTAATACTAGTACTGCTTCCTTCCAACTTCCACCCTCAAACCTAGCTTAGTCAACAACCCTATATATATAAAGAGAGACATTAGAGAGTCCACTCAATCAATTAGAATTATCTACATACAAAAAAAAACATCAAATAATTCCAACCCTTTTTTCTACTATGGAGAAGCATGAACTTAAGCTGAAGAGCAAGATCATGAAGATATTTCCAAAACTTGTAACTTTAACATTTCAAAACCCTCCATTCAGCCCAGGTCATCATCACAAGCCTCATCATCATAGTCATGGTGTCAAGGGATTTTCTGGCCCCATGATTCCATTTGAAGCTAGAAGAAATTTAAATAGTAACAACGATCAAGAACCCACTTCACCAAAAATCTCATGCATGGGACAAATCAAGCACAAAAAGAAACAACCCAAAAAGGCCACGTCATCATATTCCACTTCAAGGGACATAGAGGTGAAGAAACATGTGACAAAGTTTCAAAAGATGTTGTCCCATGTGGGGAAACAAAAAACAACTGAAGGGAGAAGGAAATCTGATGCATCTGCATCTCACAATAACAACCATGCGCTTGAGGAAAGAGTACCACCTAATATGAGTCAGATTAAGCGATTTTCAAGTGGACGTGATACTTTTGCTAATTTTGATTGGAAAACTCAAGTGGTTCCACAGGAAATAGATTATTATTCGGATAATGAAGATAGAGTGCAAAGTGATACTGATGATAATGATGATGAAGATGAAGAGATTAAGATCTCTTTTTCTGCACCTCTTTATGTTGGTGGTGTTCTTAATTTGAAGCCACGGAAAGAAATTAATCTATGGAAGAGAAGGACTATGGCTCCACCCATTCCTCTACAATTGGATCCAGTGATTTGAACAAAATTATTGATTCTTAATTTGCTCCTTTAAAATCATGAAGACTTGTTCTTTCGATTCTTTTTTTTTTTTGTTTGTTTGAAGTTTTGTGCAGAACTATAGACATTATTTAGGTACAAAATATATGTAGTTGGCGACATTAATTGAGTCATTAGCTGTATTTTATTATTTATTATGTACAAAATATAAGTTATTAAGGAAAACCAAATTAAATACATGTGTCACTTGGGAGAATTCAAAATTCAAAACTGAACATTTCTTGTTCAAACATGAAAGCTATATCCAACCTGTCTTTCATATATAGTAACATTGGTGGTTATCTTCAAGAAGCAACAAGGATGTTGTTTCTGTTGGTCGGTATGCACTAATATAGGCATATAGGCAGATTTGTTTTTATTTAATTTGTACTGTTTTGTTTTCCTCAATATTTCCCTTAATTAGGTGATTATTAGTTCTTTAATTAGCTAGGTGATAGGATTGAGTCAAAATAAATCAGGTAATGGGATTTCTATATATATATTAGAGTTGTAATTCCCTTTCTAAAACAATTTTTTATTAAACCTTTGTAAAACAATTGATTAAGAGAATTGGTTTAGTCCCCTATTGGAGTACTACTCTTTTCTTTCATCTTTTTTTTCTCTTTCTTAATAAATTCAGGGTATGTAGCCTTTTTGATTAAAAAAAGATTGATTAAGAGAACTGAGAACTCAGTTTAATAGAGCAACGGTGTTTTTTTTAGATAAACATAGAGCAGCAGTGTAACTTCTGAATTTATTAAACAATTGATTGAGCTCTCATTTTTTATAGTCTCGCTTATGCACAAAAACTCTAGCTGTCAAGGCTGTTTTTTATTCTGACTTCAGTTTGGTCCCTTCTTGGTACATTTTATGTGCCCTCTTGCATCCCTATTCTAGATCTAGGGGTGTTCGCGGTGCGGTTTGGTTCGGTTTTGAGACAAAAAATGAATCGAACCGCAATGTAAAATTATATGCGGTTTGGTTTGGTTCGGTTGGCTTTTGCAAATAAAAACTAAACCAAACCAAACCAATGCGGTTTGGATTGGTTGGATTGGTTCGATTTTTTCAAGACAAAAATAATTTAAAGCGAGTTAAAATTAACTAACAAAAAAAATTTAACATAAATCTTTAAGAAAAAAAATCTACTCTGCGTCAAAAAAAAACTACTCAAATATATGTATAACTTACTCTCTTTTAATTTTTTTCAAATAAAGCTAAGATAATGTTTAAAAGAATTTGAATTAAATATTTTATTGTAGTTTTTAAATATAGCATAACAATATGGATTGTTTGTAAGTGAGTCAAAGAATTAATTGGATTTTGAAATTTAGTAAGTGAGTGAGAGTTGGGTTGTAGTTGCATTTTGGATTAGTAAGGAAGGTTGTAATTCAATGGCGCTTAGTGTTACTTGCGGTTTGGTTTGGTTTGGTTTGGTTTGGTTCGATTTTGGAAATCAAAACCGCATGAATCGAACCGAACCCGCATGATGCATTGAAAAAAGAACCGAACAAAACCGATCAAAAGCAGTTTTTTGCGGTTTTCGGTTTGGTTTGCTTCGGTTTGCGAGTTCCCTATTGGTTTGGTTCGATTTTGAACACCCCTATCTAGATCAGCAACCATTGAGTTTTTTTCCTTCTTTTTTCCCTCTCAACCGTATAGTTTTTGACCTAAAAACCAAATACTCGCTACTCGTCGCCGTTCTTGGATCACTGCCGCCACCCCTAGGATTGTCGTCCAAAAACTGATTGTTTTCCAGAAAAATTATCGTCGTTTGAAGCGATACGTGCCTCCTTCTAGTGGTTGGATCACATGTGCCTCCTTCTAGTGGTTGGATCAGTTCCACGTTTTCACCGTAGCATCGTCAGATCTTTTCACATTCAAAATTGGATTTTTCTAGTTAGTGTGTAGAAGGGAAAGAGAGCACAATTTCATGCCAAACTCTCTGTGTTGTGGGGGGTCTAATTTTTTATCAGCAAACCCTAGTTCGTGGGTGATTTGAAAACTCACGCCGTGAAAGACAAGATTAGCGAGGGAATCTAAGACAGTCGCAAAAAATTCAATAGTGAGGGATTAAGGAGCGTAATTTTTTTTTCAAAAGTAAATTTCGTCGCTAAAACCGGCTCTACAGGCGTCGGCCATTGTCTGCAAAAATCTGTCGCTAAAACTGACCAAAACCATCGCTAAAACAGACTCTTCAGGCATGGGCTAGTGTTCTGCAGAAAACCGTCGCTAAAACTGACTCTGCAGGCGTGGGTCATTGTGCTGCAGAAATCCGTCGCTAAAGGCCCGTTAATGGGTTTTTATTCAAATCACTCTCATTTATATTTCACTTCATTCTCCCCAACTCTTCTCTCTCCTTTTCTCTATCCGAATATCTTCACCACATACCTCCTACCACCCTCTCTCTCTTCACCACCACCACCTCCTCTCATCCCCACTCCTCCCTTCCTCTCTATCACTTTCTTTCTCCCTTAATAATCTTCTCCTTCTCTCTCTACCCTAATCCACCCTTCACCACCACTACCACCCACACAACTACCACCACACAACCACCACCACCCACGTCTCCTCTTCCTCTCCTCTCTCTCTCTCTCTCTTACGACTTCCCTTTTCCCTCTTCTTCTCTACACCTTTTTCCACCACACCACCTATGAATTTCTTTCCTATTTCTCTCTTCTTCTCTCCACCTTCCACCACCACAACCACAAAATTAATAATATAATAATAAACTGCTTCAAAAAAAATAATATAATAATAAATATATAAAAAAAACTAGTCATTCAAATTGAGACTTGTGTTAGACAGTATTTGAAAAACTGCACAAATCCCTTGCTAAAAGTTAGCGAGGAACGTTTTAGTGAGGGATTTGGATCCTCGCTAATTCCCTTGCTAAAGCAAGTTAGCGACAGATTTTTAGGAATTAGTGAGGGAAAAGGAAAGAAGATGGATCATATAGAAGGAGGCTCTCTAGCAAACACAACTCCAAAGTTTAATGCATGGGATATTGAAGACTCTCTTATCATGACTTGGTTGTGGCATGCATCCAATGTCTCATGAAGTCAGTGCAACTGTATGTTTTTTATACTGAAATTAGGAAGTACCTTATATATGAAGAAGGATACAACATCATGTTATGAGATAAAAAAACAAGGTTTTCAATACCAATAGTCTTTCTATCATGGACTACTTGGAGACATTAAGTGGTTTGTGGATCGAGTTTAATTAGTATCAAAGTTAGAAGATGAATTGTACTTGTTAAGGGTTGTAAAACACCACAGTTTTAGCAAGATTTTTACGATGAAATTTACATATTACTTCTTTATAAGAGAAATCAATACTCACTCTCATCCATATTGTAGTAAACAAACCCCTATATCATACAAACCAATGAGTGACACTAAAATTAGCTATTATAAACAAACGATTCAAACCACATTGGCGATCCTAGGGGAAGTTAGGGGCTCGTTTGGTGGTCAAGATTATATGATATGAAGTAGGATAGAGATAACATATGATATAGACATGATAATACTATCATATCATGTGTTTGATGTACAACACCTGATAAGATATAAGATAATATATATATATATATATATATATATATATATATTATTTTAGGTACAAATATAACATATATTATTCTATTATATATTTTAGATAAGCTAATAAATACTTATATGACATATTATATGTTAATGGGAAAATTACCCTTGTAACAACTATATTTCATTTATTGAAAAATTAAATTAAATTTTATTTTTATACTTTTTTAATAACAAAATTATATTTTATCACTGTTGTGAAAAATGTGTGATACTGTACACTGTCAACAAGTAATATAGAGTAAGTGAGATCGTTCCCACGAGGAATTATGCTTAATCTTAAGAGTTTAATTTGATTAACAAATTAGTGATAAAGTAAATGACACACAAGTTTTTGAGTAACATAAACAGTAGTAAAGAATAAAGGGTAATGGATATCAGTGATGAGAACAAGCTGAGATGCATTCACTTTAGTAGCTTCATTAAAATGTGATTAAGGGTACATTCAATGCTGAAGCATTAGGTGCTGCAACAATAAGACGTTATTCTCTCGAATATTTCACACTAGGTTTCCTTGCAAGAGTTTATCTCTAAACCCTAAAGAAGTACCTCTTAGGCTGCTTGAGCACCGACAGTGTTCATCTTATGGGTTATGCCCTCCTATCTCTAGGGTTTAAGCAAGGAACATCAAGATCTCTCGTTAATGATCACTACCCATATTGCCTTGTGAGATTAATTTACAAACCATCTCTGAATTTATAAATGCTATTTAGAATAGATGGTCAATCCTACTCTAAAATGGAAATATTATAACACACAAGGTAAAATGCACAAATTAAACGTACTTCATTAATCACATAATAAATCTAGCTACATCAGATCCAGCATCTCAACTGTGAGTATTTAGCTCATATTGAGCTTACAAAACATGTAAAATAACTTAAACAAAAGAGTAGAAGTCATATTACAAATTTCAAGGTAAGAAATGATACTACTAAGGGGGAACAGTAGCAGAGCTCCAAAGATGACAAGGAGGACTGATCCAACTCTTCCAAGTAGAATCCAGCGAGAAAAATGTAATTTCAGTGATGCTGCAGCAATAGTCTCAGCAATGTATCAATTTGGGTAAAGAAAAGGTGAGCTTAGCACGCTAGAGGAGAAGCTATCTCTATACTTCTTTCCTGGCGGCAAAGCATACAAATGAAGAATGGAAAACTTCCTTATATAGTGTCTCCTTGCACACAAACCTAGAAATGACCTAATGAGGGTACATTTCTCTAGGTTAAAGGGCAATCTTGGAATCTTCCTATGATATCATCTTTCCGTGTCCTCCAGCTCTGACACTTGTCCTTTCCGTGTTTTCCGCGTTTCCTTGATCTTTCTCTCTCATCTTCCGCATTTCTTAATTGCTACGGCACCTGTTGCTGCAGCACATACACAAAACGCAATTAAACGCACAAAGGGCATCAAAATGCCCAATTAAAACAAATTCAGCCCTGCACCATTATTTCTAACCTAAACACTTAATTACAAGATAATTCACACAACATGCTTAGAAATTCACTTAAAATCAAGTTTAGAAAGCAAGTAATAACCATCATAAATGAGGGTTATCAATCACCTATTTTGATTTTTTAAATTTCAATAGACTTTTTAATTTTTAGATTATACAAAAAGGCAAAACAACCCTTATCATAAAATGATACACTATGTTTTAAATTAAGTACTAATATTTTTCATCTAACATCAAATTTTATCATTATTTTTGTTTTTTAATATACATTTAGTTCTTAATAGATTTTACATTTTTATACTTTAAAATATATTTTAGAAGAGTAAATGAATAAATTATTTCTTATCATATCTTGTTGGTTTCTAAGCTCAACCACAGGATACAATTTTAATTAGAGAGACATGATAAGATAAGTCACATGATTAAGTTATCATATCTTGCTAGCTCAACAAACGTTAGACTATACAAGATATGACAGACTTAATCTCAAAAAAAAAAAAAAGATATGACAGACTTACCATATCTTGTCTCCTTATTCTCACCACCAAACAGACATTATTTTACAAATCCAGTTGAATATAGAACGCGCATATAAGTAGAAACTTCTTGAAGTACAATATTGTGTTATTTGTACTATCTTTGTATATTTCAATTGCTACTCAATTTAACACAACTACTAAATTTGTATATTCTGACTTTGATGGTGAATTTAGACATTAGTAATATGCTCACATAGCATATCCTCATATTTCTTACCAAAATAGCGCAATTGCAAGGAGCCAAGGACACATAAACTAATAATTGATATGACCCTCCATTGCTTCCTATACTGTTATGCCTCCACAAATCTGGGATCACAATTTTACCACTATTCTTTTACCTCATTATTCCTATTCTCTCTCCCCCTTACTAAGCACTCTTTAAAACAAAACTTAATTACAAGTCCCTAGAATATTAGGTTGTGCATCCTTTACTTTCCTCAGACTATAAAGCTAACACAAAGTGCAGATGAGATCTACAAGGTGTGTTTATCTCCCCTCAAAATAAGGGTTATAAACGCCCCTCTTTAGATTGTGAGTCTACAATTCCAATAATGCCTTGTATTGTCCTCAAACAGTCCACCTTGTATTCCTAATTCCATATCACTCCTCAATCTACCTCTCCTCTAAACTCCGTTTCCATAGAATTCCTGATACAATTAAAGTTCCCTTCTAAGCCACTCGCTATCAATAAGCATCCATGATCACCATGTCCAAAACTGGTAAGCTAAGTCGGTCAAAAGACAACCTAGTTGGTCGGAAGCTATGAAGTTCGAGTACAATGTAACGCTTGCCAACAAGACATGGTCACTAGTACCAACAAGCTGAGATGGAAAGTATAAACGAAATAGACATATAGACTCTCCATTAAGGCCCAACAGGTTATACGTGTCATCTTCATTCACCTTAGACATATATCAGTTGAAGCTAAAACATTCCAATTTTTAAAATCATATATGAAATTCTGTTTAATTAACAACAAACTGATTTTAATCTTCGATTCCCCTCTATTTTCAAAAAAATTAAAATTGATTCAATGTTTTCACTGAATTAATTCAATATACAAACACCCTTATTTGTTTGTCGCGCTACATAATGCTTGATAACATCTAATTCAATATACAAACACCCTTATTTGTTTGTCGCGCTACATAATGCTTGATAACATCGTATAAAAAGGTGATCCGTCCGTCTAAAAAAATAAGCAAAAATGAGTCAACAAAAGTTGATGAACCATTGGACCAACTAACAAAAATAGATTAGTAATCTAGTTACTAATTGTGAATCTTAGTAGTGGATTAGGGTTAGTGATCTAGTTGTTAGTTGTAACCCTATCCTTCTAATCCTTGTTTAATGTTTTGAGTTTAGACCAAATACATCAACATCCATTAAACTATTTTTGCTTATATTTTGAGACGGATGAATATATTTTGTCAATTATCCCTTTCTTTTAAACATGAAAGCACGTGGTAAAGAGGCATAAACCATTGATTGCTTCTTTAGAATTTTCCTAAAAAAACATATTTTGCTTCTTGTGTATTTGATCCCCAGACTTAAACAATCGTAATTGAATGGATGGGTTGCCATATTTGTAAGTTTGTCCTATCTAGGTGATCACAATTGACAACCATATATGTGAATAATTCAGCAAAGAGATAAAGCGAAGAAGGGAAGTGACTTACTTTTGTCGGATAAATGCTTTCTCACGGTCCAATGTAATGAGAGGTACAATAAGAAAGTGGAAATAAAAACAGAAAAGAAGAAAGAGAGAAAGTAATACTCTATCCGTCTCGTCCCATATTATATGACTTTCTATAGAAAAAAATAATTTATCTCACAATACATGACTTTTTAGAATACCAATACAACATCAATTATCTTTTTCAGTAATACCATTCATTATTTAATATATTTCTTTCTACAATTCTACTTTTTATGTTTCAAATGTCATTAGTGAAAGACAATTTAGTAAACCTCACAATCTCTCTTTCCCACACAAAATTAACTACTTTTCTTAATTCATGTGTCACAACGACGTATAATATGGGAGTAATTGCGAAGATGATGATTATTTAAACTAAAAAAGGGAAGTAATTAGTGGGTGATTTAGCTACAACACACTTTGGTAGTGTCTGTCACCACGCACTCTCTCACGGGAAGGAGAAGGCAAAGTACGTTTGGTTTGACAGATCCAAAACAAGTGTGGGCCAGATGTCGTAACATGTGTGGCCAGGAGGCATACAAGAGTAAAAACATCCACGCACAACGTGACAAAAATAAAACAACAACAACACAACATACCACACACCAAGTCCAGATCTAGACACACTCTGAAACCTCAGGCATAATCACGTTACTGGACAAAGCTAGCTAGCATTTGTGGTCGCCACCTAATTCTACGCCTAATCTTCTCATATAACATGTGCTCTACCCTTCCCTACACCTCCTTTTCAACTTCATACATCCTCCACTTACACACACAAAAAATTACCTTTCCGTCTAATCGAAGAGACTAATCCATCAAACCGATAAAATCATACATATCCAATTCGATTCCAATACTTTAGTTAAACTGAAAGAGACTCCTATCATCTCATCAAAATGGTCTCAAAAAAAAAGAGAGATTCTTTTGATCCGTTTGATTTAGGAATCAATAATCAATCCGCCAAAAATTAAAGGGCTTATTTCATTTTCCCTTTCCCTACCATAACCACAACCATAGTACTACTACCAAATAAATCATTCATATCAAATTCCGCGAATAAATTCCAACAAATGAAGAATAATAATGCTACTAAACATGATCGAATCAATTGAAATAATAATAAATAATAAAAACAAAACTAAATTGCAAATTTAAAAATCCAAATTACATCCAGTTCACAATAACAATAATTTAAATCCAAAATAAAATTAAAATTATAGAAAACAAAATGAGATAAAGGGGGAAGGGAATGGATGCAAATTACTACTACTGAAAAAAAAGGGAGGTTTTTTTTTTTTTTTTTTACCCAGGATACCTCTCAAGTTTGTTTAGCTTCTTCAGGTTTTCTGCAAAGGATCATATGCATAGGAGAGAAAATTCCAGTATCACCCCCTCTGGTCAAAAAGTCAGCGGTCTTAAACAGCATCTCATGAACATCAACGGTTCCTTTAGGTGCAATTCCCAAAGCAGCCAGTACAGTTACTACAATGTGGTTCCTCCAGTACGCAATCCTACCCATCTTCAATCGGCTCCACCACGGCTCAGCTGGCGGCTTAGCCAGATCCCGTTCCTCAACAATCTCAAAACCAACCTTCTGAGCCGTCTCAGCTATATCGGCGTAGCTTCTAAGCCCAGGCAACGCATCTCCTCTTTCAATCCCTTGAATAATCTCAACGTGTTCCTCGTTATCGCCGTTGAATTTGTCCGTTGTGACCCACTCGTATGAAACGTAAAGAGCACCCGGTTTCAAAACCCTAAAAATTTCAGCGTACACTTCATCGAGTTTCGGCGCGTGACACGTGGCTTCAATTGAGTACGCGCCGTCGAAACTCTCGTCGGGGAACGGCATCTGAAGGAAATTGCCACACACCACTTCACATAGAGAATCGAGACCTGCTTTCTTGTTGTGTTGTTTTGCTCGATTCACTTGGTATTCGTTGATCGTGATTCCCACGACGTTGGCACGCGAGTGAGCGGCTATTGCTCTCATGGGTCCACCTACACCGCACCCGACATCGAGGATTTTGTCGCCTGGTTTAACCTTGATGAGATCGACGGCCATCTCTTCATGGAGGCGCGTGGCGTCACGGTGAGATTTCCCTGGAATGGAAGGAGAGAAATGGAAGGATTGGCCCCAACCCCATTCATAGATATCGGTTACTAAATTGTAAAAGGTGTCGACGAAATCGGGGACTTTCTCAGCGGTTTCGATCTCCTTTGGACGGCGGAAAAAGGACCAGTATTTATCGTAGTTGTCTTGGACTTTCTCGGCTGAGATGGAACCACCGGACAGATCGGTGGCGCGTTTGCCCCTTTGTTCGGCAGGGCCGAGAACGCAGACGAACCAGTAGAGGCCGCCGGCGATGAGGGCTCCGGTGCAGAAGAGAGAGAGGGAGTCCATTCTCTATAATTTTGGGGGCTGGAGGAGAGAGTGGGCAATGCTAACTGGTTACTACTACTATTGCACACTTTATTATAGTGAGAGAAACCGTTGGTTTTAATTTTTATTCTTTTCTCTTTGTTAGCGAACAGTAGGAAGAGTATCTTTGCTGCTTCTGTCCACGTGCTTCTCGCGTGAACCCGATTCATTTTTTTATTTTTTATTTTAAAGTAAAATAACACTGTGACAACTCACTCAAACACATCTTGAATGGGACTAGGTAAACACTAGCTGGGTAAACGGCGCATCTTAAGGGAGCAGTACTTAACTCTTCATGCTCCCAGATCGTGTTTATTTAAAACAGAAACGTTTTTTTTACGAACCAATTTTAAACCCAACTAGGGATGTGCCCCGTGCGCCGCACATGCCTTTATGAAAGCAAACTCTTTTTTAATAATATATATTACATTATTTCATATATTAGGTTTTAATTTTTTTTTTTACAAAGATTAGGTTTTAATTTTTAAAAAATATAAATTGTTTAAAACTTATTATTAAATAAAATTAAGAATAATGAAATATGATATTGAAGGAGATTGAAACCTAAACATAACATATAAAAACTCAAAAATAAAATAATACACAATATTTAATACATTTAATTATTTAAAGGCTTTTATCTATCATCTTATAGATAAAATCATATTCTATATTGATATCTCAATTGGATAGATAGTTAGGTGATGTTTTGTCAACAAAAAAAAGAAGATAGTTAGGTGATGTATTAAATAATATTTTGTTATTAGATATATTAAGTATTAAATAATAAGTTAAATAAATATATTAAAAAGTATTTATTATATTTTATTTGATGACATATTATATGTCGTCAAAAAATGTATTTATTATATTTTATTTGGTGACATATTAGAGGCTACGAATAAAACTTGTCTTATATACTTTTTACTTTTTGTCAAATTTAGTGTGCTTTGTACGCTTCATACTTATACCAATATTAAACAGTTTGTCTTGTTTTTTCTCTCATCAATGTTTTTTTGTTAGCCTGTTATTGGTACATAGTGACAATGGTTACAGAAATATTGAGTAACTAGTTCAGAGGTTACTACTCATGTCGATGGTTACAGAAATTGAGTAACTAAATTATATAATTTATTAATTATGATGAAATTTTTTATTTTGATAGTTTTAAGACATTTATTAATTTTTATATATAGATATAAAAAATATGTTTACTAATTTTTAATACTTTTTAATATTTTTATGATATTTATTAATTTTTTATATAAAGGAATATGAAAGATATTTATTAAATTTTATATTTTTAACTATTTTAAATATATTTATTAGTTTTTAATATTTTTATTGATTTTTAATATTTTTAAGATTTTTTTGACAAATTTAATATTTTTAAGATATTTATTAATTATGTTAAAACTTAATTATTAATTTTTTTATAATATATATATATATATATATATATATATATATATATTATTAGAGAGAGAGAGAGAGAGAGATTTGACCCATGTTCCATCTCTAATTGGAGCACAGGGGTGAATAGTGTTGGACAACAAAAAATGAAAAGAGTTTTACAGGGAAAAAGTTGGAGACAATCTAGAATTTATATATATTTCTTCTTTATAATATATTTCATTGATTTTCAATATTAGAATTTATTTATTTTTAAATATAAATAATTTACTAATTATTATTACATAAAATTACGAATAATTAATATTTTTTAAACAACGAATAATTAATAGCACATTAAAGAATATTGAATATAAAAACTCAAAAATAAAGATATCTCAAATGGATAGTAAGGTGACATATTAAATAATATTTTTTTATTAAATATATTATGCTATAAATTGTATGTTAAATATATATTAAAAAGTATTTATTATATTTTATTTGGTGACATATTAAATGCTGCCAAAAAAATTATTTATTATATCTTATTTGGTGATATATTAAAGTCTACGAAAATTTTTTGTCTTATATATTTTTTACTTTTTTCAAAATTATTAGTATACCTTGCATGCTTCTTATATATCTCAATATTAAACAATATTCTTGTTTTTTCTGTCATCAATATTTTTTTGTTACAATCTTATTGGTGCATAGTATCCACCAAATTTGTCAATTACTAATCCATAAAATTTGGCTTACTATAGGAACCCACTTTGTCCGAATAGTGTATTTTTAACCCCACCAATAGAGTTTATGTCACATCACAAAACACGAGCTCAAAACCTTAAGAAGGAGTCCAAACTTAATTACCTCTTGACAATATAATACTGATAAACAAATAAAAAAAATATGTCGGGCTATTAGATATATAGTTTGGTAGTTATAGTTAGTTTGTTAGGTAATTCGATTAGAGTTAGTTTTTTAGTTACTAGTTTGTTACATATTAGTTAGGTGAGATTGAAACTATATATATATATATATATATATATATATATATATATATATATATATATATATATATATATAAGGTCAATCTCTCATTGTAATCAATCACCTTTTTGTATCAATTTCACTTTGATGAATATTAGAGTTTCTTAACATTTTCTCTCTTATCTTCTATGGATACTATATTTTTCAACGAGTTGCATAAAACATATCTATTTTCGAGGTTAATCCTCGTGGGAGTTGTAATAGCCTAGATTTTAGTCGACAATAAAATTCGGAATATTACTTTTTGACATTTCATAGGCACACAATTAAGACTTGAATAAACCAAATGGAATGAGAACAATTCATGAATGACCAATGACAATGTGATAAACATCAAAAATACATATACTCGACTGACACGAGATTACCCAAAATAGGAACAAAGCTTCATCTTGAAAACCATACAATCTTCTAGTTCTTCACCCCTTTGCTTTCAACTTCAACAGTTACATCTACTTATCTGAAAAACCACAAAAATATAAAGGGTGAAATTATAATAATCGTAGCGAGTTCCTTCATTACTCCTCACTATATTATACTTCACATATCTTTTATTTTACTACAGAGAATGCATCCCTCTCCCATAATAGTCTAACGTATCTTAAATGCTACTCCCTCCGTCTCTCAAAATTAATGTCCCTTAATCTCTCCCTTAACCATACTTCCACTAACTATCACATTAAATTAAACAAACCCCGCATTTGTACACAACAAAGTTCTAATTTCAACCAATCAAGCAAGAATTAAATCATTTAACAATTAAATTAATTAAAAATTACTTTGTATGTTACATTTCACCCCAACTTGAAAACTTTTGTCCTCAAAAATTGTTCAAGTCTTACATCTCAAAACGGATATGGATAATGTATATCACGAGAGATTACCCATGTCATAGCAC
The DNA here is from genome assembly GCA_020916435.1 of Oxytropis ochrocephala. Taxonomy (NCBI): domain Eukaryota; kingdom Viridiplantae; phylum Streptophyta; class Magnoliopsida; order Fabales; family Fabaceae; genus Oxytropis; species Oxytropis ochrocephala. The sequence goes on from CM037089.1 coordinate 1,266,039, forward strand.
ATAATGACATCAAAATGGTTTTTTTGGGGAGTGGGGGCAAAGATACGGTTCGGTGCACGCTTGATCGAATCTCGTTGTGCCGAACCAGTCAAAGTTTACTCAGACACCCCAAATTATGTTTTGACTAGGTTCGACCAAGCGTGGCCCGATCCAAATCGATCAACCGTGCGCCGAACCCTCTCCGCCGTCCAGTCAACGACTAAATTTTTGAATTCTCTCCAACGATTATAATTTTAACGGTTTCAATTGTTTTAAATCAACGACTTATGTTCGATCACACCTATTATAGATAAGTGCAACAAGTCATACAGACCGAAAAAGTCTAAAAAAATAATTCGTGCAATGAATAAATCGAATCGTTAAAAATCAGTTAAAATTAAACAACTAGTGTTAGCCATACTAGTGTTAGTAAAAAATAAATCGAATCGTTAAAAATCCGTTAAAATTAAACAACTAGTGTTAGCCATACTAGTGTTAGCAAAGAATAAATCGAATCGTTAAAAATCAATTAAAATTGTGTTTTACTTTCCCCACTCCCTCTCTACTCAAACACACCCCTTAACAAAATTTATTCCCAAAATAACCTCGCGTTGAATGTTGTGGAAGCTGTGCTTAATGACAGTTCGAACGCCCTTGTTCGAACACGTTCGAACACCTGCATACGACACAATATAAATGGTGAATTATTGTTGCCTCGGTTAACATCATACGAACAGAATCACAATAGGGTGTTCGAACAAGGTTATGCGAACAGGTTCGAGTGACCCTATTCGAACAGGTGAAATTACGCACAATATGGTGCACAAAATACAATAGGGTGTTTGAACAAGGTTATGCGAATAAATTCGAGTGACCCCATTTGAACAGGTGAAATTACACACAATCAGGGCCGGACCTTGGGCTGTTTAGCCCGTGCCGTAGCATAGGGCCTCAGCCCAATACAGTATTTTTGGGTCCCAGCAAAATATAAAATAAGTTATATCCTTTCCTCTCTTATCTTCTATGGATACTATATTTTTCAACGAGCTGCATAAAACATATCTATTTTCGAGGTTAATCCTCGTGGGAGTTGTGATAGTCTAGATTTTAGTCGACAATAAAATTCGGAATATTACTTTTTGACATTTCAGAGGCACACAATTAAGACTTGAATAAACCAAATGGAATGAGAACAATTCATGAATGACCAATGACAATGTGATAAACATCAAAAATACATATATACTGACACACGAGATTACCCAAAATAGGAACAAAGCTTCATCTTGAAAACCATACAATCTTCTAGTTCTTCACCCCTTTGCTTTCAACTTCAACGGTTACATCTACTTATCTGAAAAACCACAAAAATATAAAGGGTGAAATTATAATAATCGTAGCGAGTTCCTTCATTACTCCTCACTATATTATACTTCACATATCTTTTATTTTACTACAGAGAATGCATCCCTCTCCCATAATAGTTTAACGTATCTTAAATGCTACTCCCTCCGTCTCGTTAAAAATCCGTTAAAATTAAACAACTAGTGTTAGCCATACTAGTGTTATGAAAGAATAAATCGAATCGTTAAAAATCAATTAAAATTGTGTTTTACTTTCCCCCTCCCCTCCTACTCAAACACACCCTTAACAAAATTTATTCCCAAAATAACCTCGCGTTGAATGTTGTGGAAGGCGTGTGTGCTTAATGTGATTCGAGCACGCTTGTTCGAACAACGCGTCAACACACTGCATCTGACACAATATAAATGGTGAATTATTGTTGCCTCGGTTAACATGATACGAACAGAATCACAATAGGGTGTTCGAACAAGGTTATGCGAACAGGTTCGAGTGACCCTATTCGAACAGGTGAAATTACGCACAATATGGTGCACAAAATACAATAGAGTGTTTGAGCGAGGTTATGCGAACAAATTCGAGTGAACCCCATTTGAGCAGGTGAAATTATGCACAATCGGGGCGGACCTTGGGCTGTTTAGCCGTGCCGTAGCATAGGGCCTCAGCCCAATACAGTATTTTGGGTCCCAACAAAATATAAAATAAGTTATATATCGTTTATTTGCTATCAATATCACAAATTGATAAGTAGCTCGATGGCAAACTTCTTTTGCTGGATGTCACAACGTCCTGCACAACCTCAGTTCAAGTCTCACCACTTACACTTTTACAATCCCTTTCATTATTATATAATTATATAGCATATTAATATAACTTTGTTTAATATATATATATATATATATATATATATGCATTCCGTCCGTCTTTTCTTCCTATATGGCTTACTTTCTTTTTTGTCTCATTTTATATTTTTAGAAATAATTAATAATCTTGACAAAAAAGAAGAATTAATAATAATAATAATAAAGAATTATTATTATTATTATTATTTTAAATGTTGCTATTAGAATTCCGCATATATTGGCATATTTTGTTTTTTCTTGACAGTTGGCCTAGTATTTTTATTTTTCTGGTAAATAGGCTTATTATTTTCTATTTGTACTTGTTCGTGTCATTTATGTATTACTAATATTTTGTTAGTAATTGATAAATTTTTTGAGTAAATTTTCAAATTGGCCCCTCACAAGTTTGACCCCCTCGAGGGCCCAAATTTAAAGATTTGCACAAGGCCTCCTAATCGTTTGGACGGCCCTGCGCACAATAGGGTGTATCTCAATATTTAACACACTCGAACGACTTTGTTCGAACGTGTTCGAAGACTCGTGTTCAAACAGGTGGAATTTCTTGAAAAAAAAGACGCTTTGACTGACTTTTTGGTCTTTTTTCACTTTTATGGGATGTGGTTTGAGTAGGAAGGAAGTGGGAAAAACAAAATCCTAAATTTAAATGCACACTCGAATGCGGGACAAAATCAACAATGCAGGCTTTGTAAATCTTAGATCCCGAACACACATAAAGAACCAAATGATACAACCCAAATTGAAGACAAAATTTCAAGAAAATGAGTTTTCATGAAAATTCCTCCATCGCAAACGTGCATGATGATTTGAAAACAAACCGTTAAAACCTTTTTAACAAAATTATATGTGTGAACTTCAGTTTTTTTAGTTGTTTTTTTATAATAAAAAAAAACTTTAGTTTAATAATCACACCCATCCCCTTTTAAGTTCGCACTCTCATTTTTTTAGCATTCATTTTTTATTTTATTTTCAAAAGCCCAAAATGCTATTTACACCTCTTGTTTTACTTCAACAACGCCCTCCTCGTCAAAAAAAATATGGGTTTTTGCAACTTAAGTTTTGGGTCTTGTCCATGTCCAATATATTAATCTTACCTCCTATTTTTTTACCAGCTATTTTCCTTTTGTTATAAAAAATGTCTAATCCATTTTGAGTTATTTTTATTCGTAAAAAACCAAAAAAATTAAGATCGACTGAGATGTGACATCTTGTCGATTAGATTTTAAACCCGAGTTGTACAACTTGGTGATCTTAAACTACTTTCAAAAAATTAAAATCAACAAACCAACAAATTTTTACGGAAGAACTACGTGACTAATTTTGAGTTCCTCATTGCACCAGAGGATACGTAAGAGCGGGGCTTCCCCGTCAAGTCAAAACTAAATTTTATCGTGCTTATCTCTTTGTGATTCTATTTATAAATGTACTGAAAACTGAAACTACACATCTATGTTTTTTTTTTGATAAGCAAGAGATTTCATTGAAACAGAGCACAAGTCGTGCCCGACCGTTACAAAGGGAAGGGGGAGGGTCTCCTCAAAACCTCCCAGAGCCAAAACCCCCTTGGGAAAAAAGACCCTGAGAGGAAAAAGAGTACCTCACACATATAGCAAAATGTGCCAACAATGGGAAAAAGAGTACTGAAAACTGAAACTACACATCTATGTTGTTCTTAATTAGTATTAAAACTGGGTTTCTACTAGTTAGGCAACAATGCTAAGAAGCTGACATGTCCATGACCGAAGGTTTGCGAAAAAAAAAACTACTTCTTGGTTGATTACAACTAAACAATTCATTGATGCAATTGCCGACCGACTCTGATGACTAGGTTGCTACTATGAATACAAACAATCCCACGAACCAACACGGGTGCCCATCATTTCCTTCTTAGGATCATAAATGCGTAGCCTCTGCTTTCATTGCGCACTCTGATAAGAAAAATGTTGGAAATCCCATGGTTTAGGGTTTTCGGGGTTAGGAGAATCAAGTCATTATTCTTAGTACCTTGTATGAAATATTGAGTTGATCAGGATCAATACTTCACACAATATACTAAGAGTTTCTGACAGTTAATTGTCAAAGTCCCCGACTGGCTCAATCTATCTAATCTACTTACCGCAGAATCACTAAGCTCGACTAGGTCGAACTACTCTGATACGAAAATGTAACAACTTAGATTTTAGTCGACAATAAAATCCAGAATATTACTTTTTGACATTTCAGAGGTTGACAATTAAGGCTTGGATTAACCAAATGGAATGAGAATAATCCACGGATGACCCATGACATTGTGATAAACATCAGAAATACATATATAATGAGACTTCTTCTCAGATGCCGAAGGACTAAATGTACGAAGGTCCACATCTAGGGATGGAGTCGAAGGACTAAGCGCTCAGAGATTCTCTTTCTATTTTAACCAAAACTTAAGGAGTGATATTCGGCCGAACTCCCCTCTAATTTGAACGACTTCACACCCCGTGCTCGTCGCTCGAAGGACTATGTTCTCAACCGGAATGACCGAGTATACTCAAGAGCTCGACCTCCTCTCTGCTCAGCTGAAGGAAGGAGAACCCTTATGCCAGAATGTTCGACCAGATGTCATTTTCCCCTCAGACCCGTTCGACTAAGTCTCCATAAACGCAGTCAACAATCGTTAAATAAGAGCTCCGACTCTCCTCTTCCCTGTCTTGTAACGGCCAGATCGGCCATAATGTGTAATAATGAGTAATAATCTCACATTTTACTATATGAGCGGTCCTCCGAGGCCAATGAAAAGGACTCATAATTCATTCCTCATTTTTCATATTAGTTTTGAGTTATTTCACTGTAATGAGAATACTATTCTCTTATATTTATTTTCGGTCTACTTCATTCGAGGAAATAGATTGGAACAAAAAGCATAAATGCAACATTAATGAAAGCAACAAGCTCTCACATGGGAGAGGAAACCAAAATCTCTTTCATCTATATAATATATCTCGTGCAAACCAAAAAAATATAATAAAAACCCATTGCATAAATGCTAAGAATACGGTAGATATCTATCAATTTTGTCGGTGACTAATCTACATTAAGAAAGGACCTAAAGATTAGATTAGTCACTAATAAAATTAGATTAGTCACCGACAAGATTGATAGAAACTGTATAAATGTTTTAAGTTTCTACAACATCTATCAATCTTGTCGATGACTAATCTAATCTTCGGTGACTAATTTACATTGCATAAATGTTTTACCGTTGTGTGACTCTCCTTTTCTAATGCTACACCAAAGACTCAAATATTATACCTTAAGTAGAATCCTAACTCATACTACTCGGACCAACTCTTGTTAGTCACTTAAAACATAATAGTATATTATACTACCTTTGGTTTACTTTATAAAAGACAAATTACTTTTTAAGTTCATTGTATAAGTGATGTATCTAGTCTAGATTATACTATATATATTACAGTTTCTATCAATCTTGTCGGTGACTAATCTAATCTTCGGTGACTAATTTACATTGCATAAATGTTTTACCGTTGTGTGACTCTCCTTTTCTAATGCTACACCAAAGACTCAAATATTATACCTTAAGTAGAATCCTAACCCATTTACTACTCGGACCAACTTTTGTTAGTCACTTAAAACATAATAGTATATTATACTACCTTTGGTTTACTTTATAAAAGACAAATTACTTTTTAAGTTCATTGTATAAGTGATGTATCTAAATACAGATTATACTATATATATATATATATATATATATATATATATATATAAAAATGGACCCGTATTATTATTTTTGATCAAACCGGTATTAAATATTTTAATTGATGAAGACTTTTCTGATCGATCTATAACCCATTAAATTAAATAATTCATAAATAAAGTCAACAAAAAATCATACGAATATCTTACTATATAATCCGATGACTCAGTAAATGACCTACCATTTTGAACTCAACAATAAATTAAACTCATAATAAATACTCATTATTATAGTCTTTCCCCACAGGTGATGCGTTCACCCCAAGCTGTTGTAAAGAGTATGCTGCATGCATAAACAGAGAAAGTCTTACTGTTCCAAAATCCCGCTTCATACACGTCCTCCTCATATATTCAAAATTAGACGCCACACAAACTAACTCATAACAACAAGTGGCTAATTTAATCTTATTACCTTTTCTTTCCCTCTTCTTCATCACATCACGCTATTTCTATTTCTCTTCTTCATCACATCATTCCGTTTATTCATTTTGTAACTAAAAATGCTGTAACCGTGCCGTCATCAACGTAACCACGATCCGTGATAGTGAGCGTTCGCATTATTCAACGCTCCCTATCACATATTCTCCCTTATTTTTTTGTAAATTCCGTTAACGGAGTTAACAATGACTCAGAAATCGGAAACCACCGTGGTTTACCTACACGGTAATCTCGATTTGACAATCCTGGAGGCTCGATTTCTACCTAACATGGACATGTTTTCAGAGCGTTTCAGAAGATTCTTCTCCGCTATAAATACCTGCGGTGCTTCCATCACCGGTAAAAGCAAGAATAACCAGCCACGTCATCATAACAACAAGATCATCACCAGCGATCCATATGTTACCGTTTGCCTCGCCGGTGCTACGGTGGCACGCACACGCGTAATCTCAAATTCGCAAAATCCTTCGTGGAAAGAGCATTTCAATATTCCCCTAGCTCATCCGGTTTCGCAGGTTGAGTTTTACGTAAAGGATAACGACATGTTTGGCGCCGATTTGATCGGAGTCGCTACCGTTTCCGCCAAGAGGATTTTATCAGGTGATGCAATCAGTGATTGGTTTCCGATTATAGGTTCGTTTGGTAAGCCTCCTAAACCTGATTGTGCGGTTCGTCTCGAGATGAAATTCACAAGCTGTGAGAATAGTCCTCTGTTCCGTTCACCCGATCCGGATCGGTTCGTTGTGCAGGATTCGTATTTTCCGGTTCGGCATGGAGGATCGGTAACGCTGTATCAAGATGCGCACGTTCCAGATTCGATGTTGCCAGAAGTTGAATTGGACGATGGAATTGAGTTTCAGCAAGGGAAGTGTTGGGAAGATATATGCCACGCTATCTTAGAAGCGCATCATTTGGTCTACATTGTAGGTTGGTCAATCTATCACAAGGTGAAGCTGGTTCGAGAGCCTACCAAGCCCTTACCTAGCGGTGGGAATTTGAATTTGGGAGAGTTGCTCAAATATAAATCACAAGAAGGTTTGCGAGTTTTACTATTGGTTTGGGATGATAAAACTTCGCACAGCAAATTTTTCATTAACACGGTACTTTTAAGTTTTCTTTTTTGTGCATTTCTACTAATCGTTTTAATTTAGGTGAAAATAATAGATTGATCAGGTTAGTTCAATCAATTTTTTGTTGGTTTTCATGAACATAAAACAAATTAAAAGTCATCATTGTCCCCACTTCTTCCATTTCTAAAAAGGGAAAAATGTTATGATCAGTATCAGACAAAAGTGGTTGATTATTACATAAATGGAAGGTTTAAAATTTGAGCCAGTTGCGTCTTGGTCCTCTTGATACTGCCGTCAAATATGGTTGGTGCGGCCTAAATTGCAGCAGCATTGTAGTCGGAGAGGCCCAAATCTTGATCGCAAATCTTTTTTTAAAATCTTGCTTAAATCCTATTACTTTACTTTCTGTTCTGTACCGTATCTAAGGGTCAACCGATCCTAGATAGTAGGTAGGAGATGAGATTGATCGGTAACAATTACGTCTGAGGTTGATATTACGAGACGAGATGAGTTGTCTCGCAAAGCCCACTCCGATCTTTAAAGTCGATGAAACCAGAGAGTTAATGCAAGTTTATATGGTAATTAATCGCGCACTCTTTGTTCGCAGATAAATGTTGTATTTATAGAGTCAAAAGTGCTTGAGTGTGATGATCGAACCGCTCGGTGAGGAAGTGTATTGTGGGCGTTGATGAATGAATGCAGGTGTCTTGCATTGTTTGGAGGCCCAATCACTTTGTTTTGAGAAGTGCGGGTGTAAATAGCATGGGCATATTTACACCGTAACACCTTCTAGAAATGGTTTGATGGTCTTCTTTCCTTCTTTAAAACTGAATCGAATTAAATTATAACAAATGATATATTTCTGAAATAGGCTTCTGCCTTCTAACATGTCTACACTCATCTGTTGTCTCCTTTATTTTACAATTTCACTGCTAATGGGGGGTTTTTTACATACAAGTTGCTTGAACAGAGAAACTGGTTTGGCCGTTTGGGCATATCTACTTTTCTTTGCATTCTGCCAAGTTTCATTTGGTGTTTGTTGACTATTTTCGTAACCTTTTGGTTGCAGAGTGGAATAATGCAAACTCATGATGAAGAAACTCGAAAGTTTTTCAAGCATTCTTCAGTTACATGTGTGCTGTCACCTCGATATGCCAGCAGTAAGCTTAGCATTTTCAAGCAGCAGGCATGCTTTGTGCTATGGTTTACTTTAATGGACTTTGTCATGTTTCTGTTACAAATTTCTCCATACTTTATCATTCTTTTCGTGCCTTCATAGTATCACTCTAGTTTAAATATATGTACGGCTGTACAAGATGGATTGGATACTCTCATCTGAGATTTTCACATGTAAAAACAAATTTTTCATGTGATGAAATCATGTGAAAATCTAACATGAGTGGGTCTATTCCCAATTCCCATGCACTAGATGTTGTTAAAATAAATGAAAAATATCTTATGGTATATGGATTTAATCTCAGAGTAATTTTGAACATCTTAAATTATCTATTAGGATGAGTTTTATCTCTTATAGTTTTTCATACTTCATTTTCTTATTTAATTGGAATTAAGCATCTTCTATTATATAGGGCTTAATGCGTAGTCTTTTTATCACAACATATCGCATCAAATTATACAAAAAAAAAAAAAATTATACAAGAATTTTATCAAGGGTCTTTGCTATCTATCTTTTCCTTATCTTTGCCTAAAAGTCTTATAATGTGAACAGACGTGATATTGGATTGGTGAGCCCTTTCATTTTGTATGGAACAATAGTTGAAAACCAAAAAAGAATTGTTTTCTTTCACAATCAATAATTGAATTTTGTGAGGAATTTTCCAAAAAAGAAGATTGCTTTCTTTTTTGAACAATTGAAAAACTTAATGACTATATAACGTGGTACCATACTTCAGGTTGTTGGGACGCTTTTTACCCACCATCAGAAATGTGTGATTGTTGATACACAAGCTCATGGCAATAATCGGAAGATAACTGCATTTATAGGTGGTTTAGATCTTTGTGATGGCCGGTATGATACACCAGAGCATAGAATTTTCCGTGATCTTGACACTGTTTATGAGGGTGATTATCATAATCCCACATTTTCTGTAAGTCCATAATCTCTGATAATACTTATTTAGATTAATATTCCAAAATTTATCATTTTGACCTCCTCTTCTTAACACGACATGTCCAGTTTCTGTTTCCATATCTAATAAGCAAAAAAAGTCATTTTGTTTATAAGCTGGTAGTATTTCTTGGTTTGAAGTCTTAATATCTATATAGCATTGTTATAGAATATGATCAATTGTTAACATGTTAAAGTAGAGACAGAAAACTTCATGATCCCACCCTTCCAATCAATTAGCACTCAGCAAGTTTGACATGTTAGAATTCCAGCATTGTTATTGATACTTTGCATTTAGGAACTTCATAAACATAATTATCTATGGTTTTCTGTGATACTAGTATTGAGATTGCCATGGCACACTTACCCAGTGTTTTTTTGTCTTCCATTTTAATAATAGGCAGGAACCAAGGGTCCAAGGCAACCATGGCATGATTTACATTGCAAAATTGAAGGTCCTGCTGCATATGATATACTCACTAATTTTGAACAGCGGTGGAAGAAAGCCACCAAATGGTCGGAGTTAGGTCAAAAATTCAAAAGAGTATCTCATTGGCATGATGATTCTTTGATTAAGTTAGAACGCATCTCTTGGATTCTTAGTCCTTCTGATGAAACTCCAAATGATGATCCTGAATTATGGGTTTCAAAGGAAGATGATCCTGAAAATTGGCATGTCCAGGTAACCAGTTCACTGTCCTTAAAGTACGGTTTCAATTTGCTTATTTTTCTTTAAACAGATAATTTGCTTACTTATAATTTTTGTTTTTCACAGGTTTTTCGATCCATAGATTCTGGCTCTTTGAAAGGATTTCCTAAGGAAATAAAGGAAGCTGAAGCTCAGGTGATTAAAATCTTTTTATATATGAACTTAACCAACATGTAGCCTGCTCTATAGATATATGTTATAGAACCTTTGGGTTTCCCTGTCTCACTAATTTAATTTTATTACCATTCATTTCAGAATCTTATTTGTGCTAAAAATTTGGTCATAGACAAGAGTATTCAAACAGCGTACATACACGCCATCAGATCTGCTCAACATTTTATTTATATCGAGAATCAATATTTCCTCGGGTCATCCTTTGCTTGGCCATCTTACAAAGAAGCAGGTTTTGGCAGAATATTGATGTTTTCTCATGTAACTTGTTGCATCTGCTTACAATTTTGATTGCTCATAGTTTCTGTATAGCCTATGACTAGTAATTAGTACGTGACAGATGTTTTTTTTTTTTTACTTTTAGCTCAGGATATTACAGAATATTACGGTGCTTGCTAAACCACACTCTTTTGCTTACATAGTGTAATCATGCAACTGCCTCCCTTACCGATGATGAGTTATAACTTATAACTATGTACTGTTATTGTGTGCCCAAACTATCGATATCACTTGAAATATCCAAAAATCACTGCTTATCCTTAAAATCTGCATAAGCCAAGCTCTTAAGCTCACAGTATATTTGAGCAACTGCTTAATGCTGATGATGTATGAAAAAATGGCACAAAATAGTGTCATAGTTTATAAGCTATGTACTGATTGCATGGCCAAAATTTTGTGACTTGAAATATCCATTTTATATCCTTGGTTTTCCTTCAAAACTATCTATTAGGATAATGTTTGGTTACTATTGTTGATCTTTCTTATTAGTTTTTCATGACAACATTTTCTACTTATCTGATCCTAGTATTTATTTTTTTAATTAGGGGCTGACAACTTAGTTCCTATGGAGTTGGCATTGAAGATTGTTAGTAAGATCAGATCCCAAGAGAGATTTACAGTTTATATTGTCATTCCAATGTGGCCTGAAGGTGTCCCTTCTTCCGCATCTGTGCAAGAGATTCTCTATTTTCAGGTAGTATAGTGTAAGAAAACCTAGCTAAAGGATTGTATAGAATTTGAAGTAGATAATTTTCCGTCCGTGAATAGTTATTGTTATGTTTTTTAAAGAGAAATTTACATTTTCAGGGACAAACTATGCAAATGATGTATGAAATCATAGCTCGGGAGCTAAAATCTATGGAACTTTACAATAGCCATCCAGAAGATTACCTCAATTTTTACTGTCTTGGTAACCGAGAGAAGCTTCCACCTGAAGTTTCAAGTACTCCAAATCATCCACTCTCAGAAAATGGTGACACGGTAACTTTCAAAAAAAAATTCTGGCTTTTCTGCATTAATAATGGAATGAATCAATGACTTTGTTTGCAGTATTTTATTGAGGCAAATGATGACCTTGCAGTTGAGAATATGTTTAGGCACGTTTGTGTCCATCTATTATGGTAGTGACCCCTGCTATACATGGATGTCATGTATATATAATATAATAAGCTTCCTCTCAAACTCTTCCAGCCAAAATAAATATACATGTTCTATATAATTTTCTTTTGGTTAGTAATTTAAATAGAATAACATATAATATCATTCAAGTTTTATTACCTATGTTAATTAATTTGATGAGCTTATTAAGAGTCGTCTCTACTGGCTTTCCTTGTTCTAGCTTATATTTATAAATTTTGTATTTACTTAGCTCTAGGGCTCTTGTAGTTGTGATCCTCGAGCTTGCCTTAAATAGTTGGTCCTTTTTAATATTTTAAAGGAGAAATGAGAAAGGAAGAAAAAAGATTAATTTTAAGGCTGTAATTAAATACCTATGGTCTTATGTTTTACGAAGATCAGATAGTTAACCCATTTCATTCATTTGCTACACTCTCATTTTTGTGTTTGGTAGAATTGGGTTAACATTTGTCTGTAATGATGATTATCAGGTTTCAGCTTCACAAAAGTTCCAACGGTTTATGATTTATGTACATGCAAAGGGAATGGTTGTGGATGATGAATACGTGATAATTGGGTCTGCCAATATTAATCAACGATCTTTGGCTGGATCAAGAGATACAGAGATAGCAATGGGTGCATATCAACCTGATCATTCATGGAATAAAAGAAAGGGACATCCACATGGTCAGGTTTGTACAATAAAATTCACTAAACATATACTATAAAAACGTTACTACATAGTTTTTGTTCAAACATATTTAATTGAGGTATTTGCAGGTATATGGGTATAGAATGTCCTTATGGGCAGAGCATTTAGGGACCATACAAGCTTCTTTCAAGGATCCTGAAAGTTTGGAGTGCGTTAAGAGTGTGAACAAGATTGCTAAAGACAACTGGAAGAAGTTCACAGCTGAGGAGTTTACTCCATTGCAAGGGCACCTTTTAAAATATCCTGTCAAAGTGGATTCAAATGGGAAAGTAATCTCATTACCTGGATTTGAGTCTTTCCCAGATGTAGGTGGCAAGGTGCTTGGCTCTCGATCTAACCTTCCCGATGCTCTAACTACATAGGCATACACATAACTTCTCATTTTCCACGTAAGAATAGCACTCAATCTCAAAAAAGGGAGAGAAAAATCGGATCGTATTACGTGCTTGGCAAAACGTTAGTAGCTCCTTATTACACCTGAATTTTTTTGAACCAATGTATTAATAGGCTGCGTATGCTGTATATTTGTATTGTATACTATTGAGTCTTTTCTGCATAGAGTGTTCAGGGCTTCTGGCGAATAATAAACACCATTATTTCTCACCCCACACCAGTATCGACGAGATGACCCTTGAAATCAAGGATCTCGTTCGTCACTGTTCCTGGGGTAATTTAACATTCACCAGGTAAAAATATTGTTTTAAGATTTGATTTTTTTTATATATTCAAAAGTTATATTTGGTAAACAATGTTTAATCTCTTTAAAGTTCAATGTGCTCAATAACTTTACAATCTTATATCGGGTTGCTGATCTAGTGTATTTGCACTGTGATTTTTACATTTCTACTACTTTTCCTTGTTCTTGCTGATCTAGAATAAATAAAATATTCACGAATCTTTAGATTGGATTGTATATACTGTTTGTTCTAATTTCGTGAAGGGGGAACTAATGGCTCCTCACAACATATTTTCTCACTGAAAAACGTATCATTACTGCTTTTTCTATTTTGAGGGAAAATTCAAATTGATCCTTAACAAAAAAAATGTAGATATTAGTTTAGTTCAAATTAGTTCTTTTAGGATAATTTTTTAAGGGCAATTTAGTTTCTATCGATGACTAATTTAACTCATATTTTCATTTTTCGGGTATTAAATTAGTAATTTTGATTTCTTAGGAATCAAATTGGTCTCCCATTTTTTAAAATTTTCGGCTCACTAAATGCATGTTAGACACATTTGACTAGCACAAGTCATTCGCTTTACAGTGTATTTTTGGAGATTTAATTTGTAGTCAATCTATTCTTTTTGGAGTAATAATATTGTTTTAGCCCATTAATTATTAGCATATTTTTTACAATATTGATAAGAAATTTGGAAGACTAGCAAAAATTGAAAACTGCTGCATCTTCTGTCAAATCCACAGCTTTGGCATACACACTGATCTTTCATATCTACCTCACAATTGAAAAATAAAATCTAAGCCACGTCAGAGGATAACATCCAATCCAACCAATCACAGCAATCTTAACCAGATAACCCACTTCAACTAGCTCATCATCATATTATCCAAATCACACAAACCTTAGCCACACAAAAACCAATCCACACCTTTACCTTATATTCATTCATTCATCAATCATCATACTATAAAAAATCACCCTTTGTGTTTCTCTCCTTCGATAACACTTCATTCAAATTCAAACACAAAAATTCAGTAGTAGATAAGATATGGCCACTATCACTTCCACTGCTGTTACTATTCCATCATTCACAGGTCTTAAGGCAAATGGAACCAAAGTTAATGCCATAACTACTAAGGTAGTTTCAACACCAAGGCTTGGAATCAAAGCTTCAATGAAAGATTTTGGAGTTGCTGTTATTGCTACTGCAGCAAGTGCTGTTCTAGCTAGCAATGCTATGGCTATTGAAGTTTTACTTGGTAGTGATGATGGATCTTTGGCTTTTGTTCCAAATGATTTCTCAATTAGTGCTGGTGAGAAGATTGTGTTCAAGAACAATGCTGGTTTCCCACACAATGTTATTTTTGATGAAGATGAGATTCCTAGTGGTGTTGATGCTTCAAAAATTTCTATGAATGAAGAAGATCTTCTTAATGGTGCTGGTGAGACTTACACTGTTTCTCTTGATGCTAAGGGTACTTACAGTTTTTACTGTTCACCTCATGCTGGAGCTGGTATGGTTGGAAAAGTTACTGTTAATTAGATGCATGTCTCTTAATTTGTATTATGGTTCATGTTAATTTTGCATGTTCTTCTAGAAGAGCTTAATTAATATCGTTCTTGTCTTATGATTGGATATTGTATTATTTGTATGATGAGATGATGAATTGATCATGTATAATGCCTTCATGTAATAATTCATTTACCTAAGACCATTTCATCCTTAACTCGACGGAATGGTTAGGACGAATATCATAACGCCAATCGTAGGATCTAGCTAGCTCATGCAGAAATTGTTAGGCTAAATATCATAATTTGAGTTCGAACATAATTTGTGCCCTGTGAGTTTCAGGTAGCACTTGTCACTCCGTCTACAGACTAGAAAATATAATCTTAGGAAAATTAAGCAAAGCTAATTCATTTCATTAATAGACAAATGCTGAAATTGAAAGACAGTGTCATATGAAAGACTCAAAATAAATTACTGAAGAAACCAAACAGATTATTTATCCAATGAAAAGTAAAACAAAACACAAATAAACTGTCTTCAAAGCATGCCATCTGATTTTGCAGGCATTCTCCTAAGAAAATTCTGTGGAAATGTAGGAAGATCAAAGCGAACTCTTGGAGGTCTTAACAAGTAAGAAATCCAAAGGATAATTAAACTGCGAATCGAAATTAGACAAGTCCCAATGATAGCAACCAAACAGAAAATCAGAAACAAAGCTGTTGCTCTTGGATCTCTCCAGCTGATAACTGACTGCACCCTCTCTCCTTGAGTAGCCAAATCTCCCATAATTTCTATCACTTTCCCCGAAAGACTTCGCAATCTATCATACCTTTTCTTCAAGTTATCGCCGCTAAATTTACTCGGAAATGGATCAAACTCTTCTTCAAGTTCCTCAGTTGTTGCTGTATCAGCATGAGACAGTTTAATATCCATATGAGAAGGATATCTCGGCCTCTTTCGGTACCGCCAAATACCTCGAACGAGTAAATTAGTAAACATCATCAGCAAAACTAGTCCTGGTCGAAAAATGACCAAGAGAAAGAACAAATACGCGATTACTGACTTAGCCGAATTCTTCCAACTGCGTATCTCCTTGAGAAATTTGCATACAGAAATTAAACCATTTAGAAGACCTTGAATTCTATAAAGCTGAGCTCTTGCTCTTCTAACACTCCACACATTTCCTCTCATGTCTAACATATACTCAATAACTTCTTTACTGAGAGGCGGTTCGGCTCTTCGAAACTTCAACATGGTGATAGCTGCAGCTTGATTTCTCAAACTATCAACTTGAAACATTGACAATGGTAATATATAGTGCATAGTTGGAAACATAGGTTGAGCATAAGTTTGCAAAACATTCAATAAAGAAGGACAAGAAAATCTTACAGCTAATTGAATTTCTCCCATTTTCTTTGCTCCTTGAGTATGAAGATTTATAAGTGGATAAGAATGAGTGTAAATTCTATCACTTTCAATTGTTGAAAGTCTAATCCTTACCTTACCAATTCTTTTATCACCTTCTCCTTTAGCATTTTTTCCTCCATGTATGTGTCCATTATCAAAAACCACAATTGTGATAACAGTGCAAGGATCAAAAACTTCCCAAGTATATTGTTCATTCCATTTCGGCGAAAAGCTTTCAACAATAGTCCTTGTTCTAACCCACTTGAACCGTATTTCGCTCACGCATACGCTGCGTCGATTCGATCTTTTTCATTGGAGATAATCCAACAGCATTCAAAATCCCCAATTCCAAAACACCAATACTTGGTTTGCATAATTGCTTACAAGATGGTCTAAGATCACTACTATAATGAGTAGCTTCATCAAGAACATGGTAACCTCCATCTAAAGAGATTCTCAAATTTAGTTTACTATTAAAATTAACCTCTTCTCCACTTTCCTCAGGTTCCTTTGGTTTTTGAAGATTGTACCATACATTAGGTACATGAGTAGCATCTACTCTTCTCTCCACATTCTTAAGATGAATCACACAAAACCCTAATCTTTCATGCTTGTTGGAATTCCCTTGCCCTTGCTCAATACTCAAAATCAACGACTCGTCGAAAGGCTCTGCTGCAACAAACATCAAATCCTCGTTCCACAAAGGGTTCGGGTTCGCCTTCATTGATCGACTTCTCAATGTCAAGTTCCCCAAAACACCTTGGATAAAAATATCACTATTGTTGCCACCTTTGTTTTTGAGCAACAAATCTTGACATTGAATCACATTGACTCTAAGATACCAAAGCCGCGGAGAAATATAAACCTTCGAACGAGTATACGCAATGTTTTCGACACTAGCTGGTGCAGCATCTGAATGCCATGCATCTGGAAAACCTTCATCAGCTTGAGTTCCCATCCAAACAGAAACCATTAACTCACCTTGAACAAGTTTCACACCATTTTGATCCTCAAGCTTATACCAATTTGGTGCTAAAGGACTATCTGGTGGGACCCTCATAGGAACATCAGAGATTGTAAACATTACACGACCAATCAAAACATTAACTAGTTTAGGTTCATCAGCATCAACATTTTTGTCCATAACCACAATTTCCAAAACTTGTTCTTGAATCCTCTCTTTGGAAAAAGCAAAGACTTGGTTCCATTCAGGATTTGAGGTTTTCTCAAACACTTTTGTTGTTCCTACAAAGTTTCCAAGCCTCACTTCCACAAAAGGATTGCAAGTTTGGAATCATGAGTTTTGGGTAAGTCTTTTGCTCTAATCACCCTTGCAAACAGAAATTGCATTTGTTCAACAAGATCAAATGTTGTTGGAAGCCTGTCACCACTTATCACCCTTCCTGCATTGATGTTTGGTGTTGTTTCCTTCAATGAAAAATCTTCTTTTTGCTTCCCTTTGATGTTTTGATTTTGGTTTTGGTTTTGGTTTGCCATTGTGTATAACTAACACTGCAACAAAGAACAGTTAATTAACACAAAATGTGAGTTGAAGTTCAAAGTTAATAATATGCAAATATACAAAAGAAAGAATAGAATGAGGAAGAGAATGTGTGTGATGAATCATGATTACCTAGGAAACTTCGAATGAGAGACAGTGGCAGGATGAGGAAAGACAGACACGATTGTTGTCAGTTTTAGATGGAAAATGTTAACTGCTTTTTTATTTTTTAAATTAAATTAAAATTTCATTTAAGTGTGATAAACAAAGAAATCAATGTGGTGATTGCAATTTGTTTTTTTTTGGTGAAGGTGTAATGGCAGAAATAAAGTGATTGAAATTTGTAACAGCTTCGTCATATTATTTTCGTAATGAATACCCATTTAATTTTATTAAATTATTATAATATGTGGGGATATAAATATAACTTGTGCAACGAGCAGTTTTTTTTGTGCAATAATCGGTTTGATTTTTTGAAAGACAAGTTTGACTTTAACGGTTTTATGCTTTTTTCTTAATCAACGGTTTTATGCTTTGATTACCGAATTAATTAAAATCAATTTTTTTTCAATTGATATTATATCAATAAATTAATATCATTGGATTTAAACCTTACTGTAGTAGTTGTGACGGGAAAATAAACTTTAGTACAGGTTTTTTACAAAAAATTTAGGTGACATTGTTAGAGGGGTTTGGATCCTCTCAATTTGGATGTAGAGTGGCACAATAATTATTATACTATTATTTTTAAAATAATAATAAAATAATAAATTTGTCACTTTCTCTTTAAAATGGACCTCTCCAATAAATTGAGAGGATTTTTACCTCGTTAGAGTATGGGTAGAAAAACCTTTGGGGGCGTTTGTTTCAAATTAAGGAAAATTGCTCCCAAGAATAACATTCTTAGGAATATAGCGGTAGGAATAATAATCCAATGTATCCTCGAAAAAGAGTGTTTGGTAAATTTTTAAGCATTCCTTAGAATAAAGTGGTTATAGTAATTAAAATAATTTTATATTTAAATTTTCATTTAATTTTCACGGGAATCATTATTACCATAATTTTCATGGGAATCATTTCATTGAATGATGGAGATTATTAGAAGTTATCCCACACCTAGGAATCTTCATACCCAGGAATAGTTATTTTCAAACTTGTAACAAACATGGGAATCCTCATTCCTAACTAATAAATTTGTAGGACCATAATGGCCGGCAAAACTCTTCCTCAAGAGATTTAACACCGATACATGCCCGAGACTGGATTCAAACTCAAGACCTTGGTTAAGCTGAAGAGATCCCTACCACATTCATCCTAGAGTTGTCTGAGATATTCCTCCGTCGTTGCCCCAACTGCCTATACTACAAAGATCTTTCCACCAAACAGAAGCAAACAAGGGGGACCGGATGGAGGAAGAAGGAAGAAGAGGAAATGGCCTGACCGTACTTGGCGGAGAGGACTTGCATCCATAAGGCAACCCTACTAGAGAGGAGTCTCATTATTAAACCATGAAAATAAAAAGTTTAGGATGGACAGTAGAACTATATATAACTATAACTATAACTATAACATGGGAGTGGAGCATGTAAGGTAGTGTGAGCAGCTGAGGAGCTATATCCATTAAAGTTAGTTCCAGAAGAAGTTGTATAAGCACCCATGTTAGGGAACACAAGCCACTCATTCACAAGCATTTCAGGGAGCTGGTAGTCTCTAAGAACCGTATCTATAGAATCACAAGTAGAAGAAAATGTTTTTGTTGGGTTCTTCTGATCAAGTTTTAAGAAACACCTGAGTGGGAAGCACGTGACAGTAGCAAAATCAAACATAACATTATTGAGTGTACCATAATATACACCATCATCGATCCAAGACTCCCTCACGTGATCCCTCACTCTCTTCCCAATAACTCTTGTTGTTACCAAAGTGCATGTCGTTTCCGCAAAGTAACGACCAGGCTCACCAATAACCACTAGTTCTTCGTCTTTCGCAAAATGAGCTTCAATTGCAGCATTCACTTGCAATGCAGCAACGTCAAATTGGTTTCCAGAAGTGAATCCTCCACCAATATCAAGGATCTTCATTCTCGGCAAGCCGAGCCGTGAAGCCGTTTCGAAGACACTCTTAGCCATTGCAATGGCTCCATTATATATAGGCTCGCGAGTCGGCTCCTCCACTACCTATGTGGAACGTTACACCCTTGACTTTAAGTCCCGCCACGTCAGCAACACGGAGAAGCTCAGGAACTTCATCAAGAAGTGCACCGTATTTGAGTCCCAAACACGACCGTGCTCCGCTGTCATCCAGAGGTTTATTGCGGAGGAGCAACTCGCAATTCGGGCGCCATTTTTTGATCTTTTCGATTTCTCCTACAGAGTCGTAGGTTGATAGGTTGACACCAACACTGGCAGCGTATTTGATGTGAGATTCTGGTTTGCATGGGTTGGCTTAGATGATTCTGTCCTGTTGGACATTTTAGTGTAATTAATCTCATTATTATGTTAATATAAGAGTGCACGCTTGTTTTAACATAATAAGGAGAGTTGTATGCAGTTTGCGCGCGGATCACGCTTGAAGCGCAAGCTTAGCGCGATTTAAGCAGTTGATGTTTTACGCGATCGCGCGCATGACTTGCGCGTGACGCGCGAATGGCGCGCGGATTGACAGTGCAGGATATGCGCAGTTGCGTGTGAAGCGCAAACGGCACGCCAGTGCAGCGCGACTTGTCTGATAATGCAGTTTTAAGTATAAAACTGTTGAAAACTGCCACAACCCGACGGGTTCTTCATATTGATCAATTATTTCTGGTTCTGAAAGTCATAAGAAATAACTCCATACACAAAAACAAAACTCTTGAACATAATCTTCTGATTTTATCCGATTGAACGATTTTGGTTGAACCCCGAAATTTGATTCAATCTGAAAGTGTTATACACAACTGTAATACCCTAATTTTGTCCGTCCCTTAACTCAAGCCAATTTCAAGAATTGGAACTCAACTAAATCAAAGTACCCTGCTTGTTTAAGTTAAGCGAAGCACGCATTTGTTTAAATCGTATGCGTTCTTCGTTTTAGTCGTACATAAGTAATGTTTTTAGGTAATGAGCTCATTTCTTCTATTTTGAGTCTCGTTTTAGCGTATTCGCTCTACTCTGGCCCGCTGCTCGTCTTTGTGTTTGACCAGACTCTTTTTATTATTATTATTCTTTTCTTTTTGTACAGTTAATTTATTTTGAGCATATATATATATAGTCCAAAAGGTCAAAAAAAAAATTCTATCTAGTTTATTTATAATTTAAAAGTGTTTAAGAGTCCAAAAATGTCAAAAAATACTATTTAATTTTATTACAACTTAGAAGAGTCCCAAATGTCCAAATGTCCAAAAAATACAAAAATAATAATACAAAACATACAAAAATAAATAAATTGAAAATTACAAAAATAAAAAAAAAACAGAAAGCAGCAGAAGTGATAAAGTTGGGTTCCAACAATTTGCTCTCCAAGTAGTGGGCTTGGATCAGGACACGAAAAGAGTCAAAGCCCAGTCAAAATAATTAATGCAGAAACCTAATGTTTTGATATAAAAAGGCAATCAATGATCAGTCAAGGTACACGTTTTTCGAGGTAAAAAATCATCAAAAAACAGATTAGGGTTTTACACTGAAACCCTAATCACCTAAACAGATTGTTTAGATCTGAGCAGTAAAAAAAATAAGGAAAAAGCGATGGTGATCAAGGAAAAAACAAAGAGCAAACAAAGCAGTAACCTCAAAGAACAACATCAGTCATTCAAACAAGCAACACCATCGATCTCGTTTTTTTTTCTTTTTCAGAATAAATCGAAAGTCAGGTTGGTAGTGTTTTTTTTTTATATATACATGTTCTAAGTAGTTATGAGTTAGATACGATTTGTTTTTATATATATGGATCAGACTTGTGTTGTATGTATCTGGATTAGCATGGTCAGGACAGAAAACATTTGGTGTATGTTAACGTAATAGTTTTTTTTTAGGAGCAGATCAACAAGTTTTAAAAAAAAACATATACCATTAGATTTGGGCCAAACCAGAAACATGGAAGGGAAGAAGAAGAAAAAAAAAAAAAAAAAAAAACGAAAGAGAACCAGCCACCATCAGAGAAATCAAAAATAAAGCAAACTTGGAAAACCACCACCGCCGGCGAAACGAGCCACCGTGAGCTTCGTCTTCTCCGGCGAAACGAGTTCCGGCCGCTCCCTTCCTTCATCGTCGCATCCACCCCCAAAATCACTCCTTCACCGTCGCGACCACCACTGCCCCTATCACCGTCGCACCACCACCGATCCCTCTCTCTCTCACCGAAAACACGCCTCTCTCTCCGTCTCTCTCACCGCAACCACCACCAGAAACCCTCACTCCCTCCATCGCCGTAGAAACCGCCGTTCCACCTCTCTCTCCCTCGCCGTAGAAGACGGCGGAATTTCCTTGTAACTCTCTCTCTGGCTCATGGCGCCAGCAGTGGAGGTGGAAGGGGGAGTGTTTTTAGGTTTAGGGTTTCTATAATGGGCCTTATATAGTGTCTCCCATTATTCATTTTATTTTTAATTTATTTTTAATACTCAGAATACTACTAACACCCCCTGATTCCTGCGCGCATCCCTCCCTCACTTAAGCCCAGTTTCGCATACTGGGCTCCCATATGCGAACTGGGCTTGCTGTTTACACCCCCTGTTTAATTATACCACCCCCCTACGACTAATAACACCCCCATTTTGCAATTTTCACCCATTTCTCGTTTTAATTCTTTTTCAACTCAAATAATTTCTCAATAAATCAAAAACTTTGTTAATGATTTTGCGAAGCCTCTGCTTGCATAATCATTAACAATGAGGAACTAGTGGTGATCACTTGGAGCCTTTGCTCAATTGATCATCATGAATTTTTCTAAATACTTTCAATAAATCAAAAAACTTTGTTAATGGTTTTGCGAAGCCTTTGCTTGCATAATCATTAACAATGAGGAACTAGCGGTGATCACTTGGAGCCCTTGCTCAATTGATCATCATGAATGCCTAATTTTTCTAAATACTTTCAATAAATCAAAAAAACTTTGTTAACGGTTTTGCGAAGCCTTTGCTTGCATAATCATTAACAATGAGGAACTAGCGGTGATCACTTGGAGCCCTTGCTCAATTTATCATCATGAATGCCTAATTTTCCTAAAAAAACTTTTCATTAAATCAAAAAAACTTTGTTATTGGTCCCGCGAAGCCTTTGCTTGCATGATTGTTAACAATGGAGTTCTAATGGTGGTCACTTGGAGCCTTTGCTCAATTGATCATCATGAAAGCTCAGTTTTCACAATTAAACAAGATACAATTTAAAAAAAAATAAAATAAAAACCTAGAACTTGAATTCTCCATCGCACCTGGAGATACGTAGGAGCGGATCCCCTCCGTCAAGCACAATAAACTAAAAACATTTTTCCTTTCAAAGAACCAAAGCGCTAACTCTCGTCGAGCGCCAATAAAAAAATTTCATTAAGTCTTTTTCAATTAAGAGGCAAAGTTAAGTATTCTTCAAACCAACACTTAAAATCACACGATTAATTAAAGGTTCCCTTTCAGTAGAAAGGAGGTGTGGGGTGCTAATACCTTCCCTATGCCTAACCGACCCCCGAACCCAAATCTCCCGGTTTTCCAAAAGACCACCTGCCTTCCAAAAAGGTTTTTCTTCAATATTTTCCTTATAAAAAATATTGGTGGCGACTTCATTGTTTTAAAAAGTTGTAAACGAAGAAAATCCTTCGGGGACTTTTTCGGGCGCAACAACAACTTCAGATTTATCCAAGTATCATCTTGAAATTTCAGAAATTAACCAACAAAAGATTGAATCAAATTCTCTGAAATGACGAACGATAGTTCGAAGATGACAAGCAAGTTTGCGAAATTGGACAAGTTTGAAGGGTAGGATTTTAGAAGATGGCAGAAGAAGATGCACTTTCTCTTGACAACATTGAAAGTGGTGTATGTGCTGAGTACACCGATGCCGGTGTATATGGAACAAGAAACTCTGGATCAAACAAGGAAGCGTTTGAAATGGGAGAACGACGATTACATTTGTCGTGGACACATTCTGAACGGTATGTCTGACTCTCTCTTTGATATTTATCAAAATGTTGAATCTGCTAAGGAATTATGGGACTCTCTTGAGACCAAATATATGGCAGAAGATGCCTCAAGTAACAAATTCCTGGTTAGTAATTTCTTTAATTATAAAATGGTTGATTCAAGGCCTGTTATGGAACAATATAATGAACTGCTGCGAATTTTGGGTCGGGATTTACTCAACATGATTTGAAAATGGATGAATCCATTGCGTTTCATCTATAATTGATAAAGCGCTTCTTCTTGGAAAGATTTCAAGCATACCTTGAAACATAAGAAGGAAGAGTTAACTTTGGTTCAACTTGGTAGTCATTTCATGATTGAGAGAGTCACGAGGCTCGGAAAATGACAAAGTAAATGATAAAAATGTAGCGAGTTCCTCTTCCGTTAATATGGTAGAGGAAAGTGGAACAGCTTAAGCAAAATTACAATGGCAAATGTAAGAAACGAAAGTTTCAAGGAAATAAGAACAAAGGTCCAAACAAAGCAGACAAAATTGTCATCTTTGGAAGTGTGGGAAAACCGGTCATCTAAAGAGGGGACCGCTGGTGTTCAAAGAAAAGAACAAGGTTGGTCCTAGTGGATCGAATGATCCCGAAAAGCAACAAGGTCGATTGTTGTGAATAATTTTAATTCGAATACGAATTCAAATTATGTATCACTAATATCCGAGGCATTCTATGCGAGGATGATGGCGTTGCTTGGTGGTTTGATTCGGGAGCAACAAGCCATGTGTGCAAAGATCGTTGTTGGTTCAAGGAATTTAGACCAATTGATGATGGCTCTATAGTGAAGA
The DNA here is from genome assembly GCA_020916435.1 of Oxytropis ochrocephala. Classification (NCBI taxonomy): domain Eukaryota; kingdom Viridiplantae; phylum Streptophyta; class Magnoliopsida; order Fabales; family Fabaceae; genus Oxytropis; species Oxytropis ochrocephala. Next base: position 1,290,658 of record CM037089.1, read on the forward strand.
TGGGCAATGTTGCGATCGAACCAATCCTAGGAATAGGTTGTGTGAATTTAGTTTTTACTTAGGAAAAAGTTTGTATTTGGATAATGTCTTATTTGTACACCGTATCCGTAAGAACTTATTATGCGGTATGGTTTTAAATAATTGTGGTTTCAAGCAAGTACTTGAAAGTGACAAGTACATCTTGTCAAGACATGGTTCTTTTGTTGGATTTGGTTATCGTTGTAATGGAATGTTTAAATTAAACATTGATGTTCCTTTTGTTCATGAATCTGTTTGTATGGTCTCGTGTAGTTCTATAACTAATACGACAAAATCAGAAATTTGGCATGCTAGATTAGGACATGTTCACTACAAAAGATTAAAAGATATGTCAAAATCAAGTATGATTCCTCCTTTTGATGTGAACATTGAAAAATGCAAAACATGCATGTTGACCAAGATCACTAGGAAACCTTTTAAGGATGTTAAAAGTGAGACTAAAGTCTTAGACCTTATTCATAGTGATTTGTGTGACTTGCATGCTACTCCATCATTAGGTCATAAAAAATATCTTGTTACTTTTATTGATGATGCATCTAGGTATTGTTATGTATATTTATTAACTACAAAAGATGAAGCTCTTGATAAATTTAAAATCTATAAGAAAGAGGTAGAACTTCATCAAAATGGGCTAATCAAAACTCTTCAGACGGATAGGGAGGTGAGTATTATGATCCTATTTATTTTCAATCTACCGGAATAATACATCAAACTACAGCCCCTATACACCACAACAGAATGGTGTAGCCGAAAGGAAGAATAGAACCTTGAAAGAAATGGTGAATTCTATGCTATCCTATTAGGGTCTAAGTGAAGGATTTTGGGGTGAGGCTATGTTGATGACACATTACTTGTTGAATGCAATTCCTAACAAAAGGAATAAGGTTACCCCATATGAACTTTGGCACAAAGACACCAAATTTGAGTTATCTCAAAATTTGGGGATGTAGGGTGTAGTCGGACTTTACAGTAACCTAAAAGGAAAACCTTAGGTGAAAGAGGTATAGATCGCATATTTATTGGATATCTTTGAGCACTCTAAAGCATATAGATTCTATGTGCTAGAATCTAATGATTATGTTGATGTGAACTCGGTCATAGAGTCACGGGATGCAATATTTGATGAACAAAGGTTCACATCTAAACCTAGGCTAAAGAACATGAATTCCATGTCGAAAGTCTCAGTTAATAATGAGGATATACCTTCAACTAGTACGAAACAAGAAAGAGTACGAGAGTAAGAAAGGCTAAGTCATTTGGTGATGATTTTCAACTCTATTTGGTTGAAGGGTCAAGGAATGATGTTGAATTTCAATATCAATATTGCCTCAATGTTGAGGAAGATCCAAAGACTTTTAGTGAAGCAATGGCTTCGCGGATGTAGCGATTGCGGAAAGAAGCAATCCAAAGTGAGATGGACTCCATCTTGCAAAATAATACACGGAAATTGGTTGACTTACCTCCCGGATGTAAGCCCCTAGGATGTAAGATGATCTTTAGGAGAAAGATGAAAGTGGATGGCATCAGAGACAAGTACAAAGCCGATTGGTGATCCAAGGCTTTAGGCAAAAGGAGGGTATTGATTTTTTCGATACATATGCTCATGTTGCTAGGATATCCACTATTAGACTCGTTGTTAGCACTTCTTCGCTATCCACAATCTGGTGATTCACCAAATGGATGTGAAAAGCGCATTCTTAAATGGTGAATTGGATGAAGAGATATACATGAAGCAACTGAAGGGTTTGTTATGCCGGAAATGAAAATAAGGTGTGTAAACCGATGAAATCTCTTTATGGCTTGAAACAAGCACCTAAACAATGGCATCAAAAATTTGATGAGGTTGTGTTATCTAGTGGTTTTGTTCTAAACCAAGCGGATAAATGTCTATACTGACAAGTTTGATACTCATGGCAAAGGAGTTATCATTTGTTTGTATGTAGGCGACATGTTGATCTTTGTGCACCACCAAGATCAAGTTGATGAAACTAAGGCATTTTTGTCCTCTAAGTTTGATATGAAAGATATGGGGAGGCGGACGTGATCTTAGGAATAAAGATCAAACGTGGAAACAATGGCATCTCCATCTCTCAATCACATTATATTGAGAAGATATTGGAGAAATTTAATTTTAAAGATTGTTCTCATTAAGTATTCCCATTGATCCTAACCTGAAGCTACTACCTAATAAAGGTATAGTAGTGTCTCAACTTGAATACTCCAGGGCGATAGGATCACTCATGTATACAATGATTAGTACTAGGCCTGATATAGCTTATGTTGTTGCTAAACTTAGTAGGTTTACAAGTAATCCTAGTTCCCATCATTGGCAAGCTATGAACAGAGTATTCAAGTACTTAAAGGGAACCATTAATTATGGTTTGACATATACTGGATTTCCTTCAATTATTGAAGGTTATTCAGATGCAAGCTAGATAACCAATATGGAAGATTATTCATCCACAAGTGGTTGGGTATTCCTCCTTGGAGGAGGTGCTATTTCTTGGGCATCCAAGAAACAGACTTGCATTACAAATTCAACAATGGAATCTGAATTTGTAGCTTTAGCAAAGAAATGTAAAGAAGCCGAGTGGCTAAGAAATCGATCTATGAGATTCCATTGTGGCCCAAACCTATACCTCCCAAGTCTATCGGTGTGATAGTCCAGGCTACTTTGGCTAAGGCATATAGTCAAGTGTATAATGGGAAATCTAGACACTTGGGTGTTAGACACAACATGGTTCGGGAGTTAATCATGCATGGTGTGATATCAGTGGAGTTTGTGAGAACTCAACATAATTTGGCCGATCATTTAACCAAAGGGTTAAGTAGAGATCTCGTGAAAAGGTAATTTTGTGGGATTAGGATTAAAGTCCATCGGAATCTCTTATGTTAAGATACCCAATTCCCATCTAATATGACGTTAGATTTGAATTCAATGTGGAAAGCTTAACATGTAGAGATTGGAACACATCATCGAAAGAATCCCAAAAGGTATGTGTTCGGTTCTGTAAGTTAAGGAGGTTGAAGTATAACTTCTTAATGGTCTTTTGAAAAATTGCCTTTTGCAGGCGCAAGAAAGAAAAGGACTACCTATATAAGCATGAAGTTTAGCCGCTTCAAGAAGTGGGACTTGGCTTTGATATGCTTATGAAGGATAGGGACACAGGCTAGTAAACTAGTGTCGAGTAAGAGTAATGTTTTAAACTATTGTGCAGATTACCTTCATGTATTCATTATGAATAGAAAGGGTTCAATCCTTTGTGACACCCTGATATTCGAATATTTGAAACGTGTAATTAGCTAAGATGAAATTCAATCGTCACGATATTTCATTTATGCAGTAGTTTGTTGTATGCTATGACTTTGGTGATTTGATCAGTAATTACGCTAAAATGGGGGAGGTTTGTTGGACATTTTAGTGTAATTAATCTCATTATTATGTTAATATAAGAGTGCACGCTTGTTTTAACATAATAAGGAGAAGTTGTATGCGATTTCTGCTTGCGGATCACGCTTGAAGCGCAAGCTTAGCGCAGTTTGGCAGTGATGTTTCTGCCCAGTCGCGCATGACTTGCGCGTGACGCGCGAATGGCGCGCAGATTGTGAAGGCAGATATGCGCGATTTGCGCGCGTGAAGCGCAAACGCGCGCCGATCTGCGCCGCGACTTGTCTGATAATGCAGTTTTAAGTATAAAACTGTTGAAAACTGCCACAACCCGACGGGTTCTTCATATTGATCAATTATTTCTGGTTCTGAAAGTCATAGGAAATAACTCCATACACAAAAACAAAACTCTTGAACATAATCTTCTGATTTTATCCGATTGAACGATTTTGGTTGAACCCCGAAATTTGATTCAATCTGAAAGTGTTATACACAACTTCAGATTTATCCAAGTATCATCTTGAAATTTCAGAAATTAACCGACATGTCCGGTGAGATTTTTAGTGACAAAACGGATTCCATTTCTATTTGTATTATCTAACCATGTATGTCAGTGCTCGAGTATATTTACTTCAGATTGGCTCAAGAGACAACTAACTAATAAATACTCAAAATTAACCAACTAACGTGGGACAGAGATACACCTAACCATAATAAACAAAATTGACCAACCCACAGGGATGGATGCACCTTTAAATAATGATTAAAAAATTATTTTGCTCTTGACCAAAAGAAAATAAAAATTATTTTGCTTATATAAAGAATTTTCTTTTGCCCCATCAAAAACTAAAGATTGCCCTTATAGAAACAATTTTTAAAATTAAACATAGAAATTCACAAGAAATAAATATTTTGAGAATAATCATCCTTGTAGATTCTCTTTGCTTCATTTCCCAGTGATCTGTTATTTTGGGGAGGAAATACAGTGTAGAGGCTTCAATCCATTTTTTTAGTATAAGCTTCAATCTTTTTTTTAAACTAAATTGTAACGGAAAATTAGTTAAGTTTCTCCCTGACATACCATATTGGTCATGTGCAGCAGAAAATTCTAGAATTTCAGAGAAATTGGGCCTCAAAGATGGATCTTGGTGCCAGCACCACTGAATCAAATCAAATCCACTAATTTTGAATGAGTGTGCCTTGGAATTTTAGGCCTCAATCCCTGTAATTAATCCCAAAATCTAATTCAATTTAGAGCTTTCAAGTTAATATGTTTCTTCTATCCTATGCAAATCCTATGTTGCATGGGTACAGTACTAATACGGGATATGTTGTTTTTCAAAAAACAACGTAGTATAATTTTGATATAAACATGACTAAAAAATAGAAAACACAAATAAGTATAACATATTGCAAACAACTTGACAATGAAATATACGAAAAACTTATTTATATAGCAGAAAATAAGGAAATATCATACAATTAATAGGAAAATTTTCAATATCATCAAAAATAGAATGAAAAATTTTATTCTTTACAATACAAATACATAAATTTATACATTGGACAACATATGCAGACTGATAAAGTATAAAGTACCCAATAAGTACCGGTTCTGAGTACAAGTTCGATACGAATACAGTTCTAGTTTTAAAGTGCCCATGCTTCAGAGCTTCTATCTGATGAGCTGTCTTTGATGATAATCAACATATTTCATTCAAATCACTGGTGTCATTCCAATTATTCTAGTAGCACTGACATGCAAAGTAAGTTTAAATCTTTAACGAACACCACATAAATAATTTCCTAGAGACAAATGCATATATATATAAATAATATCCTAGTGAACTACCTTCTGGACCACTCCAACTGCTGCTTGCAACGGGGACAAATGCTCATAAGGAAGCTGGCATTCAATCATAAAACATGGATGAAAGGTGTGAATTTTCGAGCAACCATAATAGTAACCGAACCAAAACACATGAATAAAAAAGAAACTTTAAAACATAATTCCACTTTTTATTCTCCATTTCTGATAAATACATTGCTACTCACTTATAAACCACTGAAACTATTATTATTCCTTACTCTTTCCTATACCAAAGTTTGTAATTTAACCATTAACCCTATCTGACTTGGTGTAGTCAACATTGGCTGGAAACTTCCGTTCTTCAGTTTCAGGAAATTATCCGGCTAAAGCGTCGAACCTACATACTAAGCTCTATAAGTACAATCCCAAAGGGAGAGGGTTTAACTCTGAGGCTCCATAGACACTAGCAAGAGAAAACCAAAGAATGAAAAAAGGAAACACAGAAAGCATTACCTTGCCTGTAAGCAGCTCCCAGAGAACAATGGCAAAGCTAAAGACATCAGCTTTGTGATCATATGGTTTATGTTCAATAACCTTCCATATGTCAAAGAAAGAAATCACAAGTTATTATAATCAATAAAATCAGTGGTAGAAGTAAAAGCAATGAAACACAATTTTTTAATAAGACGTCTCATGTAACCAATTAAAGCAGCCATAGATAAAAACCACAGATTTGGTACAGCCAATGGGACAGAAGAGTAATAACTACCTTTGCCTTTTATTGAAGTTCATAACAATAACTTTTATTGAAGATCACTACAATAACTTTCGTTGAAGATCATTACAATAAATCCTATTGAGGATTACAAAATTAGGGATAGAATTGTTATTATCCAACTACAAAGCGCATAACCAACGAAAAGAACTGAAAACCATGTTAACTTTAACAGATATTCAAGTTCCAGTTATTTAATTTTTATTAATAATAAGTTCCAGTTATGTACTGTTCACCATAAAAAGCCTTCATTCACATTCCAACTTGTATAAGTTCGTCTTAAATTGCCTCATCCATGCCTGTAAGTCATACAATTCAAAAATTTAAAGAGAACTGACCAACCCTTTGACAAAACTTAAAATGTACACACACCTCTGGAGCCATCCATCTATAAGTTCCGGTTTCTGCAGTCATGATACCAGACACTCTTGCTACACCAAAATCGGCAACTTTAACAACCTGAAAATATTTTAAAAATACAGGCACGATGGCATTACTTTTCCTAAACATCAACTATTCCTGAATTTGTGAAATGTTTTTATTTAAGTAAACATCATAAGTAGCAGAATAAAATGTTAAACAGAACTAGGAAAAAAAAACAGAAAGCATGTGAAATTTTCAAAGGTTTGTCATAAGTATTCCATTAGTTATTAGATCATCCATTACAAGCAACCTTAAAGTATCTAACTGTAGAATTGTACTATCTTTTTGGTCGAAGGTTTTCCTTTGCTTCATGATGTTCATGCTGTACCAAATTTAAATCTTGAAATCCTGGAATTTTCAACCTGAGATGGGCAAACGATATTTTCTTCAGCCTTATTTTAACGTGTGGTAAAAAACTGAGAGGACGCTTGACCAATTACTACAATTGATTTCAGAAATTGAGCAAATATGTTTTATTTCCTTCATCAGGAGAAGATTGATTCAATTTTATGTCTCTAAATTGTAATAGACTTTCTTATCAATGTGCATCACCAATCAACTTTAGTTTCCAATCAACTTCAATAATTTAGTCAACAAGAACTGCAGAGCTGTTAACAAATATAAATGACAACATTAACAAAAACAATAACCAGTCAAAAGTAGGCATCCAATGCCAACTTACCCCATTTCCATCGATCAAAAGATTAGCCGTCTTGAGGTCCCGATGTATGATATCATTCTGATGCAAATATTTCATTCCTTCAGAAACGTGAATAGCTATTTTGAGCAAAGCTGGAAGAGCAAGGACAGCCTTCTGTACATGCAGAAGGTCATACATACTTCCACCAGACAAATATTCTGAGAAAAGACAAATTATCTATTGAAACTAACAATATGTTGCCCCACATATTGACCTCGCAAAAGATAAGAAAAATGTATCTAGGAATGACAATTTTTACCTGTGACAAGGTAAAGATTTGGGGGTTTTGTACAAGCTCCAATAAATTTGACAACATTTACGTGTTGAACTTGACTGCAAACAATTAATTGGATACAGATTATAAATTTTATTTCAACAGCAATACTATATTGACCTATATTGCTTAGAAAGGAAAGATTATTGATATATCTCCTCGCCTCTACGACTTGGCTAAAATTTAGTCACTGAGAGTCTGAGATAATAAATTTGATATGGACCATAAGCATCTGACCATGCAATTTTTAGTAAAAGAACCTGTGAGAATTTTTTGTATTTTCATATTCAATCTGATTGAATGATTGGACAAATCTTCATATTGACAATTATCTTCATTTAAACATTATTGAAACTCGAAAGAAAACCCTAGTGATGGGGAAGGTTGATAAATGAAAATTGTGATAGAACAAACCTTAGGATATAGACTTCCTGAGCAAACTCCCTCTGTATATTTTCGTTCAAACTCTCCTGCTTAAGGACTTTGACAGCAACATCTTGATTACAGAATGTACCTTTATACCTGTGTGAGCTAATCAGTAACTCAATATTTATTGACCCACAGGCACATCAAGGAGATAGAACGGCAATACTCACAAATCACTGAATTGTCCAGATGCAATTTTCATTTCATATCTCAAACACCTTGCATCACTTTTCAAGGAATAATTTTCACAAGTGGGAAAAGTTACATGTCTAGATATAAAGTTCATTCTGGTTTGCTCTTCTGCTAGAGGAAGACCACCATTTTCTTTCAACTGAGATTGCTTCTGGATTTCACCAAAAATATAACCTATAAATAATCCTCTATTTCAAAGTGGGAGTGGGGAGATGCATGCAACACTTAATTGTTTAACTTCTAATAACTGCATAAAACTAACATTAATCGAGAAGATTTAAAATTTGCAGTTCTTGTATACGTTTACTTCCACTAGTTAACTTCCCCTTAAACTAAAAGTGAGAATTGGTGCACTTTAATTAATATGCAACATTTGTGAACATTCTTACGATGATCAGCTTCTGTCAACTAACAAAGTTAAATATGGCCAAAGAAAAGACTACCATAAACAAGATATGCAATTTTGAGGGCAAATTAAGAGATGATTTCCAGGGTTGTAAACTTTCTAACAGAATTGAGAGAGAGAGAGAAAAGGGAAAAGGAAATCTGTAACTGAATTTTCTTTATTTTACATTCACTTGAAAATATTACACTTGAGATTTCTATTTATATAGATCTTAACGTGTGCCTGATTAATACTTAAACTGTGCACTCTAAAACAGAATATTAAACAAGCTGTTATTGACTATATGAAGCTACTAGAACTCGAATACAAGCGATGAATATACTACTCTTACACACCCCCACAAGATCGGGGTGGGTGAGGAATCGAGCACACACTGAGCTTGTCTCTGTAATGGAGCAGATTAGTAGTAGATAGGGGTTTAGTGAGTGCATCTCGCTATCTCCGAAATTGCCCCGGGATGTGAGTCACTTGAAGCTGCTTGGCAAGGACTCTCTCTCGAACAAAGAATAGGTCAATCTCCATATGCTTTGTCAGGGCATGTAATACTTGGATTGTGAGCCATAGCCACCGTATTTTTGATTGTCACAATGAATGATTGGAGGTAGAATCTTGACATGTAGTTCATTAGCGGTGTTTGGAGCCATAGGATTTACGATGCGGTGTGAGCTAAGCCCGTATTCGCCTCAAAGAACGATCTAGCCACGAGAGCTGTTTTCTTGACCACCAAGAAACCAGGTTTGGACCAAAGAATATTGCAATCGCTCGAGGTTGATCGTCTATCATCAGGGTCTGCTGCCCAATCAGCATCACAAAATCCTGCTAGAACAAAAGGATGTTGAACATTGGCAGGTTTAAAGAGTAGGCCATGATGTGTAGTGCCCGTAGATATCGCAAAATTCTTTTCACGGTATCCAATGTGCTCTGCAGAAGTGCCATGAATTGTGGACCTTGTTATGAGTAATGGCGAGTTCAAAGCCGTGTCAATGTAGCATCTTTGGAGTGCTCCTACCTGTGAGCGATATAAGGTAGGATCCTTAAATCTGGGAGACCCAGTTTTAGTCAACTTAGTGCTTGTAACCATAGGAGAGGGCACCTTGGGCGAGCTTCATGCATGTTGGTCTTGATAAGAAGATCACGGATATATTTTGTTTGAGTGAGTAATAAAGTACCATTGGGTTGTTTGTGGACTTGATACCTAGGAAGTAGTCAAGCTCACTTTGATTCTTTGAAAGCAAGCTGCGATGTAATCTTTTGGTGATTAAATTCAAAATAGAGGAGTATTGCGATTAATATTATGTCATCCACATATACTAGAAAGGTAGGCTACTGAGATGTCTTGCACGAAATATAAAAAGAGGGTCACATTTGCTACTCTTGAACCCAGAGTGAGAGAAGAGTGCTTTGTGAGTTTTTCAAACCATTGTCTTGGTGCTTGTTTTAGTCCATATAGGGACTTGTGAAGTTTGCAAACTAGTGATGGATCGGTGAGACAAAACCGAAGGTTGTTCCATGTATACCTCCTCATTCAAGTTGCCATTGAGGAAGGCATTATTAACATCTAATTGGTGGAGAGGCGGTTGTAGGTTAATGCTAGAGTGAGAATAACTCGAATAGTAGGATGAGTTTTACCACGGGAGAAAGTTTCATGAAAGTCAAATCCGAGGATTTGATGAAATCCACCGCCACTAATCTAGCTTTATATTTGTTAACCGTTCCATCAGCATTTTCTTTGACACGAAATACCCACTTACAACCAATGGCTTTCCTATGTGGAGGAAGAGGGACAAGTGACCAAGTTTGGTTATTTAGGAGTCTTTGTGTATTCGCTTGCATTGCGTGAAGCCATTTGGGATCTTGAAGGGCTTGTTTGGTGGTTTTTTAGGCTCGGTAGTGGTAAGGAAAAGCAGAAGGGTGCAACTGGGTAGAGGTATGCCGGACTTGGATCCGGTTTGCATAGGATGATTGTTTGTTGGGGGTCGGGGTGGGTGTTTTTCGTAGTAGTAGAAGCAGGGAGGTAACTTGGTTTGGTTGTGTGGAGGTGAAGTGGGGTTAGAGATAGTGTTGTTAGGAGATGTATTAGAGGAAGTGTGAGAGGTAGTTTCTTTCACTCGAGAAACTTGTGGACTAGTGGATGAGATAAAGGAGCATCGAGACAAGTGGCGAGAGGACTCGAGGTGACATGATTGATTCGAGGAATTGGTTGGGGGAGATGGTGATTTAAACAGAAATGGATAGGGGAACCGTATCTCATTGAAAATAACATCCTTAGAGAGAATAAGTTTCCCATTTGGTGAAAGACACTTGTAGGCTTTGTGACTTGTAGAGTACCCTAGGAAGACACATTCATGAGAGCGAAAATCAAATTTGTGTATGTTGTAGGGTCTTAATGAGGAAAGCAAGCACACCCAAACACTTTAAGAAAGTTATAATCTGGGTCCTTTTTAAACAGGGCAGTATATGGTGGGATGTGATTAAGAGGAGCTGAGGGTTGCCTATTAATAAGATACACTGCTGTTTGTACTGCAAAATCCCAGAACTTGAGTGGGAGAGAGGCATGGCTGAGGAGAGAAAGGCTAAGATCAACAATGTGCCTATGTTTGCGCTCAACCACTCCATTTTGATGGTGAGTGTGAGGAGCAATAATACGGTGTAGGATGCCTTGCTCAGCTAGATATGTGGAAAAGGGTCTAAATTCACCTCCCCAATCTGTTTGAAGGGATTTAATTGGTAAGCCAAACTGTTTTTCAACTAAGGCCTTGAATTGTTTAAAGATAGCTAGGGTGTCAGATTTAGCTTTTAACAGGTACAGCCATGTAAAACGGGTTGCTGCATCTACAAAAGTGACATAGTATTTGGCTTTATTGGTAGATTCAATAGGGCGAGCCCAAGATCACTTATAGATGAGTTCTAAAGGTGTAGTATATATTGTTTGAGAAGGTGGTGCAAAGAGTTTATGAGCTTTTCCCATACAACATGCAAACATTGCACTCGAGACATCTTTATTAGAAATAGGAATGTTACATTTTGAAGTACATTGTTCATGGAAACATGATTTGGATGGCCTAGTCTTAAGTGCCATGTAGTTCTAAGATCGGGGGGAGGGGCATTATGAATTTAAAGAGGAGCAGTATTATGAGAATTTAAACTACTAGGTGATCTTGACACGATGTGGCGAATTAGCGAGAGCATATACCTTTGGTGGACTTGGGACCGAGGTAGGCTTGATTGATGATGAAATTTGAGGTGCAAACTCATAGAGACCATCATCGCAATTTGGACCATGAAGGAGTAATTCATTGGTGTCACGAGAGAAAACAAGACAATCTTTAGCATGAAATTGAAAATAGACATTATTATTGTCGTAAAAGAAATCACGACACTAATGAGGTTCTTAGTGATGGCGGGGACATGAACAAGATTTTTCAAAGTTAAAGAGACTTGAGGATTAATAGGGGAGGAAAAAGTAGATGATCCACGAGTTTTTGTGAACAAACCTTGACCGTTTCCAATGTAAATCGATCCGGTCCTTCAAAAGGTGATTGTTGATGAATATTTTGTGATTGGTTAGTAAATTTGTGATTGATGCAGCAAAGATGTCGAGTGCCATGGGGGGTGAGTGGTGTTGGTGTTGGAAGGAACCGAGGTGGTTACTAGTGCTTGAGGGTAGGAGAATTGTTGAAGATTCTTTGTTGTGGGCGTGTGAGGTGGCCTAGGATTATAGTTTAGTCGGTTCGGTGTGTTCGATATAGCCGTGGGTGGAAGTAGGTGTTGTTGTGTGAGGATAGGCATAGGGATTTGGAGGTTGAGTGAAATAGGTGTTGTTTGGAGGAGGAAAGCTTTGATAATCTGCGGTATTTGTGCGAAAATGCCGATTAAACCTATGGTAACACATTGAAGCTAGGTGACCAAATTTAAAGCATACTTGGCATTGAACATTGCCAAAGCGGCCACGACCCACGGCCACCACGGCCTCCACGGCCACCACGGCCACGAAATCCACCGAAAAATTATTATTCGGAAAGAATTATCGGTTGCAACATTACTAGAGTAGCGAAATGCGAAATTACGGTGTTATTTTGTTGAGACTCGGTGTTCGGTGTGGATGCAGCAAGGTGTTTGTCAAATTAATTGTGAGTTTCGATTGAGATTTCTTTTAAACTTTCTCGCGCGCATTTCATGAGCTAGCAGCAACGCTCAACCTCTTCAAGTTGATTTGCTTGAATTTGCTTTCAATCACGAGAGACCACAGCGCGTAATCCTCGGTAATCCTTCTAATATAACGTCAATATGCTGGTCTCACTGAGCTGGATCTCCAATCGATGCAAGGTTATCCACGATAGACTTGATCGCGCGATAGATATTCATCAACGCCTTTGGAATCGGCGTTGTAGAGCGAAGTTCGGTCGTATAGAAAGTGGCGCGCAAGCGCGAGTGAGTTTTTTGAAAGTGATCATTGATGCGCGCCCCCATAGCTGAAAAGAGTGAGCGCAACCTAGAACTCTAGGCATGATAGCGCTCGATAACGTGGATTGAAGCCACGATAACAACCATTGATCCCTGGCGCAACCAATTCGATCATCGTGGATTTTCGCGATGAGCAACGCGATCTGCAGAACTGAGAAATTGCTCCGGTATATCATGGGATAACCACAAGTGGCATATAAAAGGCCTACCTCAAGTTTCTGAACTTTCTTTGCTAGTACATGCTTTAGCTTTTGTCTCCTATAAATTCCAAGCATAGACCTTTGTCAAGTAAACTTGTTACAAAGAAATAAGAGACAAAAATAATACTACTGTATATTCCCCCTTCTGTTAAAAAAGTTTAAAAACGCATTCTCTTAAAGTTTGAGATCTACTAAGTTGTCAAACTTGAAAGGGATTTTACATAATTTGGTTCAAAACATGTTTTTATTTGAGTTCCATGAGAAAGCTAATTTCCTTTAGTATCTGATGAGAACCTGGGCATGAGTAATCCTGGAGAAACTAATAGGTTTGGTAAGGTTTATTCTAGAAGGGGTAGAATTGGAATACAAGCTAAGTAGCTAATAGTGGAGGGAATCATTTGTAACCAACTTTCTTTGAGTTAGCAAAGTGAGAGAGTGTGCTTTATTCCTCACGCATAGTTCTTTGAGGAGGATAAATAGGAGGAGTGAGGTAAGAGAAGATAGGCTGGTTTTGGGATTGGCTTAGGCTTGGGACTTGGCACATTCTGTGCCATTTTACTGTTTCATTCAGATTCATACTTTCTTTGTAATGGTTTCTCACACCAATTCCGAGATAATACAAGTGCTTGTTTCATTTTGTAGTTCTATGTTTTCTGGTACCTATCAGTATCTGTCTCAATTGATTGAACTATTGTACTGCAGATAAGAAAATAAGGGAAAGCTACCTCAACTACAGAGGCGGATTTAAAGGGTGTTCCTGGTGTTCCCAGGAACACCCAAACATCCTGGTTTTGGTGGTAATATATCCCTATTTTATCCAAAAGGTCCTGGGTTCGATCCAAAGGAACGCACATATAAATTTTTTTTTTTCTCACGTTTGGCAGCACCACACACGCTTCTTCCTTCTGTGAGCATTTCGATTTGTTTTATATCATCATGATTATCATTGCATTCATAGATCTCATGAATTCATATACAATTTTGTATTATATACAATGACGGCTGCTGTCAAGTTTGACTTCTTCAAGATTGCTAGTCTGGTAGGTGATAATGTATTTCTCATAATCACTTTCGAGTTTTCATATGTAGCCTATTTGTCAGTTGCAAATTACTTATTTGGATGAAGACTTAAGCTGAGTTGGGGACTTATGCAAATACAAGATCAAAATAATACTACAATTCAGTCATATGCATTAATAAGGCAGTGCTTTGGATTCCATACTGACCAAGTCTAAATTTCTTTCTTCTGCATGAACCCTACCTGACAGAATATCAAGAGGTAACAGAGGTAACCTGTTTATCTTGAAAATGGTGGATCCATGCTATAGAGTCTCTCTTTAACATGTGTGCTCCGAGAATTGCTGGTACTGGTGGTTTCAACTTACTCTTTTTTACAAACAGTGCTGCCACTGACCCAAAATTCAAGTCTATGAATGGTTCACTTTCTCTGTATAGAAATGATGAAGGGTATGATAGGCAAAAACATTAAATATTCATTGGTATTACAAAACGTCATATAATATGACAATTTTTTTTGGCTAAAACGACATATAATATGGGACGGAGAAAGTATCATTGAAGGAACACCACGTGTTCAAATCCTCGGATCCGCCCCTGCTCAACTACCCAACCAACAACAACAAAAACATCCAATGAATAGCCATCCAATATTGAAAAAGCATGTGCTTCCTGAATGTCCAGCCCAGTCTCGGACATTAAGGAGGTCAACTGTAGTTGCAACATAACAACTTAAACTATAAAAACTTTGATTCCTGCATATATATATTTAATAAAGGAATAAAACTCTCATGTATTTTCGATGAATGTAATAATTGTTTTTTAGCGAGCCTCCAAGGCCTCATGATTATCAATGCAAACAATAAGTAAAAAAAATTGACATCACTGAGAAGTTTGGGCACAGCAATAACATCAGCTAGCTACCTGGCTGAGAAGTTTTGGCTTGTCATTTGTTGAAATTGTGATTTCATGCATAGGCCTGCGTAAGTGGTAGAATGAAAAGTGATAAACAAAATTAAAAGTTTCAAGCAATGAAGCTGAAGAAGAAAAAGGTGCTTCCTTGAGCATGAAGAAATAGACATACAAAAGAATAAACATTATTATGTTTATTGACATCATGAGAAAATTGGCAGAAAATGAAAAAAAGGTCCAAATATTGAAAAGAATGGTAAATTTAAACAAATGAATAGTAAAGTAAGAACAAAAGTATTAAGGAAAAATAAAGATTATCATCAAAGTCTTACCGGGCATAATGAGCATAAAACTTCAAATAGCTATCCCTATTGCCAACTTGTAATTGGCTCGAACCAAGAACAAGTTCAAGTTCCACGTTAGCCGATGAACTAAAGGCTGGAGGAGGATGGAAGCTGAGAAAGCATGAAAAAGAAAAAACAACAGTTGATAAAGTTTAATAGAGCTATCTACAAGACATAAAGAGAGGATGCACAAATGAAAAGAACAAGAACAAGAACAAGTAAATAGTCACATAATCAATCATGCCTCATGTTGCCCGGAATAGCAGAATCTTGAGGATTAACTTTACTTTGTGAGTGTGAATGAAGGGATTTACTAGCACTCACAGCAGAAGCAGAACAAACCTGCATAAAAGACATATTGCCAACATCTAGCAAATCAATCGGCTAATCCATCTACCAGCAAAGTTTCCATAGCCTGATAAAAGGAATAAATTAATTTTCTTGACAGCAATAAAATCAGAACACAATAATTTCCTTAAGAGGAAGCATGAAATGACTAATTAAACAATAAGCATATTGAACCATACATGCAACACAAATCGGTCAGGTACTTAATCCTTTTTCCCCCTTTGATTTTCCTTAATTTAGCAACAAAAAAGTTCCTTCACACCTATGAAGCACAGGCACCGACACAGACACCAGACACATGCACAACACGGACACCTGACACTAATTTTAATTTGAAAAATACAAGTAATTGAAGTGTTAGTGTCAGACTACGTCTACAACCGAAAGTCAATGCTACAGACTACAGAACTTTGCACAACAACAAAAAGTCATCTGCTATTTATAATCTTAATCTTATTATTATGATTAGTTAATGCATAAACCTTAACCACCAGTACAAGACGAACTTCAACTGCAGGTCCAAGTGTTCTTGCGATGTGCAGTAATCTTTTATGCATAAGAACATCTTGAGCCCTCTCCACATTCATATCCAACGCATACCTAATTAGGTCAAAGATTTTGGTATTAGGTTTTCTTTTAGGAAATTTAATTTCAAATCATGCATGGCGGGCTTGAAGAAGTGAAGTACGTACCTAGTAGGAAGTCGATAGAAGTGATCCTCAAAACCAGGAACCAGAGCTTCTGGGACGTTCAATTCCCTGAGACGATTAAGAACCTCGTTGAAGACTTCAATCTTTTGCCTCTGCTTTCGATGTTGATTCCACACTGAACTTAACACTCCACTGTTGCAACTCTCTGTATCTTCCATATATATGTGTACGGATTCAGAGTCACCAACACCTGCTTATACCAGAAAGCACAGTATCAAAATTCAAAATCAAAATGACTTTCTATTATTCTTACTCACTCCTCGCTTCGGTTATGTTAGGATCACACTTGTTTTGTGTTGTCAAATGGGGGAGTCAAGTGAGTTTTACATAACGCTGTGAATGAATAGTGTGGGGCGCAATGCGCACCCCATCCATATATTGACGTGGATTACATACACACAACTACAGTACTAGTATTTTTGCTTAATTTATCAACCAAGAACAAGAATCTTGTGTGTTGGTTAAAAGAAAAACAAAAAACTTTTTACATATTATATTATTTTAACGATAAACGCAAAGAAATTTTAGTGCTGTTCTTATGTAATCCTTTGATTGCATCACTTGCCGCTATGGCGCCCCTTGTTTCTCTCGCTAAAACTAAAACCAGCATGACATCGATTCATAGTTGGACACAACTGAATTACTCTACTTTATATTTTCTGATATTCATATTGGGTGATTCACTAGTAAGATACTTAGCCCCCGTTTGTTACAGCTTATTTTTAAAAAAATCAATTTTTTTAAAAAAATAATCGTTATGAGGGCGTGTTTATCTATTTATTCTGATTCTTAAAAAATGAAAATTTGAAAATAATCTAAAAGCTAGCTTAGAGTAGTTTTCAAAAAAAGCGAGCTTTTTAAGAATGATTTTTTTAAAATAAGTGATTTTAAATAGATTACAAACACAAAACAACAACACTGCCATTTTCTTAAAAATTTCTAAAACTAATCTCTAAATTATTTTACAACAAAATCACTTATTTTTTAATCCATAACAAACGGACCCTTAGTTTAATCCCTCATCCTAAAAGCGCCCTATTTATATTTGGTTTGGCAATTATTCATGGCTTGTTGCGGGAAAAGATAACTCATTGACTAAATTATATAATCCTCTAATCCATATCATGGAGTTGGGATTCTTTGAATGTATTCACGGGAGTAACATAAGGATATCTCGAGCAAACGATGATGGAGGTCGTTATGTCGATTCATAGTGGTGTATTGTTGGGGTATACCTACAAAGACACTTTGACATTCAAATAAGATATCCCTTAGTATAATTTAGGTTTTTAGAATTTCTAATGTGTATGATTCTTATCGAGCTCATTTCTGAAAGGCAAGTCATCTCCTTGTTTCACTATCGTGGTTTTTGGTTTGTTATTGATGATGAGTATCGTTTGGTCCGGTTCATCAAGCCACTACGAGTCTATTTCAGCATCTTCTCACTATCTTCTTGGTGTTGAGATAAGTTGGAATGAGGAATCAAGTGGAAATCGTATAAAATGGAGTGATCATAGATGTTATTCTAGTAAGAAAGTTGTTGAAAAATTATGAGTGAAATGCGAGCTTTTTTTTATGCGAAATGCACGCTAGTATAGTTGATATGCAAGTAAAGATGGAATTATATCAAGTAACAAAGATGGAAGAAGTTAAGAAGTGGAGACAATATGTTGATGTGATCGCAACCTTACGCATTTGGAAGCAACCCTTTGTGTTTGGCAAGAGAGAATCTTTTAACACAATTTGGTCCTAAGGCAATACTAGTATCTTGTAATTTATAAGTAATACTCCCTCGGTCTCATATTTAGTGTCCAATTTTTCACTCTCAAATTATCTGTCACTTTAGAATCTCAATACTACATTTTTTATTACTTTCTAACAATAGTCTTACTTTAGAATATCAATAACTGTGCATTTAATTCAATCGAGAAAAGTGTAAGAGTATTTTAGTCCTACCACATTTTTTATCATAAAAGTTAGCATAACCAATCATTTTCTTAATAACCGCGCACAACTTTAAACGACACTTAATATAAGACGGAGGAAATATATGTTAGAAGTTGTCTTGTAGGCCTCCGTGCAGTGGATCATTATCCACAACAATATCAATATGCATGTTAAAATCAACCAATTATATAATACTCCCTCTAGTTCTTTTATACGTAAAAGGTGGTCAACCCAAGTTGATGTATTTGGTCCATATAACATCAATTTGGGTTGATCAACTTTTGCTCTGATTTATGGACCTCCAACAACTCCAACTTCTTCAGTCTGCCCAAGCTTCATTTTCTCCTTGTACTCCGTCAATTCTCTTTTGTACCTTTCTTTGTCCCTTAAGCCAATGTTTTGGTAAACCTGCATCATTTGACACTCATATAATTACGTTTTTTACCCTTACTCTAATTAAAGCTATTAACACAACTTTGATAAACAGATAAAACCATCTAAACAATGAAATGAAATAGACAGATTATGATGAAATAAAAACACAAATGAACCTTTTTATTACCATTCTTTCTTCAGGGCTGAGGCTATTCCAAGACTGGCCAATCATTTTGGTAAATTCTCTTTCTCTGTTTGGATAAAGTTCTTTGAGCTTGTAATGCTTTTCAGCAAAAAAGAAGTTATAGCCACTTCTATTTGGCTTTGGATAGTTTGGGTCCCATTTTCTTTTGTTTCTCTTCCTCCTTCTACCAGAACGACGAGGTTTGGAATTGAATGGTACAATGGCATTGTCATATTGCGGAACCGATGATAATGGAGGAGCAACAAATTGTTGTGGATGATAAAGCACCCCTCTAAGAATCTCTGAACCCAATTTCACCGATACTAGATAACCACAATCAAATTTGCCTTCAATCGTTCCATTTCCCAGAAGGCATGAATTATCTACGCAAAGAACAAACAGTAAAATTCAGCATCAAAATCTTCCTGAAAATGCAGAGAAGTTAAGCAAATAATTGCTCCTAAATCCGAAAGAAACTTTCATCTTCATTGTCAATTTTACAAGCATGTTAAGACGTGTGTGGTGTCCAGCACGGATCGTGTCGGACGCCGACCCCAACACAAATACTTCAGTTACTTGTATTTTTCAAATTAAAAAGGGGGTCTCATGCCTGTGATTCGAGAATCTTTGAAAGGAATTAGGGATTCATTATTCTACTGAATGACGCATAATACAACACATCAAACTAGTTTACACACTTGTGAATTCGTAGATGGTTTCAGTGCTTCTAACAGAATATGCCACATCAGCTAATTGTCTCAACAAACTAATCGCCATGTCAGCATATATATATCTAACCGCTTACAAATTGAAGACATGTTTCTATCACTGCTTTCTTTCCAAAATTGACAACAGTTAAATTACCTTCATCATCATGGGATTCAGGAATGTTGTTTGCCGGCTGGTTAGGTGAATATTGAACAATAGCTAATTCAGGTTTCCACGAGGGATTCCCACCAGAAATTGTATCTACACCACAATAGAATTAGGTTTAATCATATATATATATATGAATTTCATTCGCCAACAAATGAATAAAAAATAAAAAATAAAAAAAGTGAAGTACCTGCTGTTGTTGTTGGAGTGTATAGAGGACCCTGAACTTTGAAGAAGTGAACTTGTTCGTAATGGTAAAGAAGAGTGAAGTAGTGTTTTCTCAGTACAAAAGAAGCGCTTGTGGTTGTAGATGAGAATTTGAACACGCTTCCAACTTCCCTCCATTTCTTCTCCGCAACTACCTGCTCTTTGGAAATTCAATCATATATTTCAGGGAGTTACAATAAATAAATAAATAAATAAATAAATAAAAATTAATTAATAATATTAATTTTGAGTGAAGAGAGTTCACCTTCTCGTAACCGCTTCTCCTGGTAACCTCCACGTAAAGAACGTGCAAATCTAGCTCCTTTCCTCCAATTACAGGAATCCTATAGAACGTGACGTGGATTTATATGCCCAAACGGTTAACATATATAACAAATTTGAAACCACATTTCCAGTAGTTTTTTTTGTACGGTGGTGATGTTGGTCGTTGATTCATATTATTATTAATAAAAAAGTGGAAAAAATGATAAAGAAATGAAGAAATAGAAGTAGCTTGCTTACATGAATTTAGTAGCCAAAAGAGAGTGAAAGCGCTTGAGAGTGTCCCAAAATAGAGTAGGGTCATTGACGACGTCGTTGTGAGAGGCAAGTGGAGGAGGATAGTGTTTCCCCTCATCGTCGCCGGGAACGTTGCTTCTCGCCGCCGAGGACATTCCTAAAGAGTTGAAGAATAATGGTGGTGCTGTTGTGTTTTTAGTTTTTAGAAAGAACAGAACATAAACAGAAAAGAAAAGAAAATACTCTTAAATAAAAAGGGGAGGTGTGATGAAATGTTAAAGAAGATGGTTTGCCGCGTGGGGGGGAACGGTTACGCAGCAGTAGAGCAGAGTTGGCTTTTTCTCAGAATGTAGTTAGATGGTTTAACTACGGTGCAAATTCCTAAGCACTTCTTATTTTAGTATTAATTAATTAATATTATTAATTTTTGTTGAATTATTATTATTATTATTATGGAGTATATTTATTTATTTATCTTACTGGATTGGTTGATTAAAAAGGGGTTTGCTTTGCTGTGTTGTTTTTCCGTTGGTGAACGACGTCGCAGGCTGACATTGTTCAGGTTGGTGCTAAGATGAAAGCTCACTTGTCTTGTGTCTGCATCTGGGTCCAGCTTCCAAGCGTTGACATGCACTTGTGCTTCTGATATCGTATCTTCCCATACATCAAAGAATCAAATGGATGATACATTGTCACTTTATAGTAGTACCATGCTTTCCAGTAGAGTAATAAAATCCATAATAGTGTTCTTTATATTAGTACCATGCTTTCCAGTAGAGTAATAAAATCCAAATTGATTGTGGTTTTATATTTCTAACGAAATTTTTAATGTTTTTTTTTTCACGTATATCCCTATTAATTACGCTAAATTTTTATCAAATAAAGAATTCACATTTATCTATGTAGAGAGATAAAGGGTTAAATAGTAAATTATACAACACTTTAAAAAAATTAGATTCCCATTAAACTGCAAACAAAATGGGACGGAGAGAGTATTTTTCTTTATTAAGGAAAGTTTGCTATAAAGAATATCATTGTGGAGAAAATAAAAGCATTTCTTAATAAGGAGAAGTCATTCTACTAGGACTCTCTCTCTCCGCGGGTCCACCATTAAAAACCAATTTCATTTATTATTTTATCTCTCCCTAAGTCCCACATGCGGTGTTTTATAACCGAACCAACCAGACCGATTGATCCGGTTGAACCATGACCAGACACATTTTGCGACTCAGTTATTTCAGCGGTTTTAAATGATTGAACCGGTCTCACTGGTTCAATGTCCGGTTCGGTTTTCAAAACATTGCCCACATGACTTTATTTTTTATTTTTTTATCTTTTTTCACCATGACATAGATTATAGTAATACCCATTTAGTAAATTTTTTGGGGTGCTGGGTTAGAGAAATTGAATTCTTATAAGAAACTAACATTAAAAAATATAAATGAGTGATGTGTACACGTAGGTCTTGCTCAGAGAAAAATAAGAAGGGTACTCCATTATAGATGTTCTAACAGACTAATGCTATTCATCAGATTAAAAAGTGGACTATGGACTAAGGAGAATTGGAGAGAATACGCGTATACTATATTTACTTTTTTATTTTAAATTAAGTTCAATATTATACACGTATAATATATTTAAATTAAAATTAAAAAAATATCTGATTGTACCTTGACCAATGAAGTGTTGATGTCATTCGTAGGTTGGCCGGTTGTTGGTGGCTGAACGGACCGGTCTTGGCGCGACGCAATACTCGATCGTTGAGGAGAGACTGGCACAGTTCTTGATGGTGGCGAGACCGTGGTCTTGAGTCAGCTCGGTCGTTGAGAAGAGACTGGCCCGGTCGATTCCGGCGAGACCGGAGGTCTTGAGTCGCCTCGATCGTTGAGGACTGGGTGGAATCGGGGTCTTGGCCGTGGTGGTGGTACCTGCAATGACACTCCGACGCCAAGTCGGTGGTGTGCTTTCAGGCGAGGATTCACAAGGTAGAACGTGCACGAAGCCTGGCGAGTGTGGTATATATATCGCTAGTAGCAAAGCGCCACGACCGTTAAGCGCGTCTTCATGAGCACGCCGATCGTGGGCCGACTTGGGCTGCCATGGTGAGTTGAGAGCCGCCCATATAACACTTCAATTAAGGTATGCTGCATTTGGATCGCTCTCTTGGGCCCGTCGGCCCACTCTGCATCAGATTGCCCCCAAGCTCAGGTCGCAGAGGCGGGCTAAGGCTTAGATCGTTGCCCTATGGAGTCAGCGCGCAACCGACCTACAAGGAGCGGCTTGTCGTAAATAGTTGGGGGTGTGGTCGCTGCCACTCGTGTTGGGATGTGGTCGCTGCCACTCGTGTTGGGATCGTCCTCCAGGGTGTGACCATTCTTAGGTCGCTTCGTTTATACTTAAATTCGTTCAAGTGTGGCCACGCATTGCTTACCGAACTTGTTTCAGAAATAGCTCGATCGTGACCTCGATGGGCCGCTATCGTAGCTGACTCGTTTGACGCGTTTGCGATTATTGGCAACAGGCTTACTAGATTCGATCTAGGCGGCCCTCATTGCGATAGTCGTGGCGGTCGATGCTGGCCGCGTTCGTTACAGACCATTCGTTGGGCTACGTTCGTCGTATGCCATTCGTTGGCTGCCTTCGATGGCACTCGTTGTAAAAACCCTTAATTTCATCTTTTTCGATGGCCACGTTCGTTACTGACCATTCGTTGGCTGCCTTCGATGGTCTACATTTGTTTTGGCCATTCGATGGCACTCGTTGTACACCGCTCAGGGCCTACGCTCGTTTGTGGGTCATTCTTTGACCCTTGGGTCATTCGATGGCACTCGTTGTAGACCGCTCGGGGCCTACCCTCATTTGTGGTCATTCTTTGACCCTTGGGCCATTCGATGGCACTCGATTGCAAGGCGATCGGTGACCTTACGGCCGCTCTGCTGCTACTCACATGGGTGTCTACTGGTCTTTCTCTCGTCCGAAGACTTTTCTTTTGGCCATAAATGGACACCTCCTTGCCCGAATTGTGGTTGATTGCCTGCGCATCATTTGGGGCATCCGTGATTCGTTGACCGCGCGGCAAATGACACCTTCGGGACGCATGTTCGTGAATGTGGAATAAGCGCTAGTACGCTCCCACTGTGGTCGCCAATTGATTGTACCTTGACCAATGAAGTGATGTTGCTTGTTGCTGGCCGGTCGCATTACTGTTTTGAAAAATTAAGACTTTTTTATTTCAAAAAATTTGAAAGTTACAGAAAAGAATGTCCTGTGTAAAAAAAATACATTTTGTTTAAAGTTTATTTACTGCACTAATGATGTGAATAATTTTTACACCGCCAACTAATAAAAAATTATTAGTATATATGAATTTTAAGATAAAAAAAGTCAAATATGTTATAATACGTTAATTTTTGATCAGTTGATGTTGTAAAAAATTATATAATGTCGATGCATACTAATTGAACCCTCTTTTAAAGAAACTATTTTCCTTCTAAGTTTTTTTTATTTGATTTTTTTGAAATACTATTTGATTCCATTTTAATTACTTTGAAACTTTTTTTTGACTAAAAATAAATTATTCATTTATTCAAATCAATCGATTATATCAAAAATAATACAAATTTCATATTGCTAAAACTGAAAAAAATGAATTTGCAAACAAACCCACGATATTTATTTTAATACTAGCATAAAACGATAAAATGTCTATAAAAGAGACAAATTTAAGTCATCAGAGTATGAAATTATAAAAGGTACGTTGATGTTTAGATAAATAACTGGCTTAAATATGTTTTAGGCCCCCGCAAATACGAGGTGTTTTGGTTTAAGCCCCTGCAAAAAAAAATTATTATTTATAAGCCCTTGCAAAATGACACGTTTTGTTTTAAGCCCTTCTGTTAGCAAACTGTTAGTGAGACGTTAAAAATCTCTTCCACATGTATTTTTTTATTTTATTTTAAGCCCCTGCAAAAATAATTTTTTTTATTAGACCCTTGCAAAAATATATTTTTTTGGGTTTAAGCCCCTGTAAATATACACGTGGAAGAGATTTTTAACGCCTCACTAACAATTTATAATGAAAGCGCTTAAAATAAAACGTGTCATTTTGCAATGGCTTATAAATAATAAAAAAAATTGTAGGGGCTTAAACCAAAACATCTCATATTTGCATAGGTTTAAAACATATTTAAGCCTAAATAACTGAACAGTTTCATATTTTTCCTGATTGGTTTTCAAAATTTTATTTATTGTAGTGTTCTTATAATATCCCATATTTATCCACAGACTTAAGCCAGGTCATGCATTTGCCAGTTATCTTATCCATTATGAAAATGCTTTAGCCGTCCATCCGCAACCTTGATTGGGTGGTCTATCATTTCTGATCTAAGATCAATATTTTGATTTTACCAATTAATTAATCGATTTTGTCGAAAAAAACAATCAAATTAATTGTTGAGGATGCAAAAAAGCTGTATCTCGTGAAAATTAAACATTCACATCATCTGAAGTCTACACATATCTTGTACTACCAATTTAGTATCTTTTCTGAAAACTATTTCATTAAAATTCACACACACATATATACACAGAGAGTCAGGATATATTGACATCAGGTGTCAAACTTAGCGATTTGCACCAATTAATAACTTCGCATAAACAATGAAATTTATCAATCATGCATCGAATACCATCATATTATCCTTGTGATCAAGTATATCAAATTGAAAAAAAATTGGATCTTTCATAGGTATGTTATCTAACAACACCCGTGTCAATATATCATAACTCATATATATATATATATAGGGATTTCAATTAAATGTGAGGACTAGTTGTCCATATCACTGTCTTTGCTAAATTATGGGTAACTATATTAGTGTTTCTATTGTTGTATCACAGATGGAGCCTAAAACACCGGAGAAATCTCCACTTTGGACAAAGAGCAAACATAGTGGATTTGTCACCACTTCTTTCATCAAAAACCTTAAAGCATTAGGTATGTGACTCCATTCACTTATATATTGTTCAACGTTCTATCAAATGTGAGACTTCTTACTCACACTTGATACCCCAACAATCTCGAAAGTGTGAGTCCATTCGCTGCTCCTCAAGCAAAAGCTTTTCCATCCATATATACTTGGAACACTATTGGCTCACATTCAGCAATGGGACACAAAGCCTAACATCCATATTGCTAAGCAGACTTTAGATACAAGGAGATGGACACCTTTACCACTAGCTCTGGTACGACTTTTGGGTCATGAGAGCCTAAAACACAGGAGAATTTCCACTTTGGACCAAGAGCAAACATATAAATAGATTAGATTTGGCATCACTTCTTTCACACAAAGTCCTAGGGTGTGTTTGAGAGTTTGGAGAGGAGGACATGAGACTAATAGCGTTAATTCTTTGGTAATGAGGAGAAAAGGTATCCCCCTAAACCCCTACAAACTCCTTTCCCAATTTATTAGACTTTTGCCTTATAAACATCACCCTATAAATGTTTTGTTCGTAGATTATCTGATATTGATAACTGAGATGATTGGCATACATCGCGTGATCTATTAATACTATTCACAGTTAGTGAAAAAACTGTTAATAAAAGTTCAGTAAAAAATATTGTTCTGTTAACAGTTCGTGTCCAAAAGTTCGAATAAGATAGTTAATAAAAGTTCAGTTTTTAAACAGTTCTGTTCGGAACTAAAAAACTATGAACCGAACTATTAATATAGTTCAGTTCGGTTCAGCGAACTGTTATTGCAATTCGGTTCAATTTGCCAAATTGTTTCAGCTGGTTCGGTTCGATTCTCCTCCTGATCTTAACCATGAACAGCCCTAACCACATCAATCAGTCATTTTATATTGGATTTTACTAGGAAAAGTTATGTGTTCACATGTAAAAATTTACACGTAGTAATTTTTAAGATTAAATCAAAGCCCAAACCAAAATGCAACTGGAAAGGCCCAACGGGTGATAATAATCTACTTACAGAAATTTTAAATAAGTAAATATGATTAACTCTGAACTCTAAAACTCTGATTAATCACAGAGAAGAAAACATGGTAGAGGGATTAATGGCATTTGGTCTAGTATGATTCTTGCTTTGGGTGCAAGAGGTCCCAAGTTTGATTCTCAGAATGTCCCATTATTTACAATTTTACTATGTTTTAATTAAAACAGTGATATCAAATGGCTGAATATATTTTTAATTTGTCATCACAAATAATAGTGACCTCTATTATTTTTTCTTTTTATTTTATTAAGGAAGCATAGCCTATAACTAAAGACCTAAATAAAATATTCCTATAACTCTTATCAATTCATTTCATAATTATATCGGGTTTAATATTAACAAATATCAATTTAATGTATTCACATTTGTTAATACACTATCGCTTCTTTTTATCGCATCTTGCGGGTAATGGGGTTAGTGGTGTATTTGTTTGAGCCTTTTTGTTGTTCCTTTGCTACATGTCTTGAGTGCGGCGGTAAATGTGGCCACCACCAACCTCAACAATACATTCTCCTCGCCCTACAAATGGCCTCCAGGCATGTGGTTAGTTTTGTCAATTCAGATACCAACTATAGTCGATTGGAGCCTGTAGAAGCCAATTATATGAACTGTAACTACATGAGAGACTCAAGATTGTGGTTCCTCAAATCTTTTTAGCCTTCTATATCATATGGAAGAAGATGGTTGGGATTTTTTGGATTAAGACATTGGCTTGCTTTTTAATGCTCTTTTGGTTTCTGATCTCTCTGTGTTGTGGTCTTGGCTATTAGTGTTAGTGTCAAAAGTTGGACGGGGAGTGCACCAGCACATTTTGTTCAATCTTCATCAAAAGTTGCTTGTTCAATCGAAGGTACCATATTGCTAGGTTAGCATATTAGTATAGATATGTGTAAGATTATTTGGGGTGGCTTCTAGAAATAACTTATGACATGTAGCAACTTTCAACTTATTTTTATAAGTTCTCCAAAATAGCTTATGAAAACAATTTATAGCTTATACCTTTTTGAAAACAGTTTGATTTGGTTTTATCTTTTATTAGAGAAATGGGTTATACATAAACTTTAATATGGTAAACGTTTCAAGTTGAGCGCTGAATTAAGCTATTTATCTATACACAGCCATAGTCACGCCATTGACCATAAGACTTGTTTCTAATCCTGCTAGTATATCTTTGAACTTGCAGAATTACAAGTTTATGTACCATCTCTTGCTGAACATGAGTATTTTTAACTAATAACTTTTCTTATAAGGGTTTTTGGTCATTTTGTGTCCTTTCTTCAACCTAGCAAACACGAGCGCCGCAGCAGGCTGCTTCTCCTCCACGACAGTGAACTGCGACACAATGATGTAACCATAGTGGCAGGCAACAACGCCATTACCATTAAAAAAGGGCAAGTGGAAGAATGCCTCAGTAAGTTACTATAGCTCTAAATTTGCAATCTGTGCAACAAATACCTGAAGTCTTTTATATTACAGTAAAATAGATCTCTACATTAATAATATACAATTCTTACTTTGCAATCTAGACTTCTCTGTGACATATCACCAGAAAAAGTCATTACCATAAAAAAAGAACACAAATGAATAATGACTATGAACATCATATTGTGTCTAATACAGGCCTCAACCAAACATAGGTACCAAACAGATCACACAGACCACCTGGGAATTTGTTCTTCTCCCTTTCCTTAGAAGTCAATCAATACATCTTGAGAACTCCAATCCTCCATATATATATATATATATATATATATATATATATATATATACCATAAGACAAGCTGCTAAAGAATACATTTGGCATAAATAAATAAGTAATAAGAGACTAATATTTTCCAATGAAGGAACTCAGATATGAACAAACACAAGCAGCTAAACTTACATAATTGAGATTCTCAACTCAGCACGGATTCGGCGAAACCCAAACTGGATACAACCATCCGGATCCGGATCGACCATATGAACTATGAGGATAACTGGGCAAAGACTCAATACTTTGATCACGTAACCTAAAGATGCCATAATCATTTTTCCCACATGTATCCCCAATATTACACTCTGAATAATTATCAGTGAAATAGATACAATCTGCATAACATCCTACATAATCAGAAGCAGAAAAACAAATCGAAGAATTCCCCCCTATAAACAACACACGATCACCCAAAGTTTCAATTTTTTCCCATGTCAACACTTCCCAATTCATCTTAAGAACCTCAAACCCAACCGTATAAAACACCATATTGTCATCATCCCCTGCCTTTGTTGCCAACTTCCTAGTAACCAACAAAAATTCCTCCCCGGAAAACACAGCATAATGAACATCACCGGCGAAAAATCCAACCGGCATCTTCGTTTCATGAACAGAAATTTGAGGTGGAAAAACACTCTCAACATCACAAACAGCAATTAATCCCATTTTACTAACCACATAAAACAATCCATTATGATACACAGCATCTTCCCAAAAATTAGGTTCTTCACTCATCAAAACCCAACAATCACGATCCTTAACATAAAACGCCAAATTACTATGAGCAGTAATAGCAAGAGCAGAGAATTTATCGCTAAGCGAAGGACTCGTTGATAAAACAACTTTCCTAAGAAAATATTTGCACATTTGCTTCAAATTGAAACCAGTTAAACCACCAAAAGGATTTTTAATAATATATTCACGACCAATATTAGAGTAATCGAAACTCACCACGTTAGGGAATTTGTCAAGCGAAGGAAGATTGAGTGTAACACGAGTAATAGGGTTTAGAATACGAATTTTGGGGGTTTCATCGAGAATTACAAGCCAGCCATGAGAAGAACCGCAAATTCGATTGGTTTGAGCGGAAAGAGGAAGATCGATGATGTGAGTTTTATCGGTGGATAAATCGAAGAAGGTTTGGGGAGAAATCATGAGCCATGGAAGTTGAGGTGGGAGAAAGAGAGGGGTTTTGGGGATGGAGGAACGCCAGTTTTGACAAACGAAACGGAATCGGAGGTAATCGGCGTAAACGGTTAACCGTTCGGATATTGATTCAACGATTTCTGAAGGTAGCTCAGACCACATTCTTATTGTTGTTTCCGTTCACCTGAACCTGATTTTGGAAGAGGGTGAAATCTTCACTGAATTTTCAAATATTTATATTTATACCTGTCGGTGATTTTTTGGTCAACATTTTTTTAGACAAGGTAGTGGTATTTGTATTTATTTATTTATTTATTTAGAGTTTAATTTATATACACAAACTGTGTATACATGTTTTACACTATCTACCAATGATAGTTTGACAAGTCATTAAAAAAGTTCTTTCGATTAATATGCGACGTGTGTCACGCCTACTGTGTATTGTGATTGGTGGATAGTGTAATAAGCTTTACACGTAATGTGTATACTAATTAAACTCATTTATTTATTTTGGGTTAATTTATTACTAGTAGAGTTTAATTAGTATACACATTCTTTGTAAAACTTATTACACTATCAACCAATCACAATATATGGTAGGCATGACACATAAGGTGGTTACTAATTGAGTAACTTCTTTTTAATGATGTGTCAAACCATCATTGGTAGATAGTGTAAAACATGTATACACAGATTGTGTATATAAATTAAACTCTTACTAGTATTATTTTGGTTTAATTACAGATTTGGTCCTCTTATTTTCACCAACTCACGATTTTGATCTTTAATAAAAAATTTCACTAATTTAGTCTCCCTATTTTCACTAGCTCTCGATTTTAGTCCCTCAAGGATTTTTCTCACGAATTTAGTCTCTCTATTTTCACAACTCACAATTTTGTCCCCTATTTTCGCAACTCACGATTTTATTCACCCTAGTATTGATGATTTGATTATATTAGTATTGATATTGAAGTATTGATGATTGATTGATATATTAGTATTGATTTCCATCATTAATCTTCCTTGTTTTAAAACTGAAACTTGACCGACTAGGGTAGGTTCGAATGGTATTTGGATTTGGATCCTGTCTCAAGGTCTTGAGTTTAAATTTTCGGACTGACAATATTCTGCTGCGAGGGAAAAACCATACGAAACGACAAAACGGAATACTCGTGACCAACCAAATCTCTGGACGTAAATTAATCATCGATAAAAGTTGTGAAAATTACTCAATGATAACATGAGAAAATAAAAACTGAAACTTGTGACACAGTAAAAGAAACGATAAAAGGTAAGCGTCCTTTTTGCCCTTTTCGTTTGTGCCCTCCAAGCATTTATATCTTGGACAATACTAGATGGGCCAAATAGGAATTTTGTCCCCACCATTGAAAAGCTTTTCAGTTTGAAAAAAAAAAAAACTTTTCAGTAAAGAAAACAAAAGAAAGAAGAATAAAACTGCATAGAATGCAGCGAGCAAAGCGCATGTACCTTTTTGAAAGTCTCAACTGGTAAAGGGCAAGAAAAGTTATTCCTTCTGTGAAATAACTACCATATAAAATAGATAAAATTACGTCGGAGAAACTTTAAGTTATTTATTTGTAATAAATTAGTCTTTTAAGTTTTTTTTGTAAAAATATGTCATTTTAGTGATTACTCTAGTTTATATATTTTGATGTAATGCTACTCTATATATTGTGATTATTACTCTAACTTATGTATTTTGATGCAACCAATCATATTTTGGTGTATTTTGATGCAATCAACGATATGACATTTTACTAAAAGGGCCAACGGTGTCAATGTTAGGTAACTTAAAGAGCCTATTTGTTACAAAAAAACTTAAAGGACCAACTTGTTACAAATAAATAACTTAAAGGTTATCTAGTGTAATTTTGTCTATAAAATAACTATAAAATAAAGGGAGGTAGGTTTATATCTATAAAAATTAAGTTTCCTAATGAAACCCCATAAATATAAATACTTTAAAATTAAAATAAATTTAAATAGAGTGAAAAGTTATTCAAAATTACTCCATGTAGTACTATTTGAAATCATAAATTAATAAGAAATGTTCTTTTATAAAGAAAATGATGCTTCCCCAGTTACTAGTTGATGGATTGGCTACTAATTCTCTTAGCAGCATCGGTCATTGGGCCGTGTACCCCCATACTACCGCACATGAGTCTAGTCTAATGCAAAAATTTTAAGGCCTAAAATAAATTATAAAATATACATATAACAATAGAAAAACAGGAAAAAAATTATAGTGCTCAATTAGGGACCCAATTTTTAAACTTTGAACATGACCTCTAAATTGTTTGGGACGACCCTGCCTCTTAGGATCGAAGATAATAATGAAATATATGTTGCAGTTTGCATCTAACATATCCAAGCCTCCCTCTCCTCCCAACTTGAAAGTCGATTTGCTGCAAAACGAAGTTGTTGCAGGTTTGCCAGATCTGGAAAATTGGTTCACCCCAAGATAACGTTGTTGCCGGTTCACCAGATCTGGTTCGCGTTCACTTTCACGATGCTGAAAAAACTCTCAGCAGTACTGGTGTTTGTTTCTCTTGACAAGGAGTTGAAGAATGTGATGTAATGCAATCATGGTATTTGATTCTGTTCACAGGGTATTGAAATTTGACTTGGGTTAGTAAATGAGGTGGCAAATGTTTATTTGTGTGACAGGATGTGTGACCGCAAGTTTGAGAAAACAAATTTTCATCCAGCTTATAATATGCTATAGCACATGCTTGTGCTACTTGGTTCAACACTAAGGGTATGTTTGGGAGGGGAATAAGACTTTATTATATACTTTAAAATATATTTGAGATTTTAATAAATTAAAAGAATTGGTCAAAAAATTGGCTCGCCCCAAGACAACTTTGTTGCTTGGGTTCACGAGATCACAGTTCGCGTTCACTTTCACGATCTTTGTCAAAAACGGTTGTTGCAGGAGTTTGCTGATCTAGAAAACTGGTTCGCCCCAAGACAACGTTGTTGCCGGTTCACTAGATCTGGTTCGCGTTCACTTTCACGATGCTGAAAAAACTCTCAGCAGTACTGATGTTTGTTTCTCTTGACAAGGAGTTGAAGAATGTGATGTAATGCAGTCATGGTATTTGGTTTTGTTCACAAGGTATTGAAATGTGACCTGGTTTAGTAAATGAGGTGGCAAATTTTATTGGTGTGACAGGATGTGTGACTGCAAGTTTGAGAGAACAAATTTTCATCCAGCTTATAATTAATATGATATAGCACGTGCTTGTTCTACTCGGTTCAACACTAAGGGTATGTTTGGGAGGGGAAGACTTTAGGAAGATTATTATATACTTTAAAATATATTTGAGATTTTAATAAATTAATAGAATTGGTCAAAAAAAATAAATTAAAAGAATAACATGATAATAATATAACATTTTTAACCATACTTCATTCATATTTAAAGATGTTTTATAGCATTCTCAATTTTGAATTGAAAAATATGTTCTTGCATCTCCTCCCTTCTCAAAACTCTCTTCAAAAGATACTCTAAGGTTTGAGGCGTGTCATAAAAAATAAGCTACAAAAAATCCATCTTTTCTGGTTTTCTGGGTTCACGGTGGGTCTCGAAAAGTTACGAAAATTCAATCTTTTCTCGATTCATTGTGGGTTATTGAAGAAGTTGGAAAACTTAATAATTATAACTACATTTAAAAATTGATAAATGTCATGTGCCATAAAAATTTTATTTTTTTGTTGGTAAAAAAAATTATATTTTTGGTTAGCCATTCCCCACCTCTAAGCCATATCATATTTAAGTTAATTAACATTGCTGGTGTCATTTGGATGAAAATGACTAACTTGGCTCACTTTATTCAAGTGAAGAATCAAATACTCCATCTGATTTTAATTATAAGAGGAAAAAAAATAAAATATCATGAAAATCAATAAATTCATTAATTGTTTTAATATTGTGAAAAACAAATTGTGAAAAAAATTCATATACTCTTATCCTATCTTTATGAAAAATTGTGAGACATTAATTACTGGTGCAACTTTTTTTTTAATAAATAGTACCAACAATTTTGCTTCAAAAAAAAAAAATAGTAACAACAATTTTCTTTGTCAAAAAAAAAATACCAACAATTTTCTTCAAAAATTTCCTTATAATTAGAACGGTAGTAATCAATTTAAACCTACTACTACTCTACTCTTTAAACTCCACTTTATTATATAGTGGTCATTTTGTCATTGTTCCAATGATTTAATCATGGCTCTGACAGTAATATTGAGCAAGCCAAATGGTCCTTACCACACAGACAGACTAAAACAGTGAGGAGATATCGTAAACCAAGAAAAAACCCTCTTTTGCAGTCCATATGAAAGTTTCTGGGATCAACGGATCTTGATTTCTTTTGTCTTTGTTGTTTGAAGTTCGAATCTGTGAAAGAAAAAATTAAATTTGGTGTAGATGATAGGTGGGAGGGTTGAAGAAATAAATAAGGGAAGTGAAATGGGTTGGTCTCATAAATGCATGGTAATTATTTGTATTTGTATGGGAGTTTGTTCTTTGTGTATTGGGGTTTGGAGGAGCTGAGCTGGTGAGCTTTTCTAAGGGCGTGGCCTTGTCTTTGTGCAATTGTGCTTGTGGGTGTGATGAGTGCGACATTTCGGATGACAAAAGGGAATTTATTCAATGGCAAAAGGAACTTCTGAAGAGAAAAGTGTGAAGTTTTTTTAGCTAGAAAGAAAAGTGTGAAGTTGCTCAAGTAATTGTTTGAGAGATTGACCATATTAATACTCCCTCCGTCTCACTTTATTTGTAGTTTAATATTTTGACACACTATTTAAAAGTGTCATTGAAAATCGAAAACAACAATCAATTTGAGACAAATTGTTTTTGCTAAAACAACCAACAATTTGGACGGAGGGAGTACCTAGTAAGTCTTTGGGATAAGATGGTAGGTCTCTTCAAATTTAACCAAAGCTTCGAGTTCGAATCTAATCTTGATCATGCAGCAGTTGTTCAATCTCTTGATTGAGAGAGCTTGTCGCTTATCAGTAATCTCTACCCACTCGAATGATTAATCTTGTAGTTGTGCGCAGAAGATATCCAATTTATAAAAAAAAAAAAAAGATAGACCATATTAAGCTGTTTATAACTAAGGCAAAGGAGATACAACAAGTTGGAACTTATCTGAAACTTTTTATTTTCTTGGCAAAATTACACCAGAGGACCTTTAAGTTATTTATTTGTAATAAGTTGGACCTTTAATTTTTTTGTAACAAATAGGCCCTTTTAGTGATTTTCCTAGCTTATATATTTTGATGTAATTCTACTTTATATATTGTGATTACTCTAACTTATATATTTTGATGCAACCAATCATATTTTGGTGTATTTTGATGTAATCGGCGATATGAAATTTATAAGTTACTTTAACTGCTAATTTTAGCAAACACTTTATAACTAATCTGCTAGTTTATCTGCTATCCGCTATCAACCATTCCGCTATAAATTAGCTTATTTGTTATCCGCTATCAATTATATTTTGCCAAACAGGGCCTTAGTTGTAAAACAAAAGTTATAACAACATGCTAAAATGCCATGTAAGTAATCTCTTTATTGGATATAAGGGTAAAATTAAACCTAGCATAATAACCCTTGTTATAGTAAAAAAAATCATTTAATTTTCTTATTTACCTTTTTTCCTTCAAGTTTTTTTCATTAGTTTTAATCCTCATTACTTTTAATAGCACTTTGTGATTTTTAGAACTTTTACTGCGTTTTTAAACGCAATTAAAAGACATGAAGACTTTTAAAAGGCATGAGAGTCTAAAGCCCACGGAAAAAAATTAAAGATGAAAAATAGGTAAAAATATTTAAAGAACTAAAACAAGCAATTTTTATATGAAATTAGAATATATCCTTTCGATCCCTATTATAAGAAAAAAATTGAAATTGATTTTGTTGTAAATATATAATTTCACAATCGGATTTAGGACTTGTTTTTAATACTACCTCAGTTGTGAGGTTAGTTTAGTCTTTTTGCTTCTATCAAGGGATATAAAATCCCTCTCGGTGTAACCGTAAAACCAACTTTTCAATAATATTTTGTATTACGTTTTAGCGCGTTTCGTCCTTCCTGCGTCTTCGACTAGTGTATTTTCGACTAAGTCATCGTCGTCTTCTCATCTCAGTTTAGCATCAATGATAGTGATGATGCATTAACAAGGTATCTAGAGCTGCGTTTTAGAGGGATCTTGGGGAAACACGAGTGAAGTGATTCTTCGGTGAGGTGTGTGCATTCGATCTTGTTCTTGTAATTCACATCGGATTGCAAATCAAGATCAAACGAAATCTTTCTTTCTTGATTTCGTGGGGTAAGGGAAACACGAGAGAGTGAGTGATCAGAGTGAGAGAGATGAACGGCGGTAACGGTGGCTTGAACACGAAGCTTCCCGTGTTTGACGGAAAAAATTGGAATCGGTGGTCGATTCAAATGAAAGTTCTTTTTGGCGCGCAAGATGTGTGTGTGGCGGTGGAAGAGGTCTACACACCAAGAGGTGAAGGTGCAACAGAGGCACAAAGAAATGCGCAAAGAGAGGCGAGGAAGAAAGATCGAAGGCCTTGTTCTACATTCATCAGTGCGTAGATCACAAGGTGTTTGAAAAAATCTCAGAGGCAACCACGGCGAAGGCTGCGTGGGATATTCTTGTTCGAAGTTATGGTGGAGATGCTACTGTGAAAGAAGTGAAACTGCAATCACTACGGAAACAATACGAAAATCTGAACATGAAGAGTGATGAAAGAATTGCAGACTATATCACGCGTGTGGTTACGATTACCAACGAAATGAAGCGAACGGTGAAACCAAGAACTGAAGAAATGATCGTGAAAAAGGTACTTCGTTCCTTAACTCCAAAATTTGATATTATCATGGTAGCAATCCAAAGAATCCAAGAACACTAGTGTAATGAAATTAGATGAATTGCAAAGTAGTTTAGAAGCACATGAAACACTTGTAATTGATAGGGATGTTCAAGTTGGCGAACAAAAGGCAATCGCAAGCACAAGTCTTTAATAAAAGTGGTGAAACAAATCGAATTGGAAGGAGAATAAGTGGAAACAAAAGAAACAAGAGTGGCTTGCTAAGAACAATAAGAAAGAAAGCGGTAGTAGCAGTAATAATAGTGATAAGTGGAGGACCACCGGAAAGAACTCTAAGAATCCAAACAAGAAAGGAAATTTTGATAAAAGAAAGGTTCGAGTGTTTCAATTGTGATAAATTCGCCACTTTGCCGATGAGTCTTTGGGTCGAATAAAGAGAAAAAGAAGGAAGAAGCTAATATAGCGCAAAGGATTCGATGAGGAACCCGTGATCTTGATGGTGACAACAAATGAAGAAGGGGTGATTACGGACATGTGGTACCTCGACACAGCCGCTCAAATCATTTATTTCGAAATAAGAGGTGGTTGATCAATTTTGATGGCGTGAAGAGAACAAAGATCGGATGTCTTGATGGTGAGTTCTTGATGCAAGAAGGTATGGGTGACATTCGGTACAAATGAGTGATGGCTCAAAGGTGTTTATTGAGGATGTGTGGTATGTACCGGGGTGAAAAACAACTGATGAGTGTTGGCCAACCGCTAGAGTGCGGGTATTCAAAGTGAATATGGAGGATAATGTGATGACCATGTTTGATAAAAATAAGAAAATGATCTTCAAGGCTCCACTTGAGAAGAACAGAACCTTCAAAGTGAAGATTGAAGCTGGTGAAGCTCAGTGCTTGAGTGTTACAAAGGTTGAGGACGAGAGTGCATTGTGGCACAAGAGGTATGGTCATCTCAATTATGCGAGTTTGAGTCAATTGGAATCCAAAGGGCTTGTACTCGGCATTCCAAAGGTAACTGCTAGTAGTGTAGCTTGTGAAGTGTGCATGAAGAGTAAACAACACTTGCCTTGGGTGTGGTACATTCTGATGTGTGTGGACCTTTTGAGGTTCCCTCTTTGGGAGGAAACAAATATTTTGTGACCTTCATTGATGAGTTTACAAGAATGATCTGGGTGTATTTGATTAAACAGAAAAGTGAAGTCTTTGATCAGTTTAAAAGGTTCAAGGCATATGCGAGAAAAACAGCAGTGGGCTGCAAGGTGAAAGTATTAAGGAGTGATGGTGGTGGAGAGTACAGCTCCACCGAGTTCAAAAGGTTTTGTGATGAGCAGGGCATAGAACATGAGGTTACGCCACCCTATACACCCCAACACAATGGAGTAGCTGAGAGGAGGAATAGGATGATACTTGATATGGTAAGATGCATGCTTAAGCAGATGCAACTACCAAACACTCTACATGGGGTGAGGTCAGAGCAAACTGCAGTATACATACCTGAATAGATGTCCGACAAGGAGGTTGAAGAATAAGGTGCCTTTGGAGATGTGGAGTGGTGAGAGAAACACGATGTAAGTCACTTGAAGGTATTCGGCACCCTATGCTACAAGCATATACCAGGATGCTAGGAGAAGAAAGTTAGATGACAAGAGTGCTCCAATGATATTTGTGGGATATCATTCAGCAGTGGCTACAAATTGTATTGTCCGACAACCAATAAAGTGGAAGTTAGTAGAGATGTGATTATAAAAGAACAAGAAAGGTGGAATTGGAATTCAAATGGAGTGACATCGGTTGAAATTGATAGTGCAATACTTGAAGAAGATCATAGTGAAGTACCAAAGACAGGAGAGAGGTACCGGTCCGCATGAAGTTGAACAACAAGGAATGATTACGGCGACTGGGGTCCGATGATGAAGTTCCAAAGACGAGGCGAGCCACGCGAGAGGCAGAGAAATTTACCACCTCGGCCCGCGATTATGAGCTAATTGCGGGCGATTTGATAGACAATGATGGTGATTTCTGCGGTTTGCACTAGTAGGCGACATCGAGCCACTTAGTCATACCGAGGCGGTGAAAGATAAAGTGTGGAAGGCGCAATGATGGAAGAGTTGAGTGCAATTGAAAGGAACAAAA
Source organism: Oxytropis ochrocephala (assembly GCA_020916435.1). NCBI lineage: Eukaryota > Viridiplantae > Streptophyta > Magnoliopsida > Fabales > Fabaceae > Oxytropis > Oxytropis ochrocephala. The sequence continues at coordinate 1,329,119 of CM037089.1, forward strand.
CACGGGAGTTAATCGTGCTACCTCCGGGTAAGAAACCGATTAGTGTGAAGTGGGTCTTCAAAGTGAAACCAAGCTTTGATGGATCGATGGCAAGACACAAAGCTCGGCTTGTGGCTCGTGGATTCTGCGCAGAAGGAAGGTGCAGACTACAAGGAGGTGTTTGCGCTGTAGCTAGACATGAGACAATAAGATTAGTGATAGCTCTAGCATGCGTGAGGGGATGGACTATACCGCATCTAGATGTTAAATCGGCATTTTGAATGGTGCACTAGAGGAAGAGGTGTATGTGACACAACCACCACCTTCGAGATAAAAGGGAAAGAGCAAATGGTGTTTAAAGGTGAACAAGGCTCTATATGGCCTTAGCAAGCTCCAAGAGCTTGGAGTAAGAAAATAGATGCCTTCTTTGGAAGTCTGCGCTTTAAGAAGTGTAGTGTCGAATATGGAATATATGTGAAAACATCTAGTCGAGGTAAAATGATCCTAGTTTGCCTCTACGTAGATGACATATCGTTAATAGTAGGGATTGTGAAACCGAGGTGAAGACTGTGAAGGAAAGGTTGATGGACGAGTTTGAAATGAGTGACCTAGGGAGAGTTGTGTACTTCCTGGGAATGGAATTCCTTTACACTCCTAAAGGAATAGTGTTACATCAGAAGAAATATGCAATAGAAGTCTTTCAAGAGGTTTGAAATGTTTGATTGCAAGCTGTTTCTAACACCAGTAGAGGTAAATCGTAACCACGACGATCGATGTTGATGGAGAATGTGTAGATCCGACCTTGTTCAAGCAATTGGTTGGTTCGTTAAGGTACCTGTGTAATAGTAGACCGGATATATGCTATGCTATTGGTGTTGTTAGCAAGTTTATGGAGAAGCCAAAGATGATACACTACTCTAAGAAACTACTAGAATACTAAGGTACTTGAAGGAACTTTGAAGTATGGTTTGTTGTTTCTGCTAAACCGGATCGAATAATTTTGCAAGTTACTTGGGTATTCGACTACGATTGGTGTGGGGATAAGGTCGGCGAAGGAGCACTACGGGTTACATCTTCATGTGTTTTGGAGCACCAATCTCACGGTGTTCGAGGAAGCAACCGATGGTCGTGATTGTCGCCCTGCGGCGAATACATAGCAGTGCTACTCGCTGCATGCCAAGCTATTTGGCTCAAATCGGTCATGACAGAGTTGAAGCTTGAGAGCAGCGAGCCAATCAAACTCATGATTGATAACAAATCGGCAATAATGCTTGCCAAAAACCCGATTTCACATGGGAGAAGCAAGCACATAGAGACCAAATTCCACTTCTGTGTGAGCAGGTTGAGAAGAAAGTACTTGAAGTGCATTCATCGCAACACTCAAATGCGGTGTAGCGATATATTCACCAAAGCGTTAAAAAGTCGAAGCGGTTTGTAAAGGCGAGGAATGATCTAGGCGTTCTTTGCGATCGATTTCGTGGTGTTAAAGTCTTCGACAGCGTCGAAGTTGATTTCGTGGTGTTAAAGTCTTCGACAGCGTCAAAGTTGATTTCGTGGTGTTAAAGTTTTTCGACAGCGTCGAAGTGAATATCTGAGGTGCTGAAGTTTTGGACTATGTTTGGTTCATTGATTTCGACTAGCCATAGTTCACGTTACTATAATTGTTGTTTTGATTGTGAAATTAAGGGAGGATGTTGTAAATATATAATTTCACAATCGGATTTAGGACTTGTTTTTAATACTACCTCAGTTGTGAGGTTAGTTTAGTCTTTTTGCTTCTATCAAGGGATATAAAATCACTCTCGGTGTAACCGTAAAACCAACTTTTCAATAATATTTTGTATTACGTTTTAGCGCGTTTCGTCCTTCCTGCGTCTTCGACTAATGTATTTTCGACTAAGTCATCGTCGTCTTCTCATCTCAGTTTAGCATCAATGATAGTGATGATGCATTAACAGATTTTAGTTCCAAATATAAGAAAATATTATAGTTTTTAGTGTATATTTATTACTTAAATACCAATTTTATCCTCATTCAATGAACTTGATGCTCTCGCAAGTGTGAGCAATAAAATTCGACTGCCTCGTGATAAAACTAATAAAGTACTCCCTCCGTTCCAAATTGTTTGTAGTTTAATTAAGGTTTTGACACACTCTTTAAGGAAAATGATTAGGAGTCTAGATTTTTTTAAAAAATGTTGTGTAATTTACCAATTAACCATTTATCTCTCTACATAAGAAAATGTGAATAATTTAATAAACGTAAAAAGTTGTCATCATTAATAAGGGCATAAATGAAAAATAATATTAAAAATTACATTGAAATTCTAAAACAACAATCAATTTGAGACAAATTGATTTTGCTAAAACAATAAACAAAATAGGACAAAGAGAGTACTTTCTTATAGAAGATAAAAGTATAGCTACCAAAATTAGACGAACCATAAACACTATCTACTTTTGCTTTGCTATCAAGCTCGATAATCAATCACATTATGGATCTCATCATGATGGTTCCCATAGTACTAGTCTACTCCATCCAGTGCGTTTTAGGGCATCAGAATCGAGGATGGAAAGGGTAGGGAAAAGGAAAAAGGCGTAGTTTTGTGAGATTGATGGAGTGAGTGGGAGAGAAGGGGTTTCACGAAGAACGAAGGAAGAAGTATGATGATCCTTTGATCTTTCTAAATATGCCTTCTCATCAATGATCCGTCCAATCTTTTGAGTCTGCAACAATATTTCCTCTACAACCTTTCTGTCTTTCTCTCTCTTCACTAATACTACTACTACTACCAAGCAAAGCAAAGCAATTAATCACACCCACCACTTCTCTCTCTTATTTAATTAATATTCTCAACCCTCCGTCACATCTTAAATACGGCAGCAGCACATGCTTACCCTACACACCAAACTCCACCACTTCCTTTTCCTTCTTCCACTTCCTTTTCTCTTCTCTTTCGTTCTCATGTTGTGAACTACTTGTGGTTGTGTCTTTCAAGTTTCACTGGTTATATATTACGATGGCTTTGAGTTCACGTGTGGTTTAACAAAGGGTTTCTTACAGAGTTTATTGGCATTCTGTCCACCTCCCTACACCTTCGATCTATCGAAAATCTATGAGGAGGTGGACATACTGCCAACAGAACTGTGTTGGCTTCTCTTTGTAAAACCCTCGTGATATATCCATCCAAATTTCACAAACACCTTTTTCTCCTCTCCTTCGTACTATTTCTTATCATTATTCTCGTGAGGTAAGAATTCAATAGCTGTCAAACCACTAATTATTCCTCGTGATTTCTCTTCATATCTTTCCTTGTTAAGTTTATACATCGCCATAATAGATGGAGAATGTTTTTATTTATTCTTTTATATTATGTGTATTGTTTTTCATTCAAAGCTATTTAATTTCTTAGTTGTATTTCTTAAAGGTGCGTGCGGTCTAGGGTTTCAGAGGCGGATGTGAATCGAATAATTTTTTATAACCTAAGATTCAATATGGTTAGGATCTAAAGTTTCTGCTTCGATTAATGCCTTTTTCTAAGTAGATAGAGGGGGTGCAGAAACGAGTTCTTGTGGTAGAAGATTGCAGTGTCAATGGCTTCATGCAGCATGACCATTGACCATTGACCACAACAGTTCTTGTTATTATCTCACTGTTAATCAATAATAATCATGATCTTAATTTTGAAATTTTCATTTGCGTGTTACAAGAGGCTAGGACAGACAGTTGTGTTGGTAGTACTAAGCATTAATTCATAGCTGTTGTTCTTTCTTCTTCCCTATTGCTGTCAAATACGTTTTCTTTCTGAAGCAACGCAACCCTAGGCTCATGATTGAAGTTTCTGACATAGTAAACGTTTTTGCGTATTCGATACGAAGAAAATTAATTAGCTTAGCACACTCTTTCATGGCGCGTGGGGAAATCAATTACCATCTCATACAAGTAATACTGCTTTCTTTTATTCTGTCGTAGTATTTTTCCTGTCGTAGTAGTATCTTTTTCCTTACTTCACTTGTGTACGTTTTCTTTTATCAGAGATCTTTGAAATCGTGTTTTTTATAAGATTTTTGTGACGCTAAAATCATGATTTTGAAAAAGCTACAAGTACTATTATCATTTCTCCTCTAACCGAGTTGTTTCTGGTTTCGGTTTAGTTAAGAATTAGCAAAATTATTATGTGTATTATTATTAAAATGGACATCCTGAAATCGACCTTAGGATTTATACAAAAAGAATTAAAAGGTTTTTGAAGTATTATGCCAAAGAGTAAAGAATTAACACGATTAAATATTTTCCAGTATTGCCACATCTCATCTAAGAAAGAGGATTTGAAGCAAAAATCATGATTTTGATAAAAATTACAAGTGCTAGTATTTCTCCCGCAACTTTAATTTCTTATTATTATTATTAGTTATTTTAATTGTAAATTTAAATGTTATTTTAATTGTAAATTTTAATTTAGATATTTAATATGTTAATTTAGTATTTTTGTTGTTTGTTTTATCATATATTAAGCTTCTATTATAATTTTAAGTTGATACTCATTACTAATTTCACACTCCAAAGCAGTTATGATTCAATTTGTCCAAAAAATAAAAATTATTGAAAATTATTTTTTTGGTAACGCATCAAAATAAAAATGTTAATTCACTTTTAATTAAACTCAATTTTACAAAGTTATTTTTATCAAAATCAATTCTCGCAACCACATAACTATACAACTTATTTGTTAGAGCATTCAACAAAATTTATTAAATAGGTCCTAATAATGCTTATCTAAAAATAAAATAAAAATGGGTCACAATAATAACTTTGCACTATTGTCTTATTAGTTTTTTAATCGAAAGTAAAGATGAGTCTACACGTCAGAAGAGAGAGAGAATTTTCTATATAAAAGTTTCACCCTAATAGGCAATAGGTACCCATTTTTTTACTCCACAATGGGGTTGCCTATTAAATTTCAACTATTAAGAGATACTCCCTCTTCATGACCATATTATAAGAAGAGAATACAAAAATCATCACTATGCACTCATTTAATTTTTGTTTTTTTTTAAGTTAAGTCTATAAAATACGCTCCAGTCAACTCAATATATTTATGTACACTACTTTCACTCACATTGAAAACTAAGGGGATTTAGTTCCACATGATTAAAGTAGAAGAAACAGAATAATTACGAGATGAAAGATGGAATGAAGGCATCTGAATCGTCAATCCTTGTTCCCAAGTGTTGATTCCTCAGTAGCCGTAAGGAGGTAGGAGCTCTCTTCCGTGTGCTAGGGCTTCCAATTCGTCAAAAGGTGCCTCAAAAACGCATCTCTGGCTGTTTTAACTTGTTTTCCGGTATTTGGCGCTGCATTGACGCTCCCAGTGCCACTTACGCGCCTCTCAACGTGCCTGCTCCTGCCAATCCGCGCGTGACTCGCGCTCCCAGCGCCAGTCGCGCGCCACTCTGCGCCTGCTCCCTGACATTGCACCATTGAGTCCATTTTCCTACACCGCTTTGTTCTTCAATTATACCTAGTCCCTAGGCATAAAAACACAACAAAACTCAGCATAAACACTGCAAAAACAATTAAATCTCAAATAGAACAAGTCATTAATTTTCTCCTAACAATTTCCATTCATTCATCAAATTATGAAGTAAATCCCCCTTTTTCGCAGTGAAAAACATCATGTGATGGGGATTCATCAATTTGAAAGAACCAAATGCTTGGGCTGATGTTCTCCAAGAGTCTGAGAAGGACGTACTTGAGTTGGCACGTGTTGTAAATGGTAACCAATTGATAGTGAGTTACTTGAGTGATGTAAAGAATCTTCTACAAATCTACTCACTACTAATAAAATCAAATACCAGCAAATTTACATTTTTAGACATCTTACAATTTTAACATTTGTCACAAAATAAGGGCATTTTGGTCATTTTACCTCTAAAAGACAAAAAAATTACTATTCGTGTCAGTTTTTTAAAGAATAAAAAATAAAAATTTGATCGACGCGATCGACACGCGTCACCGTCATTTTATCACGATCCCGATCTTGTTGTCGGTGACATCTTGACGACGCGTGTCATCTCACTTTTTTTTTTTTTTTTTTTTTTTCAAAAAAACAGTTTTATTTTCAGTTTTAAAAACTAATTTCATTTTTTTAAAAAAAACTGTTTTTTCTTTTTAAAAAACTATTTTTTTTTAAAAAAATTATTTGCTTAAAAAAAAAACATTTTTTTCTAAAAACTGTTTTTAAATACAAAATAATTTTTCATCATTTTTTTTCCCAGTTTCTTTTGTCATAAAAATTAATTTTTTTTTCCTCTTTTTACTAAAAATACTTACTCACTATTTTTATAATTTAGTCAAATTACTAGAAATAATTACTTTTTTTACAATGATCAAATTAATCATTTTAACCACTACCCATTGTCAAAAAAAGACGTACCTATAAAAAAAATTTAAACTTAAGTTTTCTAAATTAATTGTCGCCAGAAGGGGTATTATTTTGGATGGATCACACCCTTGTTTGTTATATGGATATGGTGGCTTTAACGCCAGTAGTACACCATATTTCAGTTGTACTCGCACTGTACTCATAAAACATTTAGGTGTTGTTTACTGCTTAGCAGCTATTCGTGGTGGTGGTAATATGGGGAGGAATGGCATAAAGCAGGCTCCCTTGCAAAAAAGCAGAATTGCTTTGATGACTTCATTTCTGTTGCTGAATACCTTATATCTACGGGTTATACCCATACCAGAAAGTTATGCATCGAAGGTGCAAGCAATGGCGGACTTCTTATTGGTGCCTGTATAAATCAGGTCTTATTCGTTTACTTTGTTGTTCCTATTTCGGGTCACACTTTCCATTCAATAGCTCTTTTTATGCTATCTATATTCCTTCCCACTTTTTCTTTACAGAGACCTGATCTTTTTGGCTGCGCACTGGCTCATGTTGGCGTTATGGACATGCTACGGTTTCATAAATTTACCATAGGTTTGTTTAGATCTGTTATGCCTAGTACGTTGTTTAAAGAAGAGCCACTTGTTGATTTAGAATTGCTATTCAGGTCATTGTTGGACCTCGGATTTTGGTTGTTCAGACAAGGAGGAAGAATTTCATTAGCTAATCAAGTAAGTGTTCTCATTATAACGATTGTAATCCAACGATTGTAATTAAATGTTCTCACGTTCTCATTAAAATCCAACGATATAGATATCGGGGGGCATATCTAGTGAGAATGTTTTTTTTTATGTGAGAGTGAGAGGATTTATTGTGAACCATTAGATTGAAATGAAAGGCCGAGATTAAAACCCCTAAAGTACATCGTGTCTCTTCCTTAATCTTTTCAACTTTCCTTCATCTTCCATAGATGACTTATGAGAGAATCTGTTTCCAATCTTATCTTCTTGTAACTCTTATCCCAAGCCAAACACAACCCGTGGAAAAGCGCACATGCTTCAGTTTCAATTGCTGGGCACTGTCAAGCTTCAGAGAAAAAGCAAAGAGGAATTCACCCGTTAATTGCTGGATTTCAATCCAATGGTTCACAATAAGTCCTCTCACTCTCACATAAAAAAAAAACACTCTCACTAGATATGTCCTATATATGTAATTGCATTTTTTTCATTTTTATATAAATATATTAGTAACAAATTCTTTAAATTATTAGCAAGTGATGCTGTTGGAAGCATGATTATTATAGGGCCATGTTTGAACAACTCGTATAGGCTGATAGATGGGAAGACTGCTTTTTATATGTACCTAATTGACGAATATGATAGATTTATCATAATTTAGTTGCATAATGGACAAAGAAATAGGCAGGACTTATATAGTACATACTACATAGCTTAAAGATCTCACACCGTAAATATCTGAGGCAACCCCTTTGTTGGGCTATTGTACTATTATTACCACCCTTGGTCCTTCAATTCATTTCCTTATGGATTTTGTTTTCTTTCCCCGGAGTTCATAAGCTACGCATCATCCTACCGTTTGGATATGCAACTTTTCTGGATGAATATTGAAAATTAATACTCTGTTATTATTATCTCCTGCTCTAGGTACTCACCGTTACATAATGTCCGGCGACCATGGGAACAACATCCTGGCAAGTCAATTCAGTACCCATCAACTATGTTGTTGACAGCAGATCATGATGATCGAGTTGTGCCACTGCACTCATTGAAGCATTTGGCGGTTAGTCAGCTTCTTCTGAACATAAGTATAGATGAATGGCACATGTTAACTTACATTTATTGAATTATGTTGCAAGCCACACAAAAAGTGGTTGTAAACTAAATATATTAACAATAGATGTCGCATTAGGGATGGAGTTTGGCTGTCACTCTCACTTGACCACTGTGTTGGAGGGGAGAGGATATCTCCATTAACGGAATCTTTCCTGTTGGAGAGAGATAGATCCATTTTTAATATGTATATTGAATGTTTGTACCAATAAAGGCTGGTCCAAGCGTAGATCCCACACTAAGGTCTTGATTGTGGCAAAAACTTTGTTGGGAGGGGATAACCACACCGACAAAGCTGAGTAAGCTTGTGGATACTATCAAAAAATTGTTTGGGAGGAGCTTTACCCTAGTAGTGGTAGAAAAACCCATTCCAACATGACTACTCCCTTTCTTCTTTCCTTCTTTCTCTCTAACATTTTTCCAATTGTACACAGACCATGCAGCATGTTCTGTGTAATAGTTTGGAGAAAAGTCCCCAGACAAACCCTATAATTGGTCGCATTGACTGCAAATCTGGACATGGAGCGGGTCTACCGACACAGAAAATGGTAACAATTTTGGTTTCAGGGTTTTCTCCATTTTACATATTATGTCTCATGTTGGCTATGTGTATTTATATTTGTCAGATCGATGAAGGTGCTGATCGCTACAGTTTTATGGCTAAAATGTTACAAGTGCATTGGATTGAATAGAGCTCACTCGGTTACAAAAGGATATATGAATGGAATAATTTCATCCAGACAATACCGACCAACCAATTCAGTTATCTATTTTTTTATGTTATAATTGTTTTTTTTTTGACAAATTCTATTATAATTGTTACTATTCTTTTTATTTTATATAAATATTATAAATTATAATTATTACTAGTGTATTGACCCTTGCTATGCATGTGGTGATATTTTAGGGTTGCATACTCACATTTGACGTGCAAAACGGATAATGATATTTTTTTTTGGATTTAATTTATATACACAATAGGTGTATGTATGTTGTACACTATCTATCAATCACATAGTGACACATCATTAAAGAGAAATTGGTCAATTAGGAACCACCCCTCCATGAATTGTGATTGGTAGTGGTTGTAAAAGCTCATACACCTATTGTGTATGCAAATTAAACTCTTTTTTTTAAATGGAAAAAGTTAAAAATTGTAAAACTAAATGAAGGCATAATATTAATACATTTAATGGGTTTAAATTTACCAACTTGGTATCCAACTCTTGTAGGGGAGAGTAATTTTCATTTAACTGATTCCATGATAGGAACATTGGTATCCAACTCTTGTATTAATATCATGGAATTTTTGAATGATAGGAACATTGGTGCTTAATTTCTTGACCGTCGTTACAAAAAAATACACAACCGAACACTATAAATATATCATTAAAAATTTAAAACAATTACAAAGAATATGAAGGAAAATATAAAAAAAGGAATCAATTATAGATCACAAAAAAGAAATACTAACTTGTCTGTCTCTAACTTTTTCTATTTTTCCCTAAAGGCTCACAAACTTGGCAAAAGAGCAGCCTACTTGGTTTCCCGCCACTCTTGCCAGGACATTGTTGCTCTACTTTGCAAACCTTCAAAGAGTTTTTTTATTAATAGAATTGACCAATGCACCATTTGTATTCATGTAATTAATAGGTCATTTATTTATTTTATGACAAAAAAAAATAAATGACCTATTAATTACATGAGTTTTAAAAAAAAATGTGAGTGCATGTATTTAGTGTGATACAGGTGGTTTGAAATGATTGTGAAACACTGTTAATTACAATTAAAATTAAATGAGTACTCACTCCGGTCTCTTTTATAAGCAAAATTTGATCAACGCAAGTTGATGTATCTAGTTCATAATATGGACCAAATACATCAATTTGCGTACACCAATCCCTCGCTATATGTTATACTCAAAGAAATAGTTAAGAATATGAAAACATACAATCATTAGCGAAGGTGAGACCAGAGGGAGTGAGTAGTTCATAACAAATTGTATCATCTCAATCCACTACCGAAAAAGGATGATGTAGGTGTTTTGTAACAAAATATTTATAGATTTAGTGATATTAAGGCTACTCACCAGACTAGTTGGGATATTAAAGCTCCCCTTCATTTATTTCCTTTTTGGTGCGGCTAAAATTTTTTCATCCAATTTGCATTTCGTTTTTTAACCATTGATGATTCTCAGCAAAGGATAATGTAGATGTTTTGTATCAAAATATTTATAGATTTAGTGAAATTTCTTAAAATGTGGTTTAGGCCTAACTCAACCCCACAAAATCGACTTGTAAGGTGAGGGATACCTCACACTTATAAACTCTTTTTGAGACCATATCTCTAGTCAATGTGAGACTTAGATTTTTCCCAATAAAATTAACACTACACAACCTTTTTGGTGCCAGATGTGGCTAAAAAATTTTCATCCAATAAGCATTGAAGGAAGAGAAGTTCAAGAAACTATGATGCAGTTTGAGAGTAGTCGATATAATAGAGCTAAATTAAAGAGGGTGTGTTGGAGTTTGTTAATTCAGTTAGGGTAGTTTGTAACTACCAAGTTAGTTAGTTTGTCAATAAATAATTGGTTGAAGTTCACCAATAAGGAACTCTACTATTCAAGTGTATAAAAAGGAGAATAGACCCAAGTGTTTTGTAATTCATAGAGTGAATTTCAATAATATATGAATATTCAGTGAGCTCTTATTGTGTTTTTTCTTCTACTCTTTTTCTCTTTTCTCAGGGAGTGAGTGCTATCTGAATGCCATAGTACCTTATTGATTGAATTCCAACAATAACTAACTCTCTGATGAACTTTCTATAAATACATCAAGCTACGGGCAAGTGAATTCCTTTAGAGTGCCGAAGGCAAACCACGCAGATTGACATAGCCAGAAAGTACTGTCCGCTTTCTTTCTTTCACCATAGTCCGATAAATAACCCTGCACAATTTCAGCTTTTAATCACAAACTAAACTTCCCAAGCAATTGAATAGGACGCCGATAAAGCTATTAATTAATGGTATTGGAATTGGAAGTGTATAGTAGAAAATAATACTCTTATGAATGTGTCAAACAGTGAATCTACCTCAAGCCTTCAAGCCACATCTCGGTAACAAGAGTTTCACCAGGGTAGACATGTAGAAGAAAACGGCCCGTTATACTTTTTATCATGTGGGGATCTCCTCTGCATATGTTTTTGATGATTGCCCTAACTGCAAATCCTAATGTGCACAGCCCATGCAGTATTGGCTGCGAGAATCTTTTACAATCGGTTGAAAACATTATTAGATTAGCCATATAATTGAATAAACTCGAATCATCGAAAATGATTATAAACTGTTGGCTTTAAATCTTAAAAGGCTTCATAACTGTCATTTCAATGTAATTAATTCATACGACAGACACACCTAATTCAACAAGCACACACAATTTAAATGGGGGAAAATGAAAATTCACAATCTAACTTGAGTTTCAAACTTATGTAGCAACGACACCTCAGATTGAAGACATGTCCACCGACACTTCAATTACTTCTATTTTCTCAAATCATTATCACGTGTTTACGTGTCCGTATCAGTGTCATGTCTGGTGTTTGTGTTTGTTTCGGTGCTTCATAGGTTTCAAATAATTCATAATCTTATGGCATTTAGAAGGTGGGATGAGAGTACCAACCCGGCAACCTTTGCAATCATGGGATCTGAATGCAAAGGATTGTAGTCCCCAGATAGCCTGTAAAGCAATGCCTGCCAAAAAGAAGATACATTCAATCTGTTTAGAAATTCATAAAGAAGCATATTAAAAGTTCTCAAAGACAATGAAATTACAAAAACTATTTAAATTTTGTGAAGAGGGGGAGAAAGCATCAAAATTGATTTGATGTGTTATCCATGGAAGGAATGGGAGAGAGAAAAGTCTAAAATGTACTGTATATGTATTGATTGATGAATGTAAACGGATACAAAATGAGAAAGGTGACTTTACATTGAGTGACTGCATCCTATGTAGAGAGATACTAGCTACTCCCTAATTACCAACTAATTATATCTCTAATAGAGAGACATACTAACTGAAATTTGTGTTGAAGCCAGGTATACATAACATAATCGTGTGCATTAAAGTATCAACTAAACCAAAGTTGTAAAGTATTTAAGAAAAGGTAAAGACTCTAAAACTCGTGTAATAAACATGATTTTTTTTTTGTCTTACAACAAAATTTGCTTGGAACAGAATAACAGTGCAAAGGCAAGTAAAGGGGGAAAGGCCAAAAAAAGAATGCAGTGCTGTAAATGACAAAATCAGCTTTCAAATAATATTGTATAGCAAAAACATGCCTGAGATGGTTGAGTACGATCCTCAAACACTGAAAAGGGTTTAGTTTCAGGAATTTTCACAGCTGCAGTCTGGTTCGAAGGGTAATTTGAGTAAGAAAATGAACTAGACGACTTTGAGAAGCCCCCAGCACCGCGCGTAGATAGAGACGGTTGTCCTGCAAGCAACCGTACTTGAGTGTGATGGTAATAAAGCATCAAAAGGAATATTTTCAGTTTTACCTGTTCATGCACAACAAATCACCAGATTCTTTCTCATAACTTTTTGTTTCAACCTCCAAAATTGCTGCTTTACCTGAAATTTAAGCAACATCACATCTTAAGAAGCGAAATACAGGATTAACTGTTTTTCCAAAGATGTGAAGGTGAAAATGTACAGCAGACACATGAATAACAGATCATTAAGTAGAAACTGTATTTGCATTTCAACCTTTATCATGTAATCCTGCAAGACTGACTTTATTGTGTATCTGTAACAACAATAATATATCATGAGCCTATGTTAGAATAAATCACAATAATTAGAAATTAATCTTTAGCACGGAGATGAATACTACAACTATTTCAATTGTAAAGATACTCTGAGGAATGGGGAGATATTTTAGGGGAGGGGGGATTCATGTTATAATGAATTTGATACAGATCAGATAGGTATTAGATTTAATCATATAAAACCATTCTTTATCACAAACTTGCACCAGATCTTTCCATCGCTAATTTAATTTAAACCAAAAACAACAGTCTATTCTTCGGAAGTAAATGTGACTTGACTATAACTTTTCTCACTATAAGTCACATTGGAATGAAAGTGTGTGAAGCAAACATATGACTGTTTCACATAGGCATAAAAATGATAATAGGTCAGATGCTTGAATTTCATTATGGAAAGATTGCACTCTATATTATTTCAAGTATCCTTCACTTTAATTTTGTTTTTCTTGCAAACTTTATCCCAAATGTTGGTTTATTGAGCTAAAATTGGAACGAAATTAGTTTATCAATTCAATTCAAATGTAGGCGAATAGTCATTAGAAACCTTACATGGCAGCTGGAAGGAAATGGTTTGTACAATTCTATGTATTGCTGTCCATGTAGCAGAAGGCGTGGATCATATCTGACATACATAAAACTCAAGTTTAGGTTAAAAACCAGAAGAGGCAGAAAAGGAATATCAACATGACAGAATATACATTAAAAAAAAGTGAAGAATTATGCATTCAACCACAAAATTAATGTTATAGAGATTACATAGATAACTAGATGGCTTCAAATGCATAATGAACAAAGTATTGAAAGCAGTGAGCAGCACTCACTGCAAGCCAGGGAGATCAAAACCATTCGGCACGGATTCAAGTGAAAGTAAAGCAGCAAAGGTAGGCAAGACCTGAAAATCATCAAATGATGCTTAAGGCAGGAATATTTTGCAACAACATAAATGAATTAAGAACAATAATACTTTAAAAGTAGCAATATCTTAACAAACTTTTGAGTATTTAAGCAATTTGACATTTTATATTAATTACAGGAGAAGAAATGATTTCAAGTAAACATTGAGAAATAACAGTTTGAAAATGAAGAATACCTTGATAAACTGTTGACCACTTTCATGGTAAACATATTTAAGCTCGTCTTCATCTACAGCATCAGATGCACATGCCCCTATGCCTAAGGCATAAAGTGCTACATCTCTGTTCATTCAAGAAGCATATGAAAATGAAGAATAATAATAGTCATACAACTGATTTCCATTTTGTAAAAGGACTTATTACCTTTCAGTATAAGAGTAAGTGGTCTGCAGTCAATTCCATGCGATCAAAACGAAAGTAAAAATTTAGAATTCAATTTGTTAGTGTCAAAAACGAAAACATGTTATATGCAGCAGCATATGGAATATTCGAAAGAAAGGCATAATATGAATTGATATGAATACGACATTTTTACGAACAGTTTGTCTACCAAAATCCAAAAAGGAAAAGAGAAATACATCAGGGAATTTGTGAGAAAGCGCGAGCGCAGGGTTGAATTCGGATGTACTCGCCATCTAGCCTGCAAGATAACGCTAAAATTAAAACGATAGATCGATAGTATATATATATATATATATATTGGGATATGATGATTGAGATAAAGTTACGATCATATCATACATACATGTAAGAAATTTTTCTGTTTTCGCGATAAGGCTTCTTTCTACAAACTCTCCACAGCAGTACAGGAGGAGGAAAGTCAACACGGATTGTAATTTCTGATGAGCGATCCTTTTGCTGATTAAAACCTGATACACTGTCTTTTTGGTGAATTAATTATAAAAAAAAACAGATACAGTGTATTTGGACATAATTAACAGTAATATTATTTATTCTTCTTTTTTTGTAAATAAAGAGGGTAATATTATTTATTCTTAAAATAATTTACTTTTGGAAATATCATCTGAAATATACAATATATTTTGTGTCAACTACGATTATTTTATTTGTAGTTCTTTTAAAATAAATACAATTTTTTCAGATTATTTTATGGAAAAGTTAGTAGTTGGTATTTCTCCTTGTTAGGGGATTGGGATTAAATCTATTTTGTTACATCAAAAAGTCTCGTGTTGCTTGGAAATAAAGACTCGAGTAGTTAATAAACACTCATACCCTTAACACATTGAATTGTTTTTTAACTAAGGACAAAATCGTGAAGCTTTACATTGGAGATAAAGCAAACAATCCTGGAAAATGAAGATTATAATTTAAGTCGAACATTGACACCTGAGTTAAGGGCTTACGAGGCCTTTAAACCAAACCCACCCCCTCCATCTTATTTGTCGCTATTATATTGGTACACAAAAAATCTCACATTATTTGAAGGGAATTGCTAATATACACACACTTGAATTTTAGAATGAGTAAGTTAGCAATTTACACACTTTTGATTTGGACCAAAAACTCAAATGTCACGTTGAAAATTATTCAAAAGAGAGAATAAGACATTAATTGTGGGAAGAAAGAGAAATTAAAAATTTTAATCAAAATTTCAAATGACATTATTACCCACTTTTTAAAGTTGTTTTTTCAATGTGACATTTAGGTTTTTGGTCCAAATCAAAAGTGGAAAGGTTGCTAACCTACTCATTCTAAAATTCAAGTTTGTGTATGTTAGCAATTCCTTATTTGAAAATCAAGGCAGAGGGTAATTTAACAACACTCACATCATTAACCCTTAACTCATCGAGACACTTTTTATTAACTATGAATAACATTGTGAAGACTCACATGTGTCAACGCACGTAATACCTCGAGAAAAAAAAGATGTCGAGGATTTGAGGTTAGAATATGTTAAGAATCTCGCATCGGATGTAATATGACCTAAAAATGAGTTTATAAATGAAAGACATCCATCACCACGAAAATGAGTTTATGAAAGACACGACTACATGCACATCACTTTGTCACCACAAAAATCGGCTACAAAGTGATGTGCATGTAGCCGTGTCTTTCATAAAAGATGTTAGCGAAGATTTACGATTAATCAAAATTGGTTAGCTAAGTTTCATCATACATATAGGAAAGGTAACATTCTTTGGGGATTACATAACCAAGTTAGGTCATTCAAGAGCTTAGAAGAATAAAAATTAGAACAAATGGTGGAGGTGAATAAAATTAAATAAAGGGCTTCATTAGTACAACAAATGAATCATAGGTACTTCTCAACCAAGCGCTAAATGCCAACATCTTTGGCAATCCTCACTTTATAATAAAATACTAGTAAGATTCGGATAATACAAAGGTAACATACTATGTTGTTTTTTTTTTTTTTGCCTTTTTTCTCGGGAAAGAATGTGACCTCAGTGGGGTCATTTTAGAGATAAAAATCAAACACGTACATGATTGAAAGCACGAGATAAATGGAAGCACTCAACAATAAAAATAAGCGGATAAGTTAACTACTTTTCACGATTCTAAGCGAGAGCACAAATGCCTTCTTAAGTGTGGATCCTTGGCTAGCTCAAAATGGCACGGTGTGTCTCCCCCGCCCCTACCACAAAGGAGTGCATTCTTTGGAGCAGAAACTCGCGTCACGATCGAGTTTGACGGCGTGTAAACGCGTAAATAAAAGCGTTGTCCGAAGTCTTTATCGTGCCCAAAACTCGATCCTTAAGTTCCACATTCCCACGTTATCAAGTGCAACATATATAGCGATCCATGAATATGGATACACCTAAACAAAATCAAGAATCAAAGATCGCATTAGTTATAATACTAAACCAGCTAGCAGCAAGTTAGAAACAAAAGATCATAATTGATTCTCACCTGAGTGGTGCAACGCGCAACTGCGTCGCGTAGATTGTACCCGTTCTGCTAGAAGTTGTCCACTTTGTCCTCCATCCATACTACATCATTTCTGGTTGATATATTTTAGTCCATTGAAGTGACCAATTTAGAAGTCAGACACAAAAATATTAGCAAAGGCAATTGATACTTCTTACAAAACCTTTACTAGAAAAAGCAGAATCAATTTTATTTTTCAAACATGTTAATTTATATTTGCTGTGTACTCACCCAACAACAAAGAAAGAGTAGCCATCAAGATGATAGCTCTGGACAATGTTCTCATTGTTTTGGAAGACAATCTCAACGAAAGATCGAAGTCGGCTTGCATTACTGGATGTGTCAGCGTAAATGCCACCACCGGTGGGTCTTTTGGATATGCTTCCCACGCGAAAACACACGAGATTTTGAAGTAATCGCCGAGCTTAAGAGGCGTATCGGCGCAACATAGGACACTGCTTGTTAATTGCATATCTTTGTTTGCGATTTACTTGACCAGCCAGAAACTCGCCGATATGATGGTCTTCGTTGTGTTAATGAGTCCGTAATGGTAGGAACCTGCGGGTTTGGCCTCAGTCCACTTCTTTGTAAGATTAGTCACGAAATTGAAATTATGGATTATATACAACTTGCTAAAATTAATCTGCTAGAGGATTCTACTCAAAAAAGAACTAGAGCCTGCTTACATGTTTAGCTTAACAATAAAACACCAATTGTAATTATGGACTCAACATTTTTGTAAAATAGTTTAATTTGCATGCACTGACGGTGTAAAGATTTTTTACACCATCAACTAATAAGAAATATGACTTTCAGGACGAATGGAATAAAAATCAAACATTTGTATGATATCGTAAAATATTTATACAAAGTGCATACTAGTTACTCTATAAAATACCTGATTGAGCGGGCCTGGTTCAAAGACCAATCGACTTGAATTGTAGGCCCACCGTGGGGAGGCCGAGGCTGGGCCGCTTGAGTTGGCATAACGAAGTACTCGGTTGTAGTAAGGATCTTATAGGAAAATCTTGTGGAAACTACAATGTAGTAGTCCTGAGCAGGTTGATCAGCAGTTACTAGCACTGAATAAGATTGTCCCACATGAACATCCAATGAGGAGTAGGTTGTCTGAAGCGTATGTGCTCCTTCCACTTCAACCAACTTCAATTTATGGTTCTGAATGCGGAAGTTAAGAGAATGTTGTAATCCCACATTTGATATTCTAAGTCTGTATGTCTTTCCTGTTGAGTAGATCAGATACATCAATGAACCTAAATAGTGTTTTTTTTTTTATATGAAGTACGTAAACACTGATGATTATATACCTTGCTCTACGTTGAAAGATACTCCGTTGGGTCCGCGACCATTGATGAGGACTCCATCAGGTATGGGCAGCTTCTTCCCCCTATCAAGATGGGCTTTCAAAGTCTGCATATAATCCAAAAAAACTTTTACTTTGAGGGAATAAATTTCTAGGGATGGTTATGAAAAATTAGGATTTAATTAGTATGCACCAACAATGGACATATATATTTTATGATGTTAACCAATTAGACATTGATACATAGGTACATACATCACAGAAATTGTTGACTGTTTTCCTATTCATTTTGAAAGTGGCACATTTTTATTGGTTGAGTGCATACCAATTAAACTCATAAGGAGGAGAATGCTTTCTGATACGGACACAAAAAGTAAAAATAGTGCATTTCCTAAGTACATTCTGATTGGCACAAAATGATGTGATAAATGTTTCAAGGTCACTTATTAGCATCCTCAAATTCCTTATAATGGGATAATTAAAAATATTCTAAAATAATGCGATAATTAAAGTTAATCACATACTACTCATAGTAAAGATATTCTAGAATAATGCGATAATTAAAGTTAACCATATCAGAGTTTGTTATTGACTTTCCAGTCCTCATAAATTTCAATACTACTAGTCCAATTTGCCCAAGAATTCATTCATTAATATAGGTGGTCATGACTCATGAGATAGAAGAAGATTATCTTGGCATGGCACACAACTCAAAAACAAAACACAACTTGTCATGAATGAATAAATGTACTATTCATTGCCGCCAAACAAGGAATACCAAAATGAATTTTTAACCAAAATATTACTATATTTTAAATAATAATAATATAAGTAGTGTCATAAATGAATTTTGTACTTAGTGATTTAAGTATGTAGTATTTTAATTGAAGTGTCACTTAGTAGTAGCAATGTGGTGGTATAGTATAGTGAAAGAAGTAGTGTTACTCACTGTATGGTTGGACTTGTACCAATCACCAATAAGAACAGTATAATCACCAGCTGGATCTGGGAAAGGAACTGGAATTCTAGGTCTGCTTAGTATCCTAATCCCTCCAAAACCACCTGCTGCTTTGTGAAATGCAAGAGATGGGAAATAATAAAAGCTTCCAATTTGATCCTTCACTTGAAGTATGTATGTGAAGTTCCTCCTGGTGGTATTTAGTGTGATGTTTGAAATGATTGTGAAACACTCTCTTTTATAAGCAAAATTTGGTCAACGCAAATTGATGTATCTAGTTCATAATATGGACTGAGATCATCAACTGCATACACCATTTTCTTTATAAAAAAGAAGGGAGGAGGAAGCGATTAAGAATATGAAAACATACAATCATTAGGGAAGGTGAGACAAAAACTATAAGAGTTAACAAATTGTATCATCTCAATCCACTACCGAAAAAGGATGATGTAGGTGTTTTATAGATTTAACAAAATATTTATAGATTTAGTGAAATTAAGGCTACTCACCAGACGAGTTGGGATATTAAAGCTCCCCTTCATTTATTTCCTTTTTGGTGCGACTAAAATTTTTTCATCCAATTTGCATTTCGTTTTTTAACCATTGATGATTCTCAGCAAAGGATAATGTAGATGTTTTGTATCAAAATATTTATAGATTTAGTGAAATTTCTTAGAATGTGGTTTAGGCCTAACTCAACCCCACAAAATCGGTTTGTAAGGTGAGAGATGCCTCACACTTATAAACTCTTTTTGAGACCATATCTCTAGTCAATGTGGGAGTTAGATTTTTCCCAATAAAATTAACACTACACAACCTTTTTGGTGCCAGACGTGGCTAAAAAAATTTCATCCAATAAGCATTGAAGGAAGAGAAGTTCAAGAAACTATGATGCAGTTTGAGAGTAGTTGATATAATAGAGCTAAATTAAAGAGGGTGTGTTGGAGTTTGTTAATTCAGTTAGGGTAGTTTGTAACTACCAAGTTAGTTAGTTTGTCAATAAATAATTGGTTGAAGTTCACCAATAAGGAACTCTACTATTCAAGTGTATAAAAAGGACAATAGACCCAAGTGTTTTGTAATTCATAGAGTGAATTTCAATAATATATGAATATTCAGTGAGCTCTTATTGTGTTTTTCTTCTACTCTTTTCTCTTTTCTCAGGGAGTGAGTGCTATCTGAAAGCCATAGCACCTTATTGATTGAATTCCAACAATAACTAACTCTGATGAACTTTCTATAAATATATCAAGCTACAGGCAAGTGAATTCCTTTAGAGCGCCAAAGGCAAACCACGCAGATCGACATAGCCAGAAAGTACTGTCCGCTTTCTTTCTTTCACCATAGTCCGATAAATAACCCTGCACAATTTCAGCTTTTAATCACAAACTAAACTTCCCAAGCATTTGAATAGGACGCCGATAAAGTTATTAATTAATGGTATTGGAATTGGAAGTGTATAGTAGAAAATAATACTCTTATGAATGTGTCAAACAGTGAATCTACCTCAAGCCTTCAAGCCACATCTCGGTAACAAGAGTTTCACCAGGGTAGACATGTAGAAGAAAACGGCCTGTTATACTTTTTATCATGTGGGGATCTCCTCTGCATATGTTTTTGATGATTGCCCTAACTGCAAATCCTAATGTGCACAGCCCATGCAGTATTGGCTGCGAGAATCTTTTACAATCGGTTGAAAACATTATTAGATTAGCCATATAATTGAATAAACTCGAATCATCAAAAATGATTATAAACTGTTGGCTTTAAATCTTAAAAGGCTTCATAACTGTCATTTCAATGTAATTAATTCATACGACAGACACACCTAATTCAACAAGCACACACAATTTAAATGGGGGAAAATGAAAATTCACAATCTAACTTGAGTTTCAAACTTATGTAGCAACGACACCTCAGATTGAAGACATGTCCACCGACACTTCAATTACTTCTATTTTCTCAAATCATTATCACGTGTTTACGTGTGCGTGTCGATGTTATGCTGGTGTTTGTGTTTGTTTCGGTGCTTCATAGGTTTCAAATAATTCATAATCTTATGGCATTTAGAAGGCGGGATGAGAGTACCAACCCGGCAACCTTTGCAATCATGGGATCTGAATGCAAAGGATTGTAGTCCCCAGATAGCCTGTAAAGCAATGCCTGCCAAAAAGAAGATACATTCAATCTGTTTAGAAATTCATAAAGAAGCATATTAAAAGTTCTCAAAGACAATGAAATTACAAAAACTATTTAAATTTTGTGAAGAGGGGGAGAAAGCATCAAAATTGTTTTGATGTGTTATCCATTGGAAGGAATGGGAGAGAGAAAAGTCTAAAATGTACTGTATATGTATTGATTGATGAATGTAAACGGACACAAAATGAGAAAGGTGACTTTACATTGAGTGACTGCATCCTATGTAGAGAGATACTAGCTACTCCTAATTACCAACTAATCTATCTCTAATAGAGAGACATACTAACTGAAATTTGTGTTGAAGCCAGGTATACATAACATAATCGTGTGCATTAAAGTATCAACTAAACCAAAGTTGTAAAGTATTTAAGAAAAGGTAAAGACTCTAAAACTCGTGTAATAAACATGATTTTTTTTTGTCTTACAACAAAATTTGCTTGGAACAGAATAACAGTGCAAAGGCAAGTAAAGGGGGAAAGGCCAAAAAAAGAATGCAGTGCTGTAAATGACAAAATCAGCTTTCAAATAATATTGTATAGCAAAAACATGCCTGAGATGGTTGAGTACGATCCTCAAACACTGAAAAGGGTTTAGTTTCAGGAATTTTCACAGCTGCAGTCTGGTTGAAGGGTAATTTGAGTAAGAAAATGAACTAGACGACTTTGAGAAGCCCCAGCACACGCGTAGATAGACGGTTGTCCTGCAAGCAACTTCGTACTTGAGTGTGATGGTAATAAAGCATCAAAAGGAATATTTTCAGTTTTACCTGTTCATGCACAACAAATCACCAGATTCTTTCTCATAACTTTTTGTTTCAACCTCCAAAATTGCTGCTTTACCTGAAATTTAAGCAACATCACATCTTAAGAAGCGAAATACAGGATTAACTGTTTTTCCAAAGATGTGAAGGTGAAAATGTACAGCAGACACATGAATAACAGATCATTAAGTAGAAACTGTATTTGCATTTCAACCTTTATCATGTAATCCTGCAAGACTGACTTTATTGTGTATCTGTAACAACAATAATATATCATGAGCCTATGTTAGAATAAATTACAATAATTAGAAATTAATCTTTAGCACGGAGATGAATACTACAACTATTTCAATTGTAAAGATACTCTGAGGAATGGGGAGATATTTTAGGGGAGGGGGGATTCATGTTATAATGAATTTGATGCAGATCAGATAGGTATTAGATTTAATCATATAAAACCATTCTTTATCACAAACTTGCACCAGATCTTTCCATCGCTAATTTAATTTAAACCAAAAACAACAGTCTATTCTTCGGAAGTAAATGTGACTTGACTATAACTTTTCTCACTATAAGTCACATTGGAATGAAAGTGTGACGAAGCAAACATATGACTGTTTCACATAGGCATAAAAATGATAATAGGTCAGATGCTTGAATTTCATTATGGAAAGATTGCACTCTATATTATTTCAAGTATCCTTCACTTTAATTTTGTTTTTCTTGCAAACTTTATCCCAAATGTTGGTTTATTGAGCTAAAATTGGAACGAAATTAGTTTATCAATTCAATTCAAATGTAGGCGAATAGTCATTAGAAACCTTACATGGCAGCTGGAAGGAAATGGTTTGTACAATTCTATGTATTGCTGTCCATGTAGCAGAAGGCGTGGATCATATCTGACATACATAAAACTCAAGTTTAGGTTAAAAACCAGAAGAGGCAGAAAAGGAATATCAACATGACAGAATATACATTAAAAAAAAGTGAAGAATTATGCATTCAACCACAAAATTAATGTTATAGAGATTACATAGATAACTAGATGGCTTCAAATGCATAATGAACAAAGTATTGAAAGCAGTGAGCAGCACTCACTGCAAGCCAGGGAGATCAAAACCATTGGCACGGATTCAAGTGAAAGTAAAGCAGCAAAGGTAGGCAAGACCTGAAAATCATCAAATGATGCTTAAGGCAGGAATATTTTGCAACAACATAAATGAATTAAGAACAATAATACTTTAAAAGTAGCAATATCTTAACAAACTTTTGAGTATTTAAGCAATTTGACATTTTATATTAATTACAGGAGAAGAAATGATTTCAAGTAAACATTGAGAAATAACAGTTTGAAAATGAAGAATACCTTGATAAACTGTTGACCACTTTCATGGTAAACATATTTAAGCTCGTCTTCATCTACAGCATCAGATGCACATGCCCCTATGCCTAAGGCATAAAGTGCTACATCTCTGTTCATTCAAGAAGCATATGAAAATGAAGAATAATAATAGTCATACAACTGATTTCCATTTTGTAAAAGGACTTATTACCTTTCAGTATAAGAGTAAGTGGTCTGCAGTCAATTCCATGCGATCAAAACGAAAGTAAAAATTTAGAATTCAATTTGTTAGTGTCAAAAACGAAAACATGTTATATGCAGCAGCATATGGAATATTCGAAAGAAAGGCATAATATGAATTGATATGAATACGACATTTTTACGAACAGTTTGTCTACCAAAATCCAAAAAGGAAAAGAGAAATACATCAGGGAATTTGTGAGAAAGCGCGAGCGCAGGGTTGAATTCGGATGTACTCGCCATCTAGCCTGCAAGATAACGCTAAAATTAAAACGATAGATCGATAGTATATATATATATATATATATTGGGATATGATGATTGAGATAAAGTTACGATCATATCATACATACATGTAAGAAATTTTTCTGTTTTCGCGATAAGGCTTCTTTCTACAAACTCTCCACAGCAGTACAGGAGGAGGAAAGTCAACACGGATTGTAATTTCTGATGAGCGATCCTTTTGCTGATTAAAACCTGATACACTGTCTTTTTGGTGAATTAATTATAAAAAAAAAAACAGATACAGTGTATTTGGACATAATTAACAGTAATATTATTTATTCTTCTTTTTTTGTAAATAAAGAGGGTAATATTATTTATTCTTAAAATAATTTACTTTTGGAAATATCATCTGAAATATACAATATATTTTGTGTCAACTACGATTATTTTATTTGTAGTTCTTTTAAAATAAATACAATTTTTTCAGATTATTTTATGGAAAAGTTAGTAGTTGGTATTTCTCCTTGTTAGGGATTGGGATTAAATCTATTTTGTTACATCAAAAGTCTCGTGTTTTGGAAATAAAGACTACTGAGTAGTTAATAAACACTCATACCCTTAACACATTGAATTGTTTTTAAGCCCAGAGACAAAATCGTGAAAGCTTTACATTGGAGATAAAAGCAAACAATCCTTGGAAAATGAAGATTATAATTTAAGTCGAACATTGACACCCAGTTAAGGGCTTACGAGGCCTTTAAACCAAACCCACCCCCTCCATCTTATTTGTCGCTATTATATTGGTACACAAAAAATCTCACATTATTTGAAGGAATTGCTAATATACACACACTTGAATTTTAGAATGAGTAAGTTAGCAATTTACACACTTTTGATTTGGACCAAAAACTCAAATGTCACGTTGAAAATTATTCAAAAGAGAGAATAAGACATTAATTGTGGGAAGAAAGAGAAATTAAAAATTTTAATCAAAATTTCAAATGACATTATTACCCACTTTTTAAAGTTGTTTTTTCAATGTGACATTTAGGTTTTGGTCCAAATCAAAAGTGAAGTAGGTTAACTAACCTACTCATTCTAAAATTCAAGTTTGTGTATGTTAGCAATTCCTTATTTGAAAATCAAGGCAGAGGGTAATTTAACAACACTCACATCATTAACCCTTAACTCATCGTGAGACACTTTTTATTAACTATGAATAACATTGTGAAGACTCACATGTGTCAACGCATACGTAATACCTCGAGAAAAAAAGATGTCGAGGATTTGAGGTTAGAATATGTTAAGAATCTCGCATCGGATGTAATATGACCTAAAAATGAGTTTATAAATGAAAGACATCCATCACCACGAAAATGAGTTTATGAAAGACACGACTACATGCACATCACTTTGTCACCACAAAATCGGCTACAAAGTGATGTGTGCATGTAGCCGTGTCTTTCATAAAAGATGTTGGCGAGAAGATTTACGATTAATCAAAATTGGTTAGCTAAGTTTCATCATACATATAGGAAAGGTAACATTCTTTGGGGATTACATAACCAAGTTAGGTCATTCAAGAGCTTAGAAGAATAAAAATTAGAACAAATGGTGGAGGTGAATAAAATTAAATAAAGGGCTTCATTAAAAGTACAACAAATGAATCATAGGTACTTCTCAACCAAGCGCTAAATGCCAACATCTTTGGCAATCCTCACTTTATAATAAAATACTAGTAAGATTCGGATAATACAAAGGTAACATACTATGTTGTTTTTTTTTGCCTTTTTTTACGGGAAAGAATGTGACCTCAGTGGGGTCATTTTAGAGATAAAAATCAAACACGTACATGATTGAAAGCACGAGATAAATGGAAGCACTCAACAATAAAAATAAGCGGATAAGTTAACTACTTTTCACGATTCTAAGCGAGAAGCACAAATGCCTTCTTAAGTGTGGATCCTTGGCTAGCTCAAAATGGCACGGTGTGTCTCCCCGCCCCTACTACAAAGGAGTGCATTCTTTGGAGCAGAAACTCGTCCGATCGAGTTTGCGGCGATGTAAACGCGTAAATAAAGCGTTGTCAGAGAAGGTATGTCGTGCCCAAAACTCGATCCTTAAGTTCCACATTCCCACGTTATCAAGTGCAACATATATAGCGATCCATGAATATGGATACACCTAAACAAAATCAAGAATCAAAGATCGCATTAGTTATAATACTAAACCGGCTAGCAGCAAGTTAGAAACAAAAGATCATAATTGATTCTCACCGAGTGGTGCAACGCGCAAGCTGCGTCGCGTAGATTGTACCCGTTCTGCTAGAAGTTGTCCACTTTGTCCTCCATCCATACTACATCATTTACAGTTGATATATTTTAGTCCATTGAAGTGACCAATTTAGAAGTCAGACACAAAAATATTAGCAAAGGCAATTGATACTTCTTACAAAACCTTTACTAGAAAAAGCAGAATCAATTTTATTTTTCAAACATGTTAATTTATATTTGCTGTGTACTCACCCAACAACAAAGAAAGAGTAGCCATCAAGATGATAGCTCTGGACAATGTTCTCATTGTTTTGGAAGACAATCTCAACGAAAGATCTGAAGTCAGCTTGCATTACAGATGTGTCAACGTAAATGCCACCACCGGTGGGTCTTTCGGATATGCTTCCCACGCGGAAAACACCTGAGATTTTGAAGTAATCAGCGAGCTTAAGAGGCGTATCTGGCGCAACATAGGACACACTGTTAATCGCATATCTTTGTTTGCGATTTACTTGACCAGCAGAACTTGCCAGTATGATGGTCTTCGTTGTGTTAATGAGTCCGTAATGGTAGGAACCCTGCGGGTTTGGCCTCGGTCCACTTGCTGTAAGATTAGTCCTGAAATTGAAATTATGGATTATATACAACTTGCTAAAATTAATCTGCTAGAGGATTCTACTCAAAAAAGAACTAGAGCCTGCTTACATGTTTAGCTTAACAATAAAACACCAATTGTAATTATGGACTCAACATTTTTGTAAAATAGTTTAATTTGTATGCACCGACGGTGTAAAGATTTTTTACACCATCAACTAATAAGAAATATGACTTTCAGGACGAATGGAATAAAAATCAAACATTTTTATGATATCGTAAAATATTTATACAAAGTGCATACTAGTTACTCTATAAAATACGATTGAGCGGGCTGGTTCAAAGACCAATCGACTTGAATTGTAGGCCCACCGTGGGGAGGGCACGAGGCTGGGCTCTTGAGTTGGCATAACGAAGTACTCCGGTTGTGGTAAGGATCTTATAGGAAAATCTTGTGGAAACTACAATGTAGTAGTCTGAGCGAGTTGATCGTGATTACTATGCTTGAATAAGATTGTCCCACATGAACATCCAATGAGGAGTAGGTTATGCAAGCGTATGTGTTCCTTCCACTTCAACCAACTTCAATTTATGGTTACGAATGCGGAAGTTAAGAGAATGTTGTAATCCCACATTTGATATTCTAAGTGCGTATGTCTTTTCTGTTGAGTAGATCGGATACATCAATGAACCTAAATAGTGTTTTTTTTTATATGAAGAAATGCGTAAACACCGATGATTATATACCTTGCTCTACGTTGAAAGATACTCCGTTGGGGTCGCGACCATTGATGAGGACTCCATCAGGTATGGGCAGCTTCTTCCCCTATCAAGATGGGCTTTCAAAGTCTGCATATAATCCAAAAAACTTTTACTTTGAGGGAATAAATTTCTAGGGATGGTTATGAAAAATTAGGATTTAATTAGTATGCACCAACAATGGACATATATATTTTATGATGTTAACCAATTAGACATTGATACATAGGTACATACATCACAGAAATTGTTGACTGTTTTCCTATTCATTTTGAAAGTGGCACATTTTTATTGGTTGAGTGCATACCAATTAAACTCATAAGGAGGAGAATGCTTTCTGATACGGACACAAAAAGTAAAAATAGTGCATTTCCTAAGTACATTCTGATTGGCACAAAATGATGTGATAAATGTTTCAAGGTCACTTATTAGCATCCTCAAATTCCTTATAATGGGATAATTAAAAATATTCTAAAATAATGCGATAATTAAAGTTAATCACATACTACTCATAGTAAAGATATTCTAAAATAATGCGATAATTAAAGTTAACCATATCAGAGTTTGTTATTGACTTTCCAGTCCTCATAAATTTCAATACTACTAGTCCAATTTGCCCAAGAATTCATTCATTAATATAGGTGGTCATGACTCATGAGATAGAAGAAGATTATCTTGGCATGGCACACAACTCAAAAACAAAACGCAACTTGTCATGAATGAATAAATGTACTATTCATTGCCGCCAAACAAGGAATACCAAAATGATTTTTTAACCAAAATATTACTATATTTTAAATAATAATAAGTAGTGTCATAAATGAATTTTGTACTTAGTGATTTAAGTATGTAGTATTTTAATTGAAGTGTCACTTAGTAGTAGCAATGTGGTGGTATAGTATAGTGAAAGAAGTAGTGTTACTCACTGTATGGTTGGACTTGTACCAATCACCAATAAGAACAGTATAATCACCAGCTGGATCTGGGAAAGGAACTGGAATTCTAGGTCTGCTTAGTATCCTAATCCCTCCAAAACCACCTGCTGCTTTGTGAAATGCAAGAGATGGGAAATAATAAAAGCTTCCAATTTGATCCTTCACTTGAAGTATGTATGTGAAGTTCCTCCCTGGTGGTATTGGACATGTTGTTCCAAATACACCATCCTCGTATGAGTTCCTTCTCTGCTGTATCCCATTCCTGTATCCATCCCCACATGCTTCAATATTAATTAATTATATTATAAAGCGATGTCGTTTAGATCACGTAGCAAGCGCACGTGATTTTAAAGAAACCGAGACAGAGTAGTAGGTGGTAAGTAAGTAAGATATAATGGATTCCAGCGGGTTACAGCCAAAACGAAAAGGTAATGCCATAATGGGCCATGATGGGCCACCTTTCATAACAAATTACACTCATTCTGGAAAATTTCTTTAATTAGTTTCTTCTATAGCTTGTTAATCCAAATTATGACTTTGATAAGTGCTTCCCATATAGATCACCATTACTAGTATTCCCTACCACTAACATTGCCCTTCAACCATAATCATGTGCATTTTCCCTTTCCAGAACCAATAATAAATATTTCTTTATTTATAAAAGAAAATAGTGAACCAGATCTGGATCGGCACAGCACATGGGAAATTTCACTGTAGCCACTTTTAAGCTCAGACTCATATGACTTAATAACAAACATCCAAAGTGGAGAATTGTGTTCAGATATATGCTATTGTCACCGACCTCAAACATCAGACATACTCAACAACACGACACTAATCTGAACAATCTTTTTTTTATTACAAAAAAACATCTTATAACATGGTTGGGTTTATTTTTATTATAAAGCAACAAAAATGGGAGATTGAAGGGAGAAAGAGTACCATGAAAGGAGAAAGGGCTCATCTAAACTGTTGAAGACATTGATGATGAGGTTGTCGTTTGTAACTGAATGAATGTCTGGACCTGGAAATTGCCCATTTATCAGTATTCCCTGCAAAATTAAGATACACACTATGTTATGAATTGTTTGTTCTATTATATTACAGAGTCAGTGGAAAGATAAATCAGCTATGAACTATAGTATATGTTTTATGTAGTGAATGTCAAATCAAAAATATATGAGAAATATTGCCAAAAATATGTTGACGAATGAAAAGTGCCTAAATTAACATCGACTAACATAGAAATGCTTAACCACACCATTAGTGGAAGGTAACAACAAAATTAACGTCAAATCAAGACTAAAAAAATCAATAATATTTCTAAAGAAATATATCACGAAATATTTGTGTGCCTAAAATGTGAAAATAAGACACCAATAAATCACAGCTAGCATTTCTCCAAGAATGCTGTGGTGAACAAACGAAACGACGATCTTGAAAAACGGGACAAAATCCACGCCATTTCTCCAAGAATGATGCAAGCTAGGTTGATTTGAACCAAATTATATATTGTGGCCAAGGCTAAAAAAACAAAGATCCTTTTGCCAAACAGAATTTGATGCTCCAAAGCAAAAAAAAAAAAAAACATAATGAAACAAAAATGTTACAGAGAAAGAAGTAGTGGGAGCAAGAAGATCTAGGAGAAAGTCTTAATAACCTTCAATAATAAAACCAGTGGATTTGCATCATATAATTTTTTTTGGCACGAAAGGAATTATCAAGAAAGTGCAAGAAAATGGAGTAAAAAGTATACCCTTTGGCGAACTCCAAGTGGATAAATGTCACCGTAAGTAACATTCCAGTTGAAGAACTTGTAAGGATCTTCAGCGGCAATAATGTGAAGGAAATAAATAGCAACACATAGGAAAAATGCGACACCTAAGTTGAGCTTCATTTTTGTTTGCTCTCTCTCTCTCTCTCTCACACAGTAGTGAGTGTTTCTCTAATAATAATAATAATGGTGGTAAAGGGGGGGAGACAGAGTACTTTAAAAAGGGGTAGGGGAAGGGGTCAGAAGAAACGAGTGTGGAAGGGTTAAAATAAAAAGAGAGGGAAAATTTAGAAGCATACGACAAATAATAATGTTTTCCTTCAAAGGCTGGAAATCAAATGAAATTTGGGTGTCGGTCGTGGGGCCGGCTTACAAGGTTAATTAATAATTACTGTGAGAGGGTTAGTGTTCCTTCCACATGGCTTCCATTTCGTGCTTACAACCTGCTACTGTAGAATGTAGATTGGGGGAGGTTTTGTTGTCATATCTATTATGCTCACACATGTGACTTGTTGCACACACACACAGCTGAATAAGCTTCCAAGGGCCAAATCTGAGTCGGTAAATATATAATCCATCAATCTCATATTATATGACTTTTTGGAAAAAAAAAATTTATCCCACAATACATGATTTTTAGAATAAGAATACAACATCAATTTTATTTTCCAGGTCACACCGAATTCATTATTGGCTAAAAGTCTTTTAGTCTATGAATGTCGAGAAAATCAGGTTTAGTCATATGCAATTCCAAAAATTTTAAAATAATCCTCGCAATTAGTAAGCGTTACTACTACTTTAGTCTCTACGGTTACTTTACTCTTAAAAAAGGAGGGACTAAACTGGATTTTCTTGACATTTGAAGGGACTAAAAGTACCTTTTAAATGTAATTGTAGGGACTAAAAGTAGCAATGAAGAGGACTAAAGTAGTAACGTTTACTAATTGCGGGGACTATTTTAAAAATTTGAAATTGCGAGAGGACTAAAGCTGGATTTTCTTGACATTTGCGAGGACTAAAAGTACATTTTAGCCTTCATTATTTTTAATATATTTCCTCTGATTCTATTTTTATGTTTTGATGCCATTAATGAAGACAATTTGGTAAACTAACTCACAATCTGTCTTTCCCATACAAAATTAACAATTTTTCTTAATTCTCATACAACCTTAAACGACATATAATATGAGACGGATGGAGTAATTACAAATGACATGAGTTAGTAAATATAATATCTTTATGTTTATGTGATTTTGGAATTAATTTTTAGTAATTCACTTTAGAGAATAATAAAATATTAGTAAGTAATCAATTATCAATGAAAAAGTTAAGAGTTGATATAAAGTGTATATACTTTTTTTTAGAATTACCATAAATATTATTCAAAAAGAAATAAAGAGGAATATGAAAAAAAAAATCATGTAGGACACAAACCAAAACTCATCAAAGGAAATAAATTATGTGTCAAAAAAAAGGAAATAAATTAAAAAAAATCAAGTGTATCTAAAGTTAGATATTAAATATTTAATAAATGATTGTGACTATTACTTTACACTTTATTTATCTAGAGTAGTCAAAAATGTGATTTTAGTAGAGCATGACAGAATTTGCACTGAAATGCCTCAGATTTAAATATCTATTAGTCCTTTTGAAGTGAGATAAATATAAAAAATCTTTTTGAAGTGAGGTAAATATAAATACATTTGTATGCGTTTAATGCTTTGGATTTGGACACTATCCTCCCACCTTAAAATTTTTGTATCAATATATTCAAAAAATAAATAAAATAAAACTTTTGTATCAAAAAAAAAGAAATTGTTAATGGAACAAATAAACGGTTGGAAACTATCGAGTATTGTAAATTGTGATGCACACCCCAAATTCCTTTTGAATTGGTTTGATGGTTTACTATCGAACTGGTTCCATTTTTAACGGTCAAATCACTGTTAATGTTGACACAAATATCATTTTTTTTAAATTGTACATACTTGCAAAAATGAATTGTAGTAATGGTACTTTTAAAAAGTCATAGACAACAATGATTTCACGGAACAAAATTTTTATTGACGAAACGAACTTTGGTGTTGTTAATTCATATTACTAAATACCTTATTGCAATTGGAATTTCGTATGAGACGCGTTTTGATCTTAAAAGTGCACAACATATGTAATATAGAGGTTACACTCGGCACGATATTGAATGTTGTGATAATAGATCGTATTCAATTTGCATTCATCTAACTTCAATCATGCATAGAATGGATTTTAGTACACCAACTGAAACAACATTGATTATTACCTTACTCTCACGTACACACTGCATATTCACATCCTGTGCATAGCACAGGAGTGTGTCCTATTTAGTATTAAAAGAAGTTGCTTCTAGTTGAATCACGTTGATGAGAAATTTTCTTAAACTCTCACATAAATGGGAGATTTGGAGCTGCCTATTAAATTGCTTCTTTAAACACCAAATATCCATTGATATTTTATGAGCAGTGTCCCCCGGTCGATAGGACCTTGATGCTCTATCATGCTATGGAGTTCTCTGCCTAAGTTAGAAACGTGAAGACAATCCTTGAAAGGCTATTATTTTTCGTACCCCCCTAATCATCAATCTCACCCCATAATATACGTTTTGGACAAAAATGCCCCCAGGAATATATAAAATTTCGGAATTACCTAAGCGAATTGGTAATTTGGTGAGAGTTAAAAGATTTCGGAATTGCATTAAAAATTGAGGTAATTCGGGTTCAAAAATGTGAACGGAATTACCTCAATTTTTGGTAATTCGAAATCTTTTAACTCTACCCAATACCTAGTTTTGAAGGTATTCCAAAAAAAAAAAAAAAAAGCATTAAAATTAATTAAAGACACGTTTTCGATCACGAAGCGATACAATACATGAAATTGATGAAAAAAATAACATAACGCAACAACAAACGAACTAAAAACACGGTACAAACTAGTGAGATGGTGGTTGGAGGCGTCGAAGGACCTCGAAAGCGGTCATACGGTTTGAAATCTGGTGAATAGGACTCGCGATCGAAATATGTCAAAAGTGTCCATCATCACTCGAGCGTCATCGTTGTTATTCACATCCATGGTGGACCATGCGAACACGATTATTATCGCCCGTAGTCGGGTAGCGATAAATGATCCGGGTGACTTCTCGCTCGTCACCCTCCGTTGCACGCCGTTGTTATTTTTTCTTTCAGAGCTTCAAAGGTGATGTCGTCCTTAAGCCTGCATAAAATGGGGTTTGTTCTTTAATGCTTCAAGACTTTTGGATGTTTTCACTCCCAAGGACAGATGCTCCCCAACAATTGACCGCTCCTCCTTGCTAAACTTACCAAATATAGCTGCTCCAAACAAAGTCTTATGAGGCTCATGATTGTGAATCCCATCAACCACTCTCACCTTCCAATCAGAACTAGGAGGTAACATTGGTTTAGCTTTCAATCGAAACCTACAACCACATCTTTTCGAACTCTTGTGTCTACTAGCAGAACACCCAACATCTACTCGACTGTATGTGCCCCGTCTCTCACAGCCATAAACAACCTTGTTCTTTTTCCCTTTCCCATTCTCCGTCGTCTCTGATCGAACAATAACCACAATGACTCCATTCGCTTTCCCAATATCTCTAACCCAACGTGTCATTGCATCACGAGTGGGAAATATCTCAGATGTAGTAAAGGCACCGGTTAAAACCGTAATAACCATCTATTTAAAAAAAATTAAAATGTTTAAAAAAAAAAAATCAGAAATACCTTTTTAAAAGGTATTTCCGGTTCACATTTTCTGAACCAGAATTACCTCTGAAAAAGGTATTTCCGAAAAAAATTTAATTTAAAAATACAAAATTTGAATTACATTTTAGAGATAATTAGGTTTCAAAAATTGTGAACCAGGAAATACCAATTTTCTCTGTATTAATTAGGAAAAATCACCTCCAAAATTTGGAAATACCTCTTTTTGCTAATTAGGATTTTTTTTTTTTTTTATGTAGAGTCAGGTTCGTTTTTTTAAATGCCAGCCATATTGGTACTTATGGGGTGGGATAGATGATTAGAAAGTACGAAAAATAATAGCCTCCTTGAAAACGCATGGTTTTCACCTAAATAAAAGTAAAATAGAGTATAAAATAAAGGCTTAAATATCATTTACCCCACTGCAAATATCACCATAATCCATTTACCCCCTGTAAAAATAAAAGTTTCAAAATGCCCTTACAAATATAAATCGTTCTGATTGCTACCCTCTTTGTTAGATTATGTTGTGTATAATGGGTATAAATCATTTCTGATTCTCCTATGCAAAATATAAATTGTTTACAGTTACACACTGTGTAGAAAGTAACTAAAACATTTATTATTTGCAAGGGGTTTTTTAAATTTTTTGTTTTTACAGGGGGTAAATGGATTATGGTGATATTTGCAGGGGGGTAAATGATATTTAAGCCTAAAATAAAATATATGTTTAGTAAGAGACAAATAAATCCAAACTTAGAGGTTAAAAAACTGGAAATATACAATAACACAATGCTCACACTTTATGCATCTTAAATCGATCATACGAAATCTTGAGTAGATACATGATGTCAGTCTTTTTTTTTTATTGAAGGAGATGTCAATCATAGAATCTAGACATCGTGGATGAAACAAATCGATCATAGTATGTAGACATGGTGGATGAAACAAACAAAAACTTGGACCACCATTTGCAATAGAAAAGTACCACAAAATTTTGCAGAATACAGCACCTGCAATATTGTATTAAAATAAATGTTGGGTAGTAGAGTCGACAAGAAAATAAGAATGACTAGGTGGAGATCCAAAATGTTAGAATGTATGAGTAGGTACACAATACAAAAATAAGAGAGAAAATTGGAGTGACCCCAGAGTAAAAAAAATTGTAAAATCAAGTCTTTGGAGAATTGAGATTGTGTGGAGAAGAATGACACTAGCACAAATAAGAAGAGTTGAGCAAATTGAGAACAGCCCAATAGTTTGAGGGTAAAGAGAAACCAAAGAAAATTAAAACCAAACCCCTTACAAAAAACTCAAAATCACCATTTTCATTGTTCCCAAACAGACATTCTCCCTAACTAGTCTTTCATCTTCTCTCTATCACAATAAGTAAACGGACCCTAAGAGACTAAGACTAAATAAGATTAGGAATACAAATATAAGTGAGAAACTTGGGATGATCCCATTGTAAAAAAAAATGGTAAACTCAAGTCTTAGCTGATTTGGTCATGGGCATCTGTGGGAAGAATGACAAAAGCACCGTAAGATATAAGATGGACTAAACAAATGGAGAATAGTCTAATAGTTTGAGAGAAACAAAGGAAATCTAAAAACAAACTATTGAGAGAGATTTAGTGGTAACTAATTTAAAAAAATATGTGGGGACACAAGGAACAAGTATAAACTGAAATAATCTCTGAACTAGGAAAAAGACAAGTTAGATCATGATTATCAAATTGGGATATGTATCATGTATTTGGAAGGGCCATTTTCGCAATCGTGTATCGTAAGATACATGAAGAAAAAATATACAACACTCTTAGGTAAATCTAAGTAACATAAGTAAATCTAAGACGAAGAATTTAGTGATTTAAAATATGACCAAATAAAAGAAGAAAAAAAACAAAGAATAAAGAGTTCTGAGTTTTTGTTTAGTGTTTTAAAATATGACCAAATAAAAGACAAAACAACCCCAGTTTTAAACACACAGTAAAGGAAACTGTCTTATTTTATTTACTGAGAAGAC
Source organism: Oxytropis ochrocephala (assembly GCA_020916435.1). Taxonomy (NCBI): domain Eukaryota; kingdom Viridiplantae; phylum Streptophyta; class Magnoliopsida; order Fabales; family Fabaceae; genus Oxytropis; species Oxytropis ochrocephala. The sequence continues at coordinate 1,365,143 of CM037089.1, forward strand.
AAAAAAAATCCCGTGTTTTAAACACACAGTGAAGAAAAAAGAAACTTAAAAAGCCCCAACGCAGCGTTTCATTAATCCCTTTGCTGCCCTAAACGATGTGTTTCCTTTCTAAGACATTTGCCTTCTCCCTCAAACCCCAAATCACTGCATTCTGCGAGAAAAAGTTGCAGAACAAAACCTAAAAAACCGACTTTCAGGAAAATGGGTTGTCAGACCCGACCCGACCCGGTTGTGAGATGCTCCAGAATCGTGTGTGGTGGCCTTGAATCGCGATTCCAATGTGATTCGACGATACGTGAGCATCAGAACAATTCAAGGAGCGATTTGCATTGCTTCTCCATGCTTTGGAATTGTATCGCGATTCGTATAAATGCGATACATGTGATACTAACTACCATGGGTTAGATAGCTAATAGCCTTACAGTAAGACCCGGTGCTGCATAATTTCTTATACTGAAAAAGTAAATCTAGGTGAAGTAAGCCTGTGTGAGGAGTCGTGAGTGCAACTGTATGAGTAGACTAGACCACTAAATTGTCACTGAGTTATTACACATCAAATTTCCTAATGAAAGAGAGATTATAGAGAGATAATATTGAGTGTGGAAATGACAAAATCACCCCTAAAAAACAACTAAATGCAGGTGACTGCAGAAAATATGAATGCAGTCGTGGATCCATTTCCGCAAATCATAGGGTGGTTTTGTTAGATATAATTGAAGGTTGTTGTTAGAAGTTAGCAGGGTAACTGGAGTTGTTAGTTAGTTAGTTAGTTAGTTAGCTACTAAGTTTGTTTATAGTTTTAATCTGTTGATTGTTTAGCTCCAAGGAATATAAAAGGCCTTATGATCTAGTAATTTGATATAAGTGAATTCATTCAGATTTAATCTCCCTTTTAGATTGTTACCTTACAGGTTTTATGTTGGCTTTCAGGGTGGGCAGGAAAAATATTTACAAAGAAAAGTATAATTATAATACAGAATAAACCAAATCCAGAAAACATAGAGATAGAAAGGTAATGTCACAGACATATAGGAGCAAGGTAATGTCAGGGAGGAGGGCATTTGAACCCTGATGTAATTCAACTGATTGTGATTTTAACCAAAGCACAGATAATGTGCAGTTAATGTGTAGTGGAAGGAACAATGATTTGGCATTAGAATTGTAAGGGAAATTTAAACAGTGCCAACAAGATCACTTAATATAACTGTAGGAAAATTCTAATTATACTTCCTTTATTCCTTTTCCAACTGAACATTACATTTGATACGAATTTAAAAGTACAAACATTCAAATCCTCAGCAAGAATACGCCAATAGCAGAACATGTAATTCTAACACGTAACAAAATTCCTCAAAGACTATTATTCATAAGCCTAAATTTCAATATCGCTTTACCAGAACAATTTCAAAGACGGAACAACAGAACATAAAAGAACAGAAAAGTCACTAGGGTTTACAATAATTTGTTCATAGATTGATAAAGAAGAAAACAAGTAGCGGAGAAAGAACTCACGAGGATCATTATTGTTCATTGAAAAGAAAGCGAAGGCGAGAAGCGAAGAGACCAGTGGAGTCTTGAGAGGCTTCGTGAAGAAGTTCGCGCTTGATGTTTTTCATGCGTTCGTTGAGGGAATCGTGTTCTTCTCTAAGTCCATGCGTATCCTCTTCAAGCCCGTGGATTTTGTACTTCTGTCCCAAAGATCTCATACTTAAGAGGAGAATTCCAGTCATGGCGAACAATTGAATGAAGCTATCTTTTCGCTTCATCGCGTTCGCAAAAAACCCTAATTTCTTCTTCGCGTCGGCGGCACCGGCGGCGGCTGATCGAGCTGACGAGGAAGCCATGGGCATTGACAACCGAGTAACGCACACAACCCCACTCTCAATCACAGAGTTCTTTTCTTGCCAAAAAAAAAATCACAGGGTTCTTTAACTATAGTATATCTAATCCAAATCAATATGTTTAATTAGGGCATTTTTTCGTGTTTAGACCAAACTCAAACTATTCCATATGAGTCTATAATATTTTGGTTCAAGGAAAGGATTTGAAAAATCAACTTCACGAATTCGAACCAATTCATAATAGTTTTGTAATTTGTTTTTTTTTTTTGAAAATAATAGTTTTGTAATTTTAGAAGCACAAAATACTTTTTACCTTGATAATTTATGATTAAGTTGTAAGATTTTAATACTATGTAGTGGATACTGTTAATGAGTTTAAATTTGATTTAGTGTAGTTTTAGATTTTTTTTTCCGCTATTTAAAAGTGTTGAAATGTTTGTCAAAAAAAATAAGCGTTAGAGTATTACAAAAAAAATGTAGTTTTTTATATTTGAAAAAAATTAACATTTTAGTGTATGACTCATGACCCAAATCCAAAGCAACCCATCAAATATCAGATTGGCTTGATTCGGTTTTCAAAGAGAGTAACATAAATTTCGAATTAACCCAAACTAAATAATTGTATTCAGGGGCGATTTTAGGAAATTAATTGCATGCGACGGCCGAGACTTCAACTTCTACTTTGTTTGTAAAGCCCCCAACCTAATAAATTGATTTTCTCTATTAAGGATATATAATATATATCTCGTTTTAAAGATGTTCACAACAAATGGTTCAATTATAACGGTAAGATGTTCATTGTTTTGTATTTGTGTTGTATTAAAGTCATGAGTTGAACTTCAATTTTCTTAAATTTTGCAACGCTTACATTTTATTATTTTTGAGATATAGTAGCGGTGAGGTGGGATGTATGTGTGTTGAATCAAAATGTTTTTTACAATATTTGTTAATTGTTTTGCATTTATTTTTGGTGACAATATATATTTTCATAGTATAAAATAAATTCAATCGTATTTATGATTAAAAAAATCAAAGTTACCTTTTGAAAAACACAAATTTTTAATTTATTAACCAAGGCACTATATTTTGTCAAAAATTGAGTATTTATTGTCCAATTAAAATATGATTTTGAGAAAACTAATTTTGTTTGTAAATTTAATATTTCTATTATATTATTTGATTACTTTTGGCTCCCCCTAATAATTCATTCAAGTTCCGCCACTGTGTGTGGTTGTGGAGATGGATCACCGGTTTAGTGAAGGAAGTAACAATGTTCTGAATTGCTTCTCATGTCTTGAAAGTTTGGCTATGAAGATGGTTCAAACTGAAACATTTGGTATTTCCATTGGTCTACAAACTCATTGAGTTGGCTTTCTTTATTCTCAGGTGTCGACAACATCCGTTGAAAGAGCTTTTTCAAAGAATGAAGATTATCAAGTCTAAATTACGCAACAAGATCAACGATGAGTGGTTCAATGACTTGATGATATGTTACACCGAGCGGGAGATATTCAAGTCACTTCAAGATGTTGATATTATGCGAACATTCACCCGAAAGAAGTCTCGGAAATGACATTTACCTCCTAATTTTATTTAGCACTCTATTTACAGGTTATATTTCATCTCTCCTATTTAGCACACTTTATGATTATTTATATATTATGTCATATGTCGATTGGCGGAAATTTTTTACCTGCAGAATTTCTAGAAAATCACAGGCCGCCACATGATTGTATTCAAGTAACTGATTGGAACAAATTCAATCCAATCTGACCCTAAACACTCCTATATGTTTGGATTTGTAGGTTTGGGTCTACAAATAAATTTATACCCCTATATTAGAGAGAGAGAGAGAGAGAGAGAGAGAGAGAGAGAGAGAGAGAGAGAGAGAGAGAGAGAGAGAGAGAGAGAGAGAGAGAGAGAGAGAGAGAGAGAGAGAGAGAGAGAGAGAGAGAGAGAGAGAGAGAGAGAGAGAGAGAGAGAGAGAGAGAGAGAGAGAGAGAGAGAGAGAGAGAGAGAGAGAGAGAGAGAGAGAGAGAGAGAGAGAGAGAGAGAGAGAGAGAGAGAGGATAAACTACACACTATTTCTATGCATAAATTTGTGAAATTGGTAGAATGAGCCTTTTACCATTGTAGAAGTGCATTATTTCTATTTGTATATTGATTTGTGGAGTGTATGCCAACAGTGCACTAGAGTGCTTAGAGAGATTTGTAACATGTGTGTACGCGATATTTGGGTCTACATATTTGTGAAGGCCAAACAATAAAGACATTCTACACCTACTACAAATGGAGAATACACATGGTTTTTCGGGTATGTTAGGTTCCATTTATTGCATATGTTAGGAATGAAAATATCGTCTGGTCGTGTGGAAATTTCAATTCAGTTGAGGCGATCATGCTTAAAGCATTGGCGTCACAAGACCAGTGGCGGATCTTGAAAAAATAATTAGGGTGGGTCGCTAAAATAAATTATAACAACATATAAATTAAATACGCAAATCATATTTTGCACAAAGTTGATCATCGAAAAATTAAACTGTGTACTTTAAAGTAATCCTCTACGCGATCCAAGTGACTTGCAGCTAATGTTTCTCAACCTAGTTTTGATAATTTTCATTGCTGAAAAAGACCTCTCAGTTGTGGCGGTAGAAACCAGAAGAGTCATGATAAAGCGAAGCAGTCTATCAAGTAAGAAATAATTTTCCTTCTCATTAGTTTCAACCAAACACGAGCATAATTCTTGAATAGTTGACAAATTCTTCAAACTTGATTCTTGGCGAACATGAACGACAAATTGCCGAAGTTGAAACGGCAAATTATTCTTATCTTGCTCATTGAAATCCATAGGATAATATTTTTCAACCAGAGTGCAAATATTATCAACATTAAAAGCTTTATAATTATCCTTAGGAGCCAAAGCACAACTTAGAGTCAACAAATCCATTACTTGCTCACTAAATCTGTTATTCAACTCTTGCAATTGCTTGTCAATGGTAGTAAGAAATATTTCAACTCTAAAATAATGCTCTATTGTTACCTGATTCTCTTCAAGACGAGAGCGTCCAAATCTTGTTGCTGAATGAAAATCATTGAGATCAGGAATCTCAACACCATGTCTTGAACAAAAAGACGTCACATTAGTAAACAACTTATCCCAACCATATTCCCTCAATTATTGAATAAGAGTTTTTGTGCTACGAACCAAACCCATGGCATTAACTACGTCTTGAGATTGTAGTTGTAAGGCCTGACAAAGCACATCTGTTATCCCTATCATTTCTTTCATCAAATGCAAGATAAAAATAAAATCAAATGCTTTCAAGTAATTGTAAGCACTAATGGATTTGATATGGACCCCAATTCAGATAAGCTCTTCGTATTTCATCGACTTGATTTGGTGGATATGTCCATATTGGAGAACGCTTTCCAGGATCACGTTGTAAAGAATTCAAAAAATCATCTAGTTGAGGCGAAGAAGTTATCACTTCTTCAACTCTCGTCACTTCAGCAGGTTGATGCGTAGAAATTACCACTTCTTCAATTCTTGGAACTTTAATAGGTTTAGATGTAGAAGCTATCCCTTGTTCTTGTTCATCTCTTTCATCTTCAGAAGCTTTCCTCTTAAAAAAAATAATCAATTGTTCTACTCTTCATTTTTACAATCTAAAATCAACAAAATCAAAGTATAAGTCTTACCAAGCCCAAAATCCCCTTATATCATATAGGGTCTTTTTTTTAATACCCCCACCCCATCCCCTCCCACCCCCACCCATTAGTGTTATTCCAATTTTACCCCTGCCATTATTCCAATTTTGACTTTCATTAATTTTCTCTCGATTGGGACCCATTAAGATAACGCATCGTATATACCTCCATGGAAGGTATATACGATTACATTAATTAATCAACGCAGACCTGAAAAACTACTCATCGTATATATGTCCTTCAAGACATATATACGATTGCACTATTTAATGCTTCGTTGACTACTCATCGTATATATGTCCTTCAAGGCATATATACGATTGCATTATTAAATGCTTCGTTGACTACCCATCGTATATAGGTTATATACGAGTGGGCTTTGAAGATCTGATCGTATATACATCTGGGCCATGTATATACGATGTGAAAAAAATACCCATCGTATATACATGGTTGAGGAGGTATATACGACTGGGCTATTTTTTTCGTTTTTTACTGAGTTGCTATCTGTTTTGTTGGAACAGATATCGACCCGCCTACAGCAGCAGATGCCGACTCTCAGTTGGCTCCTGTTGATATTGATACTACATTGACTTTCACGACGGATACGGTATATTTTTGTTACTCAAGTTTGGTAAATGGAATTAATTTACTTAAGTACTTAGTAAGTTATATATTTTGTAGATATTTTCTACACGCGTGTGGAGGAGTGGGCCACATCTGTTGGTAGAACTATCGGTGTAGTTGTTGTTAAAGTGAGATCCGAGAAAGCGGTGGAAAGAGGGAAGCGAGATAAGATTATTTTTGGTCTGCGAGAAACATGGCGAGTTTACTAATGATTCAATGGTTTTCGGTTCTAAAAGGAGAAGTTTGTCCTTTTAGATTGAAGGCTACTTGCATCGTTAGCCGTGGGGTTGGTGTGTCACGGTTAAATGTGGTAGACACACGCACGACTTGCTCAAAACTTCCGTTGGTTGTTGTTTTTTGGGCGCCATGCGAGCGCAAAAGGATCAGTTAACAAGCATGCGAGATCTTGATGTCGGACCAAAGCTACTATTACCGCTTTGAAGAAGCTAGATCCGGAGAATGTGACTAGTCTTCGTCAAGTTTATAGGCAGCGCCACGCATACACCTGGTCTACAAAGAGGGGTCCTAGAAGCGGACATTCGGGAGGTGTTGAGATTGATTGAATCCCATAATTATCTATGTTGGTCTAGAAAGATTCCGCAATCGATGTCGTCGATGATATGATGTGGGCTCATCCCACTTCTATAAAGTTGCTCGAGTTGTTTCCCAAAGTTATCATTCTTGACTCAACCTACAAGACCAACAGATATAATTTGCCTCTTCTACGATTGTGGGAGTCACAAACACCGAGATAAGCTTCCACGTTGCATTTGCTTATATTGGGCAGGAGCTTGCTATTCATTTTTCTTGGGTATTGGAGCAATTTGCGAGGTATATGTGAGTTGCATTCTATTCATCCTCGAGTTTTCTTGTGACAGAGATCTCTAATGTGTATGTCCGCTATTCTTGATGTCTTTCCTCTTTGCTACAAATTTATTGTGTCATTGGCATGTTACAAAAATGTCAAAGCCAAGATTAAGGAGTTGGTTCACAAGGATAGAGCGGGAGGAGGTCGAAACTCTCGGCTATGGATTATTGATTTCGTTGATGAGTCACACTATCTATCTAATCGAAGTTTTTGAAGGTCGCTTGCTCGATAAACCCGCTCTCATTAAATACGTGCACGACACATGGTTGACACCGCATAAGGAGCGATTTATCTCAGCATGGACTAACCGGATCCCACACTTGGGGAATTGCACGACCAACAGGTATTTCTATCCGTTACTCGATTTTTTTTTGACACGTGGACATATTTTTTTGTCAATTAAATTTCTTTGACACTTGTTTATTATTTATATCCGTTACTTGATTTTTTTGACACGTGGACATATTTTTTTCGTCGATTAAATTTCTTTGACACTTGTTTATTATTTATATCCGTTACTTGATTTTTTTTGACACGTGGACATATTTTTTTTCGTCGATTAAATTTCTTTGACACTTGTTTATTATTTATATCCGTTACTTGATTTTTTTTGACACGTGGACATATTTTTTTTCGTCGATTAAATTTCTTTGACACTTGTTTATTATTTATATCCGTTACTTGATTTTTTTTGACACGTGGACATATTTTTTTTCGTCGATTAAATTTCTTTGACACTTGTTTATTATTTATATCCGTTACTTGATTTTTTTTGACACGTGGACATATTTTTTTTCGTCGATTAAATTTCTTTGACACTTGTTTATTATTTATATCCGTTACTTTATTTCAGAGCGGAATCCTTGCATTGGTCTTTGAAAAGACAGTTGAAGACTTCAAAGGGTGATTTATCAAAATGTTTGGTATCTATTGATGACATGCTGGCAATACATTTTGATCAAATTATCGGGTCTTTTCAACGAAGTATCAACAGAATTGAAGTCAAGTCCAATATTCCACTGTTTAAAAATCTTCAAGGACTTGTTTCTTTATCTGCACTGAGACACATGGTTAAGGAGTTTGAAAGATCGAAATGCGGGGTTGGATCGACAAAGGCGATGCTTGGTGCATTCAAAGGAAGACACATCTACTTCCTTGTGCTTGTGAGATAGGTATTTTTCATGCTTTCGGTAATTCTATTCCGCTCAATGTTGTTGATGATCACTGGAAACATTTGAGCTTGGATGCAGTAGATGATAAATCCACTCAGGATAAATCATCTACCTGTGATATTTCTTACCTCAGGGTGCTTCTAGAGTATTATCACAGACATAGTGAGACTAAAATCCACTTACCGTTTGTTCCAAAGACACGTGCGCAACTATGTTGAAAAAATTGTTGATGTTGAAGGTGACGGAATCTGCGGTTTTAAAGCGATCGGGGTTGGACTTGACATGGGTGAGGACTCACGGCCTCGACATTAGGCAAGCTTTGATTCAGAAACAAAGGACAGTGGAAACCTTGTATTCGGACATGTTTGGGAAGAACCGATCGTTAGAGCTTCGCAAAGCTTTAACTATTGAGTCATACGGACGTCACCGAGTCAAAGTGGTTTGATTTGCTCGAGATGGGGTATATGGTTGCAACCGGTATAATGTTGCATTGGTTCGCTTTTTCTTTATCTATGAATTTCACTTATCCGCCTTTGAGAGGCACGCATGATTCATCTAAGTTGAAAATCATATACGCTCGAGCGAGCAAAATGTACACCTGTTGAATCTTTCAATCTCTCCCACTTGTCCATTGCCTCCTATTGCCCCATGGTGGTACCGCAAAGACTACTTACTACGAGATGCGCTTCATGGTTGCATCCGTATGCCGGACGTTTTACCCTATGGCAGTCTATGTGTCCTCCCGTGCAGCCTCCCACTCACACTGATGCGTCTAGATGTATAGATTTAGCCGATGATTCTATTGACGGCTTGTAGATAGATTCCCCATTTTTTGTATTACACGTGTATATATGATTATAGCGCGTTTTTGTAATTATACGCGTTTATTTTATCCAATATATGTACGCGTTTATTCAAATCACGAGACTGTAAATTATAACTGTTAATAAAATGCAACTGTTAACCAAAAAAAAGCCCATCGTATATATCTCGTTTGGGGCATATATACGATGTGCATTTTTAACGCATCGTAAATAGGTTCCTCAGGCGTATATACGATTGACTTAAAACGCATCAATCGTATATACGCCCAATGAACATATCTACGATGTCAAAATTGTACCCATCGTATATAGGTTCCAGAAAAGATATATACGATGGGTGTAATTTAATGAAAAAACAGATTTTTGAAGGGCATTTTGGGAATTACAGTGTGGGTGGGGGTGTTAGGGGAATGGGTGGGGGTAAAAAAAAAAAACCCTATCATATATGCCAGCAAAATACAAAAAATAATAATAATTAGCAAGCCCAAATTAGTGAAGCCCAAATCAAAATCCCCTGTCACCGTCACGACTCACACCGAGAGAAGGAAATATTTGCAATGCATTATGCTTATGCATATCATATATTTCAAATAGAAGACAATAAATTGAAAATGAAAGCATAGACCATATATTTCAAATAGAAGACAAGAAATTGAAAATGAATGTATTCAACAATTTCAGAGACACCGCAGCAATTTCAACAACTTCCTTTTTTTTTTGGTCAAGAACAACTTCCTAACAATCAAGAAAAGAAACAGACTTGAAAAAATAAACCCACTTACTACTACAAGAAGAAGAAGAACACAGTGTGGCTGGTTTGTGCAGACAAGATTGACGGCGAAATGGACTTGAAAAAATAAACCCACTTACTACTACAAGAAGAAGAAGAAGAACACAGTGTGGCTGGTTTGTGCAGACGAGATTGACGGCGAGCGTGACCACAATGAACAGAGGCGACGACACATCAATGAACGACGGCGGCGACGGTCACCGGCGTGATGAGCGACGACGAGAGGAACTGAGGAAGGGCCAAGGGTGTTGCGTTGTCAGCAGTGGCGGTTTGTGTGTTTCGTGCGTGAGAAACAGGAAGCAATTAAGCAAACGTACTGAGAAAGTTTTCATTTTTTATGTTTGAACTTAAGGGTATTTCTGTAATTTCCTATATATAATTTTTTTTTTCACTTGGGCGGGCCATGGTCCTGCAAAGCCCACACCAAGAACCGCCACTGCACAAGACTTGTGAATTTGACATGTATTTTTTTGGCCCTACATATTCAAACAATGACATTAACATGTTATGAGAAGCTCGTGCAGTACATTACGTAGAAAATATAATCCAATATAGTATGGGTTTTTATCCAACAGTTGACATTTATCTTTAGGGAGCTGCATTTGACTGTAAAGTTGATTACAACCATCTAGGTAATGACATCCCTACATGGCCAATTGTGAATCAACGCTCTTTACATGGATGTTTACCTACTTTACAAAATATGAATAGTAGAGGAATTAAATGTGAAAAACAAAAATCGTCGCCAACTATAAACAATCTGGTGGAGTATACTCGAGAACATTTTGAAAATCACAATAACAATATGTAATTTTATCATAGTTTTATGTCTTTCTCTTCAACTTTGCATAATGTTTTGTATTTTTCATCATTTTTAATTATATAATGTGTTTGTTATTATCTTTTTCCTCATTATGATAAAAATTAAATTAAATAACTTTCTTTAATTTTAAATATTGTATAATTTTATGAACTTAAAACTAAATAATTGATCTAATATTTTAAGTTGAATTAAATTTAATTATAAATATTAAGATATTAAAGTGTGGTGTATGAGGCTACTTAAAGAGTCTTTTTATTTTAAAATATGTAAACAAATATTTTAAAAAAGACAAAAACAAAAAAACATATAATGGTCTAATAGTACAGTCAGGTGCTTACGTAGTCAATTTATCCACGTTATTGTCCATGTAAGTCGTATCTAACTTTCACTTAACGAAATGATCATTTTAAATCCTTTTGAAAAGATAAGTAACGTAAATTAGCATTTTAAAAGATAAAGGACGTGAACAGAAAAAGAGAGAAAAATAAATGACCAAAACTTTAGCCAAAAAATAAAGGCTTAAATATAATTTTGGTCCCTGTAATTTTTCTTTTTAAAATAGCCATTGCAAAATCTAAAATTATCCTATCCAATTTTTTTAAATAGCTATTGTCAAATTTAAAAATTTCATAGTCATCTCATCTAAAATGTGACAAATCAACTTTAAAATGACCTTAGGAACCAAAATGAATAGTTTTAATTTTGCAATGGCTATTTTTTTTAAAAAAACTTTTTACAGAGACTAAAATGAATAATTTTAAATTTTATAAGGCTATTTTAAAAGAATATATTTTATAGGAACTAAAATGAATATTTACAGAAATCAAAATAATATTTTAGCCATTGTAAAAAAATAAAATAATATTATAGTCAAAAATAAATAAACACTCTTTTTGTTTTTAAGAAGGACTCATTTTAAGGAACAAAAGTGTTTAATTAATAGGGGTGTGTTGCTGGAAAATAATGTAACGAAGCCATTTAAAGAACACAAAACTGAATTAATTAATTAATTAATGGCTTAAAGGTACATTTGGTCTCTGCAAATATCCAGAAAATTCAGTTTCGTCCTTGCAATTTCAAAAAAATTTAAAAAACTCTTGCAAATACCAAACGCTCATAGTTTAGTCCCTGCTGTTAACTTTCCATCAAAAAACTAACGGTTGCCACGTCATCATGCCACGTTTGATTTATGTACTCTCTAATTAATTTTTATTAAAAAAATAAAAACAACTCTGCAGATCTGCATCCTCCAGACCTCCACCTTCTCTTCCCTTCACATTCATCATCATATTTTCATCTTCTTCAATTTACAATTCAACAAACAAACAGTTCAATATGCAAACCGAAATCTTCAGAAAATGGGAACCCATAATACGAATTCAAAACGAGATCAATTCAAACTCTTTAAACGAAATCTTCATCTTCTAGATCTTAAAACGATATCTTCATCTTCATCTTCCAGTTCTGAAAACGAATATGACAAAATGAAATGGAAACAATTGAAACCCATAAACATAGAATAGCAACCATAAAGAACATAATTGAAACCCATATTTGTTTCCATTTTCGAGATTTCATTTCAGATTTGTTTCCATTTTCGTAACATGATTTTGTGTTTGTGTTGATGCGTGAATCGTTTTCATGTTTTCCAGATTACTTGCAATTTCGTTTTTGGATTGAAACACAGATTTGGGAATGAATCGTTTTACGTTTATGGGTTTACGTTTTATGAAGATGATCATTTTTGGATTAAACCAATTTCTGATTATTGCAGATCTGCTTTAATGAAGATCTGGGTATTGAATAATTAAACTTAATCTGGGTATTGAAGATCTTGAGGGCCATGGAATTGAAATCCAGAGAAAGATAGTGAAAGTAGAAGGTGATGATGAGCCGTTCACAATTTTTTAATTAAACTTAATTAAAAAAATAAAGAATCAGCAAAAAAAAATGCCACATAAGGGGTGATGACATGTCATGTTGGTAGTCATGTCACCTAACCATTAACACTGTTAGCCAAAAATTAATGGTAGGAACCAAATTAAAAGCGTTTTGTATTTGCAAGGGGTTTTTTTAAATTTTTTGAAATTACAAGGACAAAACTGAATTTTTTAAATATTTGCAGGGACGAAACATACATTTAAGGCTTAATTAATTAATTAAAGGGATACCCTGTCGAAGAAGAATGAAGATGATCTAACTAACCAAATTCATTTCTGGCTCTGAAAAAGTCGCCATAGTCGTCTTCGTCGTCTCCGTCTTCGTCTTCGTCTTCGTCTTCGTTTTAGAGAGAGAATCAGAGAGTTTATGCTTTGAAAGGAGAGAATCAGTGTGAGGGAGAGAGGCTACCAATACCATGATAACGCGATCGAATCTGGCGGAACAGCTTCGTGAGTATCAGATTCGATCCAAGCATGACTGGGCCTCTGTCTCGTTCTTCTCCTCCACTTCTTCAAATATCACCACCTCAAGGTATCTCAAACCTTACATTCATTTTATTTCATTTCAAATAGTCCCCAAATTATGATTATTTCCCCTGGTTTCAATCAAAACAGCATTTTTGTTATAATTTGTTTCAGTTTTATTTATTGCAATAATTGCACACACGGGTAACACGATTCCAGTTGTCATTAACTCATTTGAATTACAAATTCGGCTAGATGGGCTTGTTTTGATTATTTATTTTTTAATTCCAATATTTTGTTGTTGTTGTTGATGCTCTTCTTCCTCGGAGTTTTCCCTTTTTTTTTCATGGAAATTGTCGTTATGATTAGGTAGAAATTAAAGTCATATAAAGAAATAAATTAGTAGGCAGGTATAGAGTGATTCCTTTTGTGTTGGTATTCAATTTGTTCAAAGGCATCCACCCATCCACGCACCAACCAAAATTTAATTTTTGCACATACTATTTGACACATTGATTTGGTTATTGTGTTGGTTGTGCCGAATCTTAAAATTTGGAAAGAGGTGTTCTCCAGAACAAGGTAGGTTTAGGTTTAACCAGGGTTGAACATAATTTATCGTTGGCGAATACAGAAAGGAAACATGGTGACTATTCATATTATTTCAAATCTTGAAAAGAGGACTTACGTCGTATTGGCTGGCCATAATATAATCTTGAAATTAGGGGCGGTGAAACTGAAAACTGGTTACAAGATTCATTGGTTACAAAAGCAATATAAGGGCATAGTTAGTTGATATTTGGGGGGTTTATGATATGTAAAACAGTAAGAGTAGGAGAAGATTAGTAGGTTATCAAATCCGATCTGGAACGGTATATATAGTTGTCCAAAATCTAGAGTTAAGTTCCAAGTTGTAGCACAGTTGGTTAGGATAACATGGATATCCTACTAAAAGTTTCTTTAGAAGAGATGTTGGAAGCAGGAATAATTCAGCCAACTTGCAGTCCTTTTTTTAGTCTATTGATATTAACAAAGAAAAAGGATGGGAGTTGGCGCTTTTGTGTAGACTAAAGGAAGTCAATAAGGCCACTAACCTGACAAATACCCAATTCTGATAATAGAGGAACTGTTATATGAGTTACATGTGGTTAATAGGACTCACCAGGGACATTATAAATTCTTTGTGATGCCATTTGGGCTCACTAATGCCCCAACAACTTTTCAATATGCTATGAATCCCACTATGCAGCCCTATCTTTATAAGTTTGTTCTAGTCTTTTTCGATGACATATTAGTTTACAGCAAGTCTTTGGATTTGGAATCCGAAATTGAGTATCTAGTGGTTTTTCTTCTTGATACAACACTCTAAATATTATGCTAATACAAAGAAACGTAGTTTTGGGAAGCAATTGATTGACTATTTGGGTCACATCATTTCTGTGGAAGAGGTATCTATGGACTTACAGAAAATTGAATGCATCTTGCAGTGGCCGATTAATGGGTAACTACTGATGTTTTGTTAAAAACTACGGTAATATTGATCGGCCATTAACTGGTTTGTTGAAGAAGGGGGTCCCAACTGCTGAAGAGGCGTTTAGAACACTGCAGAGGGAAGTTGCAACAGCCCCAATGTTGGCTTTACCGAAATTTAATCTACATTTCTCAATAGAGTGTGATGCCTTCGGGAGAGGGGTAGGAGCTGTTTTGTCTCCAGGGAAGCAGCCTATACCTGGTGGAAATAAACTTTACTGTTCTTTCTTATCAGAAGAGCCTAATTTTCTTGCTGGAACAAAGGGTGACCACTCAAAACCATCAAAATTGGTTGGCAAAGCTGATGGGTATGATTTTAATATTGTTTACATGGCTAGGGCTGCAAATAGAGTGGCAGATGCACTCTCAAGAAAAAGGGAGGAAAACCTGGAGTTATCAGTGATTTCCAAACCATTCTGACCTGATCATATTGCAATTGATGTGGAGGTTAAGGCAAAAACTTAGTTCAACAAGACTATCACAGATTTGGAAAAGGATCCAACTTCACATCCACATTATAGCATGGAGCAGAACCGCTTGCATTTCAAGGGGAAACTAGTTCTTGCTCCTGATCCGGTTTGGATTCCCAAGTTTCTGCAGAAATTTGACACTACAGCTACTAGTGACCACTCAGGCAATTATATAACTTATAGAAGGATTGCTCATTATATAACTTATAGAAGGATTGCTCAATCCTTATATTGGAAGGTAAAGAAGGGTGCTATTATGCAATTTGTGGTTGGTTGCAATATCTGCCAAGGCAACAAGTATCTGGTAGCATCACCAGAAAGGTTGCCTTACCATTACTTATTTGGGAAGATATAAACATGGATTTCATTACCAAGCTACCTAAGTCCAAGGGGTATAATACTATATGGGTGATTGTGGATGGGTTGGTAATGAAATCCATGTTTATATCTTCCCAAATAAGTAATGGTAAGGCAACCTTTCTGGTGATGCTACCAGATACTTGTTCCGCCAGATATAAACATGGATTTCATTACCAAGCTACCTAAGTCCAAGGGGTATAATACTATTGCTCAAACATCCTTATACAACACATTCGTTGGCTGAAATTTCTGCCAAGGA
The DNA here is from genome assembly GCA_020916435.1 of Oxytropis ochrocephala. Taxonomy (NCBI): domain Eukaryota; kingdom Viridiplantae; phylum Streptophyta; class Magnoliopsida; order Fabales; family Fabaceae; genus Oxytropis; species Oxytropis ochrocephala. Next base: position 1,380,817 of record CM037089.1, read on the forward strand.
AATGATATGGTTGCATGGGATACCAACATCAATTGTGAGTGACCGCAACTCTACATTCACGAGTCATTTTTGGCAGGACATTTTTTGAAGTCAGGGGACTCATTTAAGGATGAGCACAACCTATCATCGTGAATTGATGGCCAAACAGAAGTGATTAACAAGAATTTTGAGACATATTTGAGACGTTCCTCAGTTGAACAACCAAGACAGTGGGCAGAATTTATACATTAGCGGAGTTTTGGTTTAACAACACCTTCCAAGATTTGGCTAAATGCACCCCCTTTGAGCTGGTGTATGGAAGAGCTGGGCAGAATTGTTGTAAATGTTGTAACAGGTGCTGTCAGTAGGTATATAATGGAGAGTTTAGGAAGGTTATGGGCATTGAACAATATAAACTGATTACAATTGGGAAAGGGAAATTATCCATTGGCAGAGAAATACCAGTATTTTCTTAATTTCTCATTTTCTTTATGTTCTTACCTTCCTTAAACTTTCTCTCTACCCATCAAGAATCCATCACTGTTACAACGAGACTTTTTCTTGGCTAAATCTGTTTAAAAAAAAAAACTTGTGTACAATGAGTAATTTCAATTCAGATAAGATCAAATGTATTTATTTGCTTGTATTGGTTACTGTCTGTTGTATTAAGACAAGTGACTTTGGGCCCTAAAGTTTTTATAAAATACTTGTGAAGTGGAGTCTTTCTAGTTAGATTAGTTGCTCTCTGTTTCTTATGTTTTTTGGAAAACATGATATGATGCATACTAATGTTTTACGTTTACTCTTTTGTTGTCGTGCAGGGTGGATGTGGTGGTCTTTGTAATATGGGAACTTGTTATTTTGGCGTTCTTGGTTTTTTCAGTTGTTTCTTTGTACTTTAAGCACATCCAACTTGCTTTTGTATTAGTCTGCATCACAGTGCTATTGCTTTTATGCATGAAAATTACTAAGCAAGTACGACTGGCAAGGAAAAAGAAACGGAGGATGCTTCTTCCATTGTCAATGTAAAATGGTATCAAGTAATGACCTTTTGGCCTACTTCCTTTTCTCTTACCACCTTTTTACTGGAATAGGGTCTTGGCCATTATTGAACATTTCCATTGGTCCAGCTTCTCATTCATCACTGAGTTGTGTAACTTCTGATTCTGCCTATAGCAAGTCGACTAAAGTATATAACTGGTGATTTTACATCAATACAAGCTTATCCAATTGATTGATGTAGATCATTATTGGAGGTGATGTAGCTTAATAGTGCTAGGATCTTGCCACGTATCTATAAATTTGGCATTTCTTTTTGCTGTTTATGTATATGTAGTGCAAATGATGCAAGTTACTATTGAGTTTTTGACCCCTTGATAGTGTGATGAACTTAAGTTTGAAAGTTCAAATATCATCTAGTGAATTATGGTGTAATGATAAGGACAACATATGCGAGTAGATTTAGCTATGTGCACAAGGTGCTTAAATGATAGGTGCAAAATATTATTTTGCACCTTTGCTAGCCTTTGGAAATAATTCTTGCAGTGTTCCTCTTATTAACTTCACTTTGGATGTGAAAATATATCTTATCTGTGGTAAGGCCTGTTAGATTTTGTGATTTTGTAATGGAATATTTTTACATATCAACATTTTTCCTTTTGGTACATTCCCCACATGAACTTCCTTTTATTTCCCCATATTTGACATGAAGTTGTCTCATGATTCATTAATGATATCAGCTATTAGAATAGTTAGTTCTGCTGGCTACAAGTGAAGCATTCTAATGCCAATGGGTTACCAGTAACATCCTAAGTGTGTGCTGCTCTGCTTGCTTGTCTGTGAAACCCTTGCAAATGCTGTCAAATCAACTTCAGAGTTATTGAAAATGTTCTTATTGTGGATTGAAGAAGTTGATCTTTATGCCCAGTGCTACTATGCTCCAAATGGCTCCTATTACAACCAGCACACTTAGAATCATCCCAACGACTCCAAGAGTCCAGTTTAGGTACCAAGTTGTGCTGTACTTTTTTGGTTTCTTAATCACTATCCACATGAAACAGGGATAAGCTAAGGTTATTGGCAGAGCAATGCCTCCAATAAGGCCTGCCAAACTTGGCAAGAATGGTAGCGCGACGGAAATGAAGAATGCTAGGCATCCAAAGAGACCTCTGAAGGCTATTCGTAGCCATCTCGGACAAGGTCTGTTCTTTTTGCTGGTGTATCTGAATTCCATATTGTCAAATACCGGCATTGCATAGATTTGGAAGGAACTCAAACTGTTTATAACAACTAGCAAGCTTGTCAAAGAGATGATAAACTTTGATGTATCATGTTCATGGTATTTGTGCAAAGCACTTAACATTCCTCCGTTGGAAGGTATCTGAAATCAAATAGCAAGCTATTAGCTTCTATGGTCATTTGTTAAGCAAAAATTTGATAACATATACTATTATAACACACAAGGTCGTCAAAATTGAGAGTTTAAGTAAACTCGTTTTTGGGACAAAATTTTAAAACATTCTAAATCCCTTGAAACTCGCATACGATTCACCATTTTGACACACGAGTTTAGTGTTGTAAAATTGTTTCCCTTTCCAATTTACGTGTAAACTCGCGATTTCAACAACCTTGATAACACTTACCAAATTTCCATATCCCCAATAACCTCCAATGGCAAGGGGAAACAAACAAAATGCAATGACTAGATAAGCAAACATAACACCTTTCCACATAGCCAAGCGTGAGGGATTCTTAGCATCAGAACGCATCGTTCCCTGCAACAAAAGACAAATGCTTTTAGTTTTTTGGTATAAAACTGCGTACCTCTGCAAGAATCGCAGAGCATCCTCGAGCCACCACAATGGGTGGCAAAACTCTCCCTCAAGAGATTTAACACTGTTGCATGTCCAAGGCTGAATTCAAACCCAAGACTTTGGTTAAGCTGGATGAGACCCTTACAAATGTTTTTAGTTGTTGATAAAGAAAATCAAAATATTTGACAATGAACAAGCAATCAAGGTAATGTTTTTCACTTTACCTGTATTTCCAGTACAAGATTATGACCTCTAAAAGCAAAGGCAATGATACCAAGTGCATTCCACACACTAAAAATCCTAGTGATTTGTGATGATTGTCCCATTAGTGGCTCATCATAGGAAACATGATCAACTCTACCTTGAAATACAGACACAATCCATATCAAAGCACAATAAGCTACAGCTGTGATGGCTCCTATAAGTGAAACTCCAGCTATTGAATTCAAATTTGGAAGCTGAGCAAGTAAAATAGCTGCCATTGTAAACACTAAATACCACTCTATGGTTTTGAGTTGGTATAAGCTACATGCTTCTCCACATAAAGTTTGAAAGAATATTTTCATTGTGCCACCTCCTATCATGATCAATGTCACACATGTTCCACCAGATAAATACTGAATTGGAAAGAGCACCAATAGTTTTCCTAGCTTTTCCCCTGCATTTTCATTTGTTGGTTGATTAAAAGATTGATAGGAAATTTGAAATTGTATTTTCTTCTACGTTTATGTACCAACTTTGCACAGCATAAAATGTGATAGATGGAAAAGTCAAGAAGCATTAATGCCAGATTAGAGTGTGACAAAATTTTGTATTATTGTTAAAAAAATTCAGACTCAAACGTAACTCATCAGACAACATGTTGTAACCTTTTTAAATACTTAAAAATCAATCTACATCAAAATCAAAATTTGCTAAACGTTAGGTTTGAATAAGTATACTCATTAAAATAAAGTAAAAAAAAGTGTACATGAATGTATTTATTCAACTTTAATTGGTGTTTCTATGACAGATATGATTGGAGTCCAAGGTTTTCATTTAATATCTACGCTTCATTATGGTGAGAATCTATTATCTACGCTACAAGCAACATATCATCGTTAGTTTATTATTTTATCAAAGCAACATATCATCACTTATACACAATTTTTTTTATATAAAATCTAGTTTTAATTCTATGACATTTATTTTTAAAAAAAAAGCCGGATACTATAAAATGAAATTAAATAAATAGAACAAAATTCATTTTTCAAACAATTTTTAATACACAAGTATTAATATTAAAATAAACTAACCGACACCTGCTGATATTTTAATTTTTTAAATTTTATGTGGAAACTTTTGATTAGGCACATTAAAAAAAAATAAGTGAGCTTACCAAATGCAACCATAGCAAGTTTGAGGTACCTGCTATGGCGCATGCCGGAGTCCTCCGATTCATGAAGCTGAACTAGCAACCACAACGTGTATAGCTGCCATGTGAAACCCAAACACAGACATATAATTCCCCATCTCCTGCATCAAATTAATATACATACCAACTCAATAATAATAATAACATTATCGACTTTCGTTGATCAGTTTTTGTTTATATTCTGTAACGGAGCGAGTATTATTATTGAATAGTACTCTCAGTCACTCACCAGCCAAGAGTGGTAAAGGCCAAGGGAAGAACAAGAGCCTGAAATCCAATCCCAGAACTAAGAACATGAAAGGCAGCATAGTAAGCGTTTCCTTTCCTAGACTCAGTGATAGGAAGCCAATCTTCTTGTGGATCAAACTTTGTGAAGCGACCAACTTCTCCAAGATAGCCATGCATGTTTTCAATGGCTTTCTTCATTGGGCTAGTTAAAGGAGTGTTCATGAAGAATGTATTTGATGAAGTTGAAGTGGTGGAGTTTAATGTTATAGCATATATCCTTGGAGTTGGAAGCTATATATAACATATATAAAGAGGAGTGGAACGTGCTCAAATATATAATTTGACAATGACGTGTTGCTTTTTATTCCATTAATTCATGTAGCTAAGCTTAATCATGCTGATTATATAATTGTTTTGGTTGTTGCATGTAGTGTGTGTGTGTATCTTTGACCATATACCCCGGTCCACTTGGGTTTGTAGTACTAGTGACAGTAAATTAATCACTTAATTAGTCATATACTATAACTACAGAATGTGCTTAACTTAATTTGTTATTTGGATGCACATTTACTTTTTCTCTTAGGTTAGTACACGCGGCTTTGACTTATGATACTAACTTTTTCTTAGTAACTCTTACTAAAGAAACAATAGTCATTCGATGCTCAATCTTTTAATGAAATTTAATCTAATGGTTATTATTGAATAAGAGTATATTGTTGTAATCTTGAATATTATTGGTTTTAATTAAATTTAATTGACCATTAAATTAGGCCCTATTTTATTGTGGCGGTTACAAAACATATTCAAGCCATTTTTTTCATGTTTCTTCATTGTGTTCTGCATCTTGTTTCTTCATTTATTGTGACCACTAACCATTATTATACGCATTTGTGTTTAGTGACATCTAACCATTGACATTTAACTATAGTTATGCATATCTATGGTTTGTGGCCACTAACTATTGTTATGCACATTTGTGGTTAGTGATCACTAATCATTGCTATGCATATTTGTGGTTAATGAACAATGTTTTTTTGTTGGTGTGCAAAAAAAAAATCACCCCAAAATTTTTGTTGGTTAATGAACAAATTTTTTTGTGAAATTTTACGGTGTGTGGTTTTTGGGTTGAAGGAAGCGTGATTTTGTTGATTTTGCCATTAAAAGAGGTGTTTTTTTAGGAAGCATTGAATCTCAATTGATTGTCGTGTTTCAATGATTTTGTTAATTGTGGGCAAATTGATTATTTTGCTCTATTTAGTAAGAAATACTAAATATAGGCTTAGTACCATAAACCATACTCGATATCCCGCTAACAATGATTTTTAGATGTATCTTTAGTTGAAATTTAGGTTTTTCTGGACTACTTTATTTTAGTAACAATTCATTCTTCTCCATTTTTTTGTATCTTACAATTATTATTATTAGTATTATTATTGATAATTCTTTTTATTTGCAGATAATTATAGAATAGCTATATATTAATATGTGTGCGTGTGTAACAACTGATTAACAATAAGCTAAAGTTTAAATTCTATATCTTATTTTTATTTAGGAATTTGTTATAATGATTTTATATCATCTGTCTTTTGGTAAAAATATATACATGAAGTCGTTTATTATCATAAAAAATTCATTATGTTAATTATGATCAACCATCTTAATTATAATTTTAGTAGCAAGGAGTTCAATTCAAAAGTTTTCTTCTCTAGATAAATTTAATCGACATTAATTAAATCAATTGGAGTTTATAATATTCAGATAGCAACAACCTTAAACACGAGGTAGATATGATCCTTCTAGGAAGGCGTGAAGCGACTTTGGGCAAGTGATATTTCTTCAAAAGTCCTTGTTGTTGAGTGGAGATTGTTACAACATGCTAATCGGTCGGGCCCTAGGGATTATTGAACCTGATAACAATGCCTCATGCCCTCTTTGCTTTGAATTTGATGAAATTGTGTGTCATCTTTTTTTTTTAGGTGCAAGGTTGCAACATAGCTATGGTGCTTGCTTGTAGTATGGTTAAGTGTTTTAGAAGTACCTCATGTGGAGCATGTGAATCACTTTTGAGACTTTGAGTCACATGTATTATTTATTTAAAGTCCTTATATTTTTCTTAAATGATCTCTCCTAGATTCCTTATTACTCATCGCTTTGGGATAACAAATTTATTTCTATTCATACGTCACTTTCAAAGTCCGTCGCAACATTTATTATTGTTTTATCAATAGTACTTCAAGTATTTATTGCAGAGAGAGAAATATATGAAATGAGATAATAAATCTTTTTAAGGGTATTATAGGTAAAAATAATTAATTGTATCAAAATTGACTAAATTTATTCCTCCGTTGGTATGTGTAAAAGTGTTTAAAAACGCATAAAGTATATAAGAACGGAGGGAGTATATAATGTCGGGAAAAGCATGAGTTATATAAGGCAACATTATGGCACCAAGTATATATCTTTATTGCCATCTTTATGTTACTTAAGAAGAGCTTGTTCCTTGATGTTTCTTCTCTCAATCTCTGTCCCACATTTTGTTTGAATAGTCTCTCGTTTTTGTCGATATATCAAATCAAGTAATCAACGAAGGGTCGAGGAACCCGCTTAAACATAAACTTTAGGGCTTTTGAAGGTAAACGCAAACTTTAGGTCTTTTGAAGGTAAGCGCACTAACTATTTTTCAAAGGTTCATGCTTCGTCCAACCCTCCTCATACTCACTAAAACCCCATACAACCCTTTATTCCTAAAAATACTTCGAGCGGTGGAGAGGTCACACGCATGTGGTGATAGATTTGGATCGCAGACACACTTGGCCGAATCCTAGTCAAAACAAAATTTTGGGGTGTCTCGAGTAAATTTTGTGAGTTAGGCGCAAAGAAGATTTGATCAAGTTCGATCAACCGTGCGCCGAACCGTGCATAATCCTTTAAAAAAAAATAAAAACCAAATTTTAGTAAGGGCTTTTGGTCTTTCCACACCAAAAAGGGGATTCTAGTGAGTAGATGGGGGGTTGGCCTTAGCATGGGCCTTTTCAAATGGCTTGATATCAAGTTATCATTAGTCTTTTATTAGCATTCATTCATTCATATGGCTGGGGCCTGGGGTACAACCATCTTTTATCAAAGTTGCTTTGGAGCTTTCTTTAATTTTCTTCACAAAACTTTAATTTCCATCACTTTTGTTTCCTTGTCTTTGCCTCAATATAAGATAAACAATTTTTTTTATATATTATGTTCAATATATTCTTATTAAAAGATGTTTTATGAGTCCGAGACTACAGCGGCAGAAATGCGGTTTATGAACACCCCAATTGTCGGGTTCAATCCTTGTGGTGTTGAGCCTTGATTTTGGTTTAACACTTGTCAATCCGACCATTAGACTAAGGAAAATAAGTTTTGTGAAAATATAATTAATAGAGAATGGATTCAAGTTACTAGGTTTCCCTATAGCTTTTGTTACGGAGTAAATATACCCATGTTATTTACACCCCCTTTTTCTCAAAACAAAGTTATTGGGCCACCAACCAACCAACCAAGGCCCAGGTCCATTCATCAATGGCTCACAATGCACCTCCTAATTGGACGGATCAGATCACTTCAATCATCCCCCTTTTACTCTATAAATACAACCATTAATGTAGAGAGAATGTACGCATTTATTACCCACTAATACTTGCAATTAACTGTCCAACGCTTGACTTTAGCATTGAAGTGACTTTGCAGGTACACCCCAACTCGGATCGGACCATCCACATCGGACACGACTATTATTGATCAAACCTTATCTCCTACCTACTGCCTAAAATCGACTGACCCATAGACACGGTACATAACAACTTTTATATTTTTTTTAGATGTCGAATGTTAGTATGTTAGTACTCCCTCCGTCTCATATTAAGTGTTGTTTAAGGTTATGCGCGAGTATTAAGAAAATGATTGGATATGCTAAATTTTATGATGAAAATGTGTGATATGACTAAAATACCCTTACACTTTTCTCGATTGGAGCAAATGCACAGTTATTGATATTCTAAAGTAAGGGTATTGTTGGAAAGTAATAATAAATGTTGTATTGAGATTCTAAAGTGACAGTTAATTTGAGACAAAGAAACATTCTAATCAGGACATTTAATATGAGACAGAGGGAGTATGATTTTTGAACCTTCAACCTTATGTCTCGTGCTCTTTACCTCCCACAACGCCAACTTAACCACCTTATGACAACAACCTATAGTTTGTTGGTATAAGACTTTCCTTTGAAATACCTTCCCTTCAATTAATGGGTTTGATTCCAACACCGCAAATTAGAGAGTGGGATTTGGTGGGTATGTATGGAGGGTAGAATTTATGATTTTGATTATAGGACCTTTTAAAATTTGCTTAAATATGTTCTCTTTGGGTATGGCAAAAGTTTAGTAACTATTACTAAATTTATTTGAGCCGTTGGATGTTCTATTTTTTAAAGAAATTGTATCTAATGGTGGTAGTTTAATAAGGTTATTATGGTACTCTCAATTCTTTATTATATTAATTAAATTATATTTCGCAAATAAACTGATTCTTTTTTTTAAGGGACAGTTTTAATTCACATTTTAATTGCTTTAAATATAGTTCCTATTATTTCTTCTTGTTCTTCCTTTTTTTTTCTCAAGCTCATGCGTTCCTTCTTTCTTTCCCAGCTCCTACGTTCGTTTTTTTCTCCAGCTCCAGCTCCTGCGTTCGTTCTCCAGCTTTAATTCGCAGAGCGTTCGTTCTTTCCCTCACACGAAAACTGATTCCTCATGCGTTTGTTCCCTCATTATAGCGTTTATCATTCTTCATACTCCTGTTTCCATTGGTGTGTGTGTGTGTGTATATATATATATATATACACTAGTATGATTCACCCGTGCCAGCACGGGTCGACATTCACTTGTAACTTAAAGAATTGACAATTTTTTTAGGAATTAAAAAAACAGAAATTGTATATTTAAGTGCATTGTGTGCGATATTAAATACTCTGGACACTATCTAAAATTTAGCTATTATATTGTATAATAATTTTAGAAAAATGTATTTTCAACATATATTTATAAATATTTTATACAAATTTGTATATTAAATTATTTGTCAAAACGTATATATATATATATATATATATATTCTCGAATTGTATTAATCGATGTTCGAGGAAAATACCCACATGAAAAACAAAAATAATGATAGCTTGCAACTTTAAGTTCAGTCTGTACTCGTGCCTCGCGCACAGTACTTCCCAGAATTAAGAGCTACTGCAAATTTAGAATTGTTGTATATGGACCCTTCAAGGAGAGATCTGTTAATAGATATTATCTATTCATGACTCCGATGTTAATATATATAGTTTGGAAACACTTTGCAAACATATGAGACAAATATGTTGAAATCCAACATGATCATGTGCTTGCAAAAATATTGGCTAAGTAATTGATATGACAATAAATATTTGAAATCCATAAGCTAATTTGGAACAAACAAATAATACAATTCTATATTTTTTATCAATGTTATTAAAACCGACCCGGTGATCGACCCGATCAGATCACTGGGTCACTGGGTTAATGACCTGACCGATGCGTCATTAGTTAGCCTGCATGACCCGTGACAATATTATTGATTGATAAAAATAGACACAATATGTATAAAATCACAAGTCACCTTTTTTTGTCATACCTTAAAAATGCCCAATAACTTATTTTTAGAAAATATATATAAAATAATTCATTATTTAAGCTTTTAGAAAATATAACTTCGCAAACATAGAGCTAGGGTAGCTCTTGCCGTATCGAAGCCGCCACCCATCGCCAGAGCTCCTTCATGGGCAATATTTTAAAAACCAAACCAATTTGAGTGGTTGATCCGATTGAACTATGACCCGACACCTTACATGATTCAGTTATTCGTTAAAAGCGATTTTATCGGATTTTAAGCGGTTTAAAATGGTTAAACCATGACTAGGAGGTCTCTCTGGTTCAATGTCCGGTTCAGTTTTCAAAACATTGTTCATGGGCGATCGGGTTGTCGCCATGGGTTGTTGCTAGATAGCCACTATGGCATATTAAATTAATTTTTTCTATTTTATAATAATTATTATCAAAGGGTTTATATTTAATATAATCCAATAGATTTCAAAAATAGTAGATGAATCATTAACCATTCACAAAATTAATCGAATGATTTGATTTGGTCCATAATTATTATTTTTTGTAATGAATGGATCGAATGAATTTTCAGATGATAGATAATTGATTTATTTTCCATCCTTAGTCTTTAGTTATATTGATCCAGTCACTAGTGTCAACTATTTGATAATCTTACCGATCATCAACATTTAATGTTCAATAAATTTTTCAAGGTGCATCACCCGATCACATAAACATAGATAAGTGTTGCCATACCAATTAATCCTTGTGTTTCAATAATTTTTTGACACATCATCACTTGTTTATCATTTTTTTTAATTCTATTTTCTCTTCTTACACTCTCTTTCATCGTATTTTCTTTTTACTTTACTTTTATTTTTTCTCATAAACAATTATTCTCTTTCTCCTATAATTCTATTTTTATTTTTTTAACTAACAATCTAAAAAATAAGAAAATTTAATGACTATTTAAACTATTGATTAATATTTAAAACAAATATTTCTTATTGATAATCTACTATCTCTAACTTTTGTTATTTACTATAATTTACTAATCAACTAAAATAATCAATTGAAATTACAAGCTAACTGCACTGATATATAAAAAAACACGGGATAACTGCAGTGAAAGTTATAATTTTTGAAGACTACTATAAACCTACTATGTAAAAAAACAATAAGGCTTAATGGCTATTTAAACTACTAATTAAAATAAAACAAATATTTCTTATTGATAATTTACTATCTACTAATCAACTAAAATAATCAATTGAAACTGCGAGATAACTACACTGGGATATAAGAAAACACGGGGTAACTGCAGTGATATATGAAAAAACACGAGATTAATATTTGCCATTGATAATCATAATTTTTTTAAGGCTTAATGACTATTTAAACTGATTAATGTTTAAAGCACATGTCACAAGTATTTGTCACTAATACCTAAAAAGGACAAATCATTGTCACTGATATATAAAAAAACACGAAATAAATATTTCTTATGGATAATCTACTATATATCTTTTACTATCTACTATAATTTACTAATCAACTCAAATAATCAATTGAAACTATGAGATGACTACATTGATACATAAACAAACAAACACAAGATAACTGCACTGATATATAAGAAAACACAGGATAACTGCATTGATATATAAAAATACACGGGATTAATATTTGTCATTGATAATTATAATTTTTTTATGGCTTAATGACTATTTAAACTGATTAATAATTAAAACACATGTGACAAATATTTGTCACTAATACCTAAAAAGCACAAATAATTGTCACTGATATATAAAAAAAAGAAATAAATATTTCTTATTGATAATCTACTATCTACTATAATCTACTAATCAACTCAAATAACCAATTGAAACTATGAGATAACTGCACTAATACATAAAAAACAAATACGGGATAACTGCACTGATATATAAAAAATACAGGGATAACTACAACGATATATATAAAACATGGGATAGCTGCACTGATATATAAAAAATACAGGATAACAATACTGATATATAAAAAAACACTATACTAACATATTAAAAACGCGGGATAAATGCAAAATTATTTTAAAATGATACTTTTACATTTCTAGATTTTAATACTTATCTATTTTTTTATTTGAAACTCCTTTTTTATCTACTTTAAATTTTTCTTTATTTTCACGGGATAATATTCAGACTATTTAATACTTTCTAAGTTCATTCATAGAAAGAACACGATAGCACCCGTGTGTATGCACGGGTATCCTACTAGTATATTTAATATAATCCAATAGATTTCAAAAATAGTAGATGAATCATTAACCATTCACAAAATTAATCGAATGATTTGATTTGGTCCATAATTATTATTTTTTGTAATGAATGGATCAAATGAATTTTCAGATGATAGATAATTGATTTGTTTTCCATCCTTAGTCTTTAGTTATATTGATCCAGTCACTAGTGTCAACTATTTGATAATCTTGCCAATCATCAACATTTAATGTTCAATAATTTTTTCAAGGTGCATCACCCGATCACATAAACATAGATAAGTGTTGTCATACCAATTAATCCTTGTGTTTCCAAGATGCATCACCTGATCACACCGTGCAGTTACAGATCTTTCATTGCGAGGCAACAATCAAGTTTTTTAGACAGTCTCAAAAATCACAATATTGTGTGCATAGACGTTCGAATTCCACCGACCGTTAGACCTACTCACCCTTATCAATAGAACACATAAGAGCATCTCATGCTTCCATGATCAATTTTATAGTTCAAAGAAGGAAGAAGGAAGGGGAGAGAGGTGTAAAAAGAAAATAAGGAGTTGAGGTTTTAAGTGATTTGAGATATTTTGGGCTTCTAAAAAAATGAAGGGTTGGGGAGGGGAGGGGGGTGTGGTGAACAATATGGCAGGGTGCCGGAAAAAATTGCATTATTTTGTTGTGTAATGATATACAACATAGGAGAAACAGATTCAGCCACGACCCAAAATAACTCTTCTTAGAGCTTGCGGTAAATAAACGGATGCATCCCAAGCCACGTATACGATAGATAAGCACCATCCAAATATATATGGCATAGATTCTTCAAGTTTCTCCTCTTCTTCTACTAAAACGAAATCGAAGACGTAATCTCCATTCCACACTACTCACTCCAAACATTTATACACACAATTAATCAATATTTATTTATATCATCACAAATCCCTTAAATTTCTTTGAGATTTTTCTTCAAATCTCTCTGTGCAGCCAAGCCACATTTCCAAGTTCCACAAATCTAGTTGAACAAAGAAACCTCATAACCAGCACAGAGGAAACACCATGGCATTCGCCACCACAAGTACTTTACTTTCCACAAACTTCTTAGCAAGAAGCAAGGTTCTACTATCACCCCCAACCCCCAAAACCTCAAAATCATCAATTCCACAACCAATATTCTTAAACTCTCAGAAGAATTCTTTTACCGATGACAAAATTTCTAAACCACTCAAATCCGCATGTTCTAAAGCTGCCTTATCAGCTCTTATCTTATCCTCAATGACTCCGGTGGCTCTCGCCGCCGACAACCTCACTCCACCACCACCACCGGTACTCGAAGCACAACCTAATAAACTAAACCCTTCAAATTCCACCTCACCTTTCTCTCAAAACATTGTCATGACAGCACCAAAGCCTCAAGCCCAATCTACTGCTGATATCCCCGACGGTAGTCAATGGCGTTACAGCGAATTCTTGAACGCCGTCAAGAAAGGGAAAGTCGAGAGGGTAAGATTCAGTAAAGACGGTTCTACCCTTCAACTAACCGCTGTCGATGGTCGACGCGCTTCCGTTACTGTTCCCAACGACCCTGACCTTATCGACATTCTAGCGATGAACGGCGTTGATATTTCCGTTTCGGAAGGTGAATCAGGTAACGGATTGTTTAATTTCGTTGGTAGTTTGTTGTTTCCCGCACTTGCATTCGCGGGATTGTTCTTGATCTTCCGAAGATCACAAGGTGGACCTGGTGGGCCTGGTGGGCTTGGAGGGCCCATGGACTTTGGTAGATCTAAGTCCAAATTTCAAGAAGTTCCGGAAACAGGTGTGACTTTTGCTGACGTGGCGGGTGCTGATCAAGCTAAGCTTGAACTGCAGGAAGTTGTTGATTTCTTGAAGAATCCTGATAAGTATACTGCATTGGGTGCTAAGATTCCGAAAGGATGTCTTCTGGTGGGTCCACCGGGTACCGGGAAGACTCTATTGGCACGGGCTGTAGCCGGTGAAGCTGGTGTGCCGTTCTTTTCGTGTGCGGCTTCGGAGTTTGTTGAATTGTTTGTTGGTGTGGGTGCTTCTAGGGTGAGGGATTTGTTTGAGAAGGCGAAGTCGAAAGCGCCGTGTATTGTGTTTATAGATGAAATTGATGCTGTTGGGAGACAGAGAGGGGCTGGACTTGGTGGTGGGAATGATGAGAGGGAGCAGACAATTAACCAGTTGTTGACAGAGATGGATGGATTTTCTGGTAATTCTGGTGTCATTGTTTTGGCTGCCACTAACAGACCTGATGTTCTTGATTCTGCATTGCTTCGGCCTGGTCGGTTCGATAGGCAAGTTACCGTCGACAGACCTGATGTTGCTGGCAGAGTTAAAATCCTTCAGGTAAATGAGTCTCAGCCCCTTACTTAACAGTTAACACTTAACTAACAAGTTCATATCAATTTATCTATGAAGCACATATACCAGAACACTAGACACAACACTGATACGATTACGAATATATAGACATGATATGAATATATAGACACGATAATAATTTAAGGAAATAGAAGTGATTGAAGTGTCTGTTGTGTCGGACACCAGGCACATCTGATGTGTCAGTGGTACATAGCAATTTAACAACAAAAAGAATAGTTCAGATCATATTTACATTACAGGTTTCCAGATACTAGATAAAATCAGTTTAGACATTTCAATTATCTCAAAGTTATATCATTATTTAATTCTGCATAATTACTTATGAAGATTTTTTTGGTCTAGTTTTCAAAGTATTGTGATGGTGCATAGCCTTGAATGATTACTTCCATGTTTGTTGGAGGGCATCTGAATTGAGTATATATGTTATGTACCCTTCTGTGTATAAATTATTCTAACACTTGTTCTCTGTCAGGTGCATTCTAGGGGAAAAGCACTTGCAAAGGATGTTGATTTCGATAAAATTGCCAGGAGAACCCCAGGGTTCACAGGGGCTGATCTGCAGAATCTGATGAATGAAGCAGCTATTCTTGCAGCCAGGCGTGAGCTCAAGGAAATAAGTAAAGATGAGATATCTGATGCACTTGAAAGGATCATTGCTGGACCGAGAAGAAAAACGCCGTAGTCTCGGATGAGAAGAAGAAATTAGTTGCCTATCATGGTATGAATTTTTGTATGTCTAATTATAGTACCCAAGCTTGGCAGCTGTTAGTTCATTTTGGGTCTTTAACACCTTTTCTTCCTTGTTGATTTTCAGAGGCTGGACATGCTCTAGTAGGTGCTTTAATGCCTGAATACGACCCCGTTGCCAAGATATCCATTATACCTCGTGGCCAAGCTGGTGGTCTCACTTTTTTCGCTCCCAGCGAAGAGAGGCTTGAGTCTGGATTGTACAGTAGAAGCTACTTGGAAAATCAGATGGCAGTTGCACTGGGTGGAAGGTCAGTGTATCATGCAATCCATATAAACATGCACATTACATTACCTTCTTTGATTTTTGCAACTTACAAGATACTCTTACATCACAATTAATTACACATTCTATCAGTTGGCTCTGTACAATTGTGCCATCAGCTTTGAGCCTGTAAATATTATGTGATAGATTTCTCATAGTTATTCTGTATATGGCAAAACAGGGTAGCCGAAGAGGTTATTTTTGGTCAGGAAAATGTCACCACCGGAGCATCAAATGACTTCATGCAAGTTTCGCGAGTAGCGAGGCAGATGGTTGAGAGATTTGGGTTCAGCAAAAAGATTGGACAAGTTGCCATTGGTGGACCTGGTGGGAATCCATTCCTGGGTCAACAGGTATGCCGTGACCTTACATAGGTTCATGCCTCCTTCTGTTTACACTTTACAAGAAATTGCTCACCCTTTCAAATATTCGTGATTGCAGATGTCGTCGCAAAAAGATTACTCCATGGCAACCGCGGATGTAGTGGATGCAGAAGTTAGGGAACTGGTAGAGAAAGCATATTCTAGGGCAACAGAAATTATCACAACTCACATTGACATCCTTCACAAGCTTGCTACACTTCTCATAGAGAAAGAAACTGTTGACGGCGAGGAGTTCATGAGTCTATTTATTGATGGAAAAGCTGAATTGTATGTTGCATAATTATACACTTACAACATAGAATCATGTTTGTACTGTAAGATACACCGAGACATGTATATGTATAACTTAAAAATGTTATCAAATGTAGAGTAAAAAATTTGCACACAAGCTTAAGAATCACTTAAAAACAATCATCCCCTTTGTTTGCTTTGAATTCTAATCTAATTCAAAGTCAATCACATTTATCACCATTAGGGCCATATATAGTAGCATATACAGTCAATCAAATTTATTATCGTTACTAATGTCATATTACTATCAGCTGTAGGGTCTTATATGCAAATTCCTTAGTGGCTAATTTGGGGTGGTGCTTAAGGTAATTGCCTCACTTGCCTTACCTTCCCATGGCTCAGGGTCTTCTAGAGAAGTGTCAGTCTAGAGTAAACAGTAAGAAGTTCCATTCCACAACTAACAACAGTACCAAAGCTGCTCCTCGTTGGTATGATATTATGATGATTGAACACAACTCTTTCAAATGCAGAACATATATACCTGGGAGTAACACTCGATTGAAGTTTTAAAATCCCTGTCACGAAATGCCAAGTCACCAGCCTTTCTAACCTTCACAAATCTGGTGTGTCCTGGTCCCACCTACGTCGAACTAAACACCCAATATGGAAATATACTTGCTATAACATTCCTAACATAAACATTAGAGAACATCAATATTATCAAATATATACCCAATCATCCGCATCATCATCTCTCTGTAGTGTCTCGTCAACAAAATCTGATAAAATAGCAGTAAGGTCCATACGAAAACAAGCTTCAGCCATTGGAGTTAGAGTAGGTGCTTCACCATGCTTTGGAATTCCAAGCATAAGATACGATGGAACCTGACAATAAAGAGATATAATTATGAGCATGAAATACCTGTCAGTTTATTATTGGTTGTAACTATATTTAAAATACCTGTCAATAACTTAAAGATACCTACAAGAAAAATATTGCTTACACAACAAAGAACACTCCCTCTGAGCAATGTCAATGCATCTCAGTAATGTGTCAAATGTATGTCTTAATAGCGCAACCTATTCCATGTGCAAGCAAATATTTTTGGTTCTTCAATAGCAATACTCTAGTTACCAATAGATACTACACGACAAACACTGAGCTGGTGAGACATAACTTTTGTGCATGCAATAGCATACACGTACTTAGATTGTTTCGAGGCAGATGTAGTTTAGCTAATGGTGGATATGTTGATTGATATCTAACAAAAATCATGACTTCATGATCATGAGGGTACAAAAAATTAAGATAAACAGAGGGAACACTCACATCAGGTTTAGTTTGTAGAGCAGAAAGTGTTGTAACAATGTCCTTTGTCTTGGGTCGCTCCTGAGGTTTATACTGCAAACATTCCGAGGCACCATGTTCAAGTTCAAAGAAACATATATTATACAACATAAAAAGCCTTCCGTCAACAACATGATGATATGAAGATAATTGAGCTAAAAAATCTCTTTTGAAGACTTGCAACTAATTGATACGGGGACACTTCGTAGGAATTATCGGGATTTATCGTATCAAGTGTCGAGCTGATTTGATGAAGACTTGTTGCTTTAGACAAAAGGAATTCAAGCTTGATGACTCAAAACATTAGAGATATAATAAGTTTTAGTTCAAAGAGATAAATGAGGCTTCTTCTCTAATTCTATCTCAAGAAATGCCTAGATTTTAGGGGGAAACATGAGGGAAGAAAACTAAACAAAATATTCTATGATACAATACAACACTGTGAAAAACATGCAGTCACCTTTGCTCAGATACTCGGGAGGTATATAAGCAGCATTTGTGCTATAACTTTTCCCATCCCTGCTAGCTGTTCTTAATCAAACCAAAACATGAAAGCCGGGGATTACCATTCTGCAACAGCATCAACAACCATTCAATATTTGTTTCACAATATTTGACATGACAGATTCCAATGCTAACCACAAATGTTAAATAATCATAGACTCGAATAAAAAGAGAATGAGATGTCATGATATTGTGTGTGTCAATTACACATAGACTAGTAGTATATAATAAATAAAACAAAAATATTCTAGAAAAAATACAGTAGAAAATAAACCAAACATCCCCTCACTACCCTTAATATGTCTTCTTCCCATCGGCAGGGCATCCCTAAAAGCATCGTGATTTTCCCTTTTGTTCAATAATTTTCCTACCATTGTTTTCCTTATACACGTGATACACTATGTAGACTGTGTTTTTGGTTTTCCTCCTGGTAGTTATTTAAATAAAAGCATACACCTAAAGCTTAAAGATTCACATGATATGATATTTCCTCACCATTGCATCCAGCTCTCATTGGCAAATGAGGACTCACAGGCTCACATTTTTTATTCTCACCCTCATCATCACCACCTTCAATTTTCCTTCTAATGCAAAACAAACACAACCTATTTCAGATATCTTTAATGTAACCAAAACATATGGATGGGGAAATGGAGCACAAGAAACTCAAATACATGTCTCAGGCCTTATGGTGCATGCAGTAGCACTATGTCATCTATGAAGCACACACACCAAACACGACACGACACAGACATTGAGACATCGCTAATGTCCAAAATCTAGGACACTGGGACACCACATATATATAATATATAATATATAAGTAATTACAAATATAACTAAGTCAGTCAACACAAAAATCAACATGACAAAAATCTAAATTGAGAAGTAGGATTTAGCTCTTCACCTTCTAAAAACAAAGTTGATAAGTCTTAAAAGTTTTTTTTTTAAGATAAGCGGTTTTATATCCTAAGAATAAGTATAATAACTTAAGTATTTTAATAAGTTGATGTATTTTTTGCAGGGACTAAACATACATTTAAACCAAAAAAGAAAAGAAAATCCTCTTATAAAAAAAATAATAAAAGAAAATCCTCAACACAAATGACTTTGGATTCTCTTCTTTTCTTTCTCACTATATTTTTTCGGTATCTCTATTAGTTTTACTCTCTCATTATTATTTATAAATTTTAAATGATGAAAGAGAGAGTGAAATTAAAAGAGGAACATAGAGGGTGGAGAAGATTTAAGTCCCGGCATACCATAGAAACCAATTTCAGCAACAATTGTAGCATTCAAAAAAACAATTTTAGCGCATATTATTTATTTAAACAGTGTGTATTACTTTGATTGATCACTTTTCATAACAAAAAGAACATATGTATATTACTCCCTATGTTTCATTTTGTTTGCAGTTTAAGGTTTTGACACATCCTTTAAGAAAAATGATTAGGAGTATAGATTCTTTAAAAAGTGTTGTTTAATTTACCATTTAACCCTTTATCTCTCTACCTAGATAAATGTGAAACTTTTATTAGAGGTAAAAAGTTGTCATGATTAGTAGGAGTATAAGTGTAAAAGATCATTAAAAGTTTCATTGAAAATATAAAACAACAATCAATTTGGGACAAATTGATTTTGCTAAAACATCAAACAATTTGGGACGGAGGGAGTACTTTTCAAGGGTCAAGGCTCGAGGGTTACGTGTTCATGGCAACACCAATGCTTAATATATCTTTGTCAACCCACATAGGATAGAAAAAGTCAACATCAATGCTTAATATATCTTTGTCAACCCACATAGGATAGAAAAAGTTTACAATAGTAGAAGTTTGGTGCTAGACACTTAGTCACACTTAGCGAGGGGTGTTTGTTTTCGTACCCCCCTCAACATCACCCACACCCCCATAATATCTCAAACGGACAAAAATACTCCTGAAAATTTACAAAAATTACATGGTTTTGTTAAAAAAAAAAAAAAATTACAAATTTGAATTACCTCTAAAAATTTGGAATTACCTCAAAAAATAATGGAATTTGATTTACCTGTAATTAGAAAAGATTTTGATCTACCGAGAAATGAGGTAATTAGGTTCACATTTGTGAACCCGAATTACCTATTTTCGAGGTAATTCAAAATTACAATTTTTTTTTATTTGAACGAATAATTTAGGCTAAAAATCGGTTTTGGACAACATACTACGATCGTAATGAAACCACAAACCATTAGAAGCGAAAAAATCAAGAATCAAGACTTCTAGAAGGGACTTCTTACGGGACTACGGCCTCAAAATCCCAAATTCCATCGTTTATTATTTTTTACGATTTTTTTAATTTTTCATAGTCTCCAAAAATCTAAAAAAATTTGTATAGCCTTATTTTGGTTTTGTTAGATTTTTAGTGGTGTTTTTATATTTTTTAGAGTAGTTTTGACTATTTTTAGTAGCCTTTTAGTAATAAAAATTAAAACAAATCGTATATATACGCACCGCCCGCCGTCTGGATTGGCCGGGATGCCCTAGATGTCGCCTCGCTCACCTACTTCACGTGCTTATTTTCAGTCATTTTTAGACATTTTGGACCCATAATTGTATTTGTACTCTATTTTATGTTGGTCATTTTATATATTTTGACGTATTGTTATTAAATCGTAAATCGTTCGTATCATATTTCCAATAAAACGCGTTTAAATCTTAAGACCAAAATATAAACTTTTAAAAAAAAAAATTAAAAATTTCGGAATTACCTTTTTTAGAGGTAATTCCGAAATTTTTCATGATTTATGAACCGGAATTACCTTTTTAGAGGTAATTCAAATTTTAATTTTTTGAACCGGAATTACCTTATTTTGAGGTAATTCCGAAAAATTTAAATTTTTTTTTTAAAAAAGGCAGGGGTATTATTGGCATTTTTGGGTTTATGGGGGTGTGATAGGGAATGAGGGGGGTACGAAAACAAACACCCCTTAGCGAATTCAATTTGATTTTTTTTTGACTCAGAATTCAATTTGATTGGTCACTTGGTAATTCACTTTCGATATTTTATTTATGAATATTTGTGTATTGAAAAAAATGGGAAGTAATACAATTTGTAAACACATTTGATAATCCCTATAAAAAAAATTAATGTATACCCGTGCACTACAAAAAAAATTTAAAACTCATTATGGCAAACTTTACTCCTCAGCGTGGCAATGGGGCTGAGTGGGGTGGGGTGTACTCTCTCACTCCCCCGTCCCGTCCTTGATCCCCTGCCACGGGGAGCTTTTCTCTCCCATCCAATGGTTTCTCATTGGGACTCGAAAGTTTATTAAAAGTTAGAAACAGTGTACATTTAAATATAATATAAAAGTAGGACTGAAAAACAAAGTTTTAACATTCTAATATTAAAAGTCTTATTTTATAAGTTAATATGTAAAATGTATAAAAAGTCTTATTTTTCGTTAATATGGACCATGATCTTCGCCCCATCCCCACGGGGAAAAATACATGCCCGCGGGGATCCCCACATACGAATAGAAATTATCACTCCAATTTAGTCCTTTCACATTTCTTATGTTTATTTTATAAGGAGCTCTTATTTTAGTATTTTTTAGTATATTATAAAAGTAACATTATTTTTTTAATATTCTTTTTGGTAGGTTACTATATTACTAAGCAAAGGAACAAAAAGAAGACGATACAATGATAAAATGGTGTGACTAATTCTGCTGCTAATTCTATTAAACACTTTAAATTTAATTCTGCTAGTTCATCACTATAAGTTAACTTATATGATGTTTGTTAGCTTATCTGTTATGTGTTATTTTCTACTAAACAGAGCATCTCTCTCTTCTGTTGCTCTCTCTCTATCATCTTTGTCTTCCCAATCTAAATCACCATTGTGTCCCTCATTTTACCCAAAGTTATCCTACATTTCCTACCTAAATATTAGACAATATTTTCCTGCGTGTGTTTGTGACAACGTGTGTGTTGTAAAGAGTGTTTTATGAAAAGAGCTGCCAGTGGCGAATCTAAGACCCTGGAGTCAGAGGTCTCAAATTTTTTAAATACACAATTTGTTAAAAATATAATTAAAAACAACTATAATATATCTAAATAAATAAATAAATTATACATTTTATAGTTGTCCTCTACGTGATTTCATATTCTGAAATCGTTAAATAATAAATTATACACTGCGATGGGTTCCAAGTTACCACTCAGATCAACTGTTGTTGGTAAAAAAATCAAATTAAATAGACAAAAAAAAATCAAAAAAAATTAAATTAATTAAATAGCACTAACACAAATTACCAATTAAATAGTACTAACGGATTCAAAATTAGGATAGTAAGAACAAGAACGGATCCAAGGAGATAGAGAGAAAGAGAGGATTTTTTAAAATAAAATATAAGAGTGTGAGTGATTGTGTTAGTGTGGTGCTATAGAGTGGCGTAAAATTTGGAACTTTGGTGCAAAACTAAGAACTTGGGTGCAAAATATATTTTTCAGGAGATGCAAAAACATTTTTTCATAGGATATCGATGTTAATTTTATTTTTTCAGGGGTTTACTTGAACCCCCTCAAACAAACGTAGGTCCGCCAGTGAGAGCTGCACATTTATTTTTTTTAAACTAATGTATCCTTCAAGGCGAATGTGAAGACTAATCTTACGAAGTATCAGAGATCCATTTAAGAGATTGACCCCTCCCAACAAATATTTTTCCATACGCACCGGCCAGGGATCGAACCCACAACCAAATCCTTCGAGCTATCAGAGCTACACCTTTATTTTCTAACTCACTTACCCAGCTCCCTTTATTCTCTTACACGATTTATCTATTGTATCACACGTAACGTACCATACAAGGGGTAGTTTTATCTTGGCAATGATTAGCAACACCACTCCTAGTCTACTACACCTTTTATTTCAAAAATTCAAAAATTCAAAAAGGCAGATATAACCAAGGATTTTTAACACTAATTTCAAACCCCATTTTTTCTATTGTCCGTCTCATCCCTCTCAAGGGGCGCTAATGGTTAAATCTTCACTCAAGTTTGAAGTAATCAATCAAATCTTATTAGTGACTGTTTTCCCTCTCAATCCCTTTTTTTTTTCATTCGTTTTGGAATCATACATCAGCTGTAAATACTAAGTTTCAGCGCCACTCACAACTTAAACGTATGAGAAGTCAGTTCACCTAAACGTATTTGAACTCAGTTTGTATGTGGCATAAAGAACTTAGTTGTGTGTTCGCTATCTAAGTTCGCAACTTATATTATTTTCGAAATAAAAGGTACTTACATCTCTAAGCAGTTGCTCCTAAAAAAACTAAGTTCTAAGCAGTTGCTCCTAATGAGCAATGGCATTCTATAGTCTATGGTAGGTTAAGAAGACATCTAACTATCTAAGCAGTTGCTCCTAAAAAAAACTAAGCAATTGCCAACAATTTATCATAATCATCATAACAATATAGGTTTGGTTTAAACAAAATTGTGAGATCGCTGTATACATCAAATTTGGTCCAGAAAATTGTACTCACTTGAATCATTTCTAATGGGTTCTCCTTCTCCCTAAACAGGGTGGTCTTGCCTAATTTGTTGGCAAAGTTCTTCATATAAGCTAGCAGTAGTAGCAGTGAACCTCTCCATAGCAAAAAAGATCTCTTTGAGACCAGATTGTAGGCTAACAGTATCAGCTATATCATCTCTGGTTTCTCTGCCAATTGGAACCATCTTTCTCTCTCGAGCCTGCATTACTTTGTGCATCTTCTGCTCTTGCTTCTCCAACATTTTCACTTTTCTGTCCAATTCCTTATCCAATGTTAATTTCTGCTGAAGTTCTAAAACATGTTTTTCCAATAGTTCATTCACTCTGAAGATTAATCCATTTACTGCTTCAATTACATTCTTCTCTGAGATTTTATCCACAGCTCTCGACCATTTGTTACAGATCACAAACACAGGTGGTGCACTGCCAGGAGTGAAGGGAGTTGAATCATCATTAGGTATTTCTTCAGGTTCATATATTAAACATCTTACTAGCCAACCATTCAGGGCTTTTACAAAGCACTTCTGCACATGAATCCAATCTGAGAAGCTTAAATTCAATTTCTGTAACTCAGATTTTAGTTTTATTACTGCATCAAAATTGGCATTGCTAAGCTGCTTTCTGTTTAAAGAAGAGACATCTAATGTTTTGGTTTCAGCAAGTTTTTGATACTTGCATTTGTAACATTCTTGCATATCCTTCCACATTCTCAGAAACCTTTTATCAGCAAGTAGAAAGAAGAGAATTAGAAAATATAAGTTCAAATAATTTAACATGGATGTAATTAAGAGTTTAATTTATTAAATACACATACTGTGTATATGCTTTTACAACCACAATCAATCACAAATCACAATTCATTGAGTGGTTGGTTACCAATTGACTAACTGATGGTTACCATCGACCAATTTCTTTTTAATGATGTGTTAACCTGTAATTGATAGATAGTGTAATCCATGTATATACCTATTGTGTATATCAATTAAATCATTTGACTTACATGAGGATAACGGTGTTGATCTGCGGCCATAGCTCTTCTTCCATCAACTTACTAATGGTATTTGATATCTTGTCAACTACTTGAATTGAAATTTTCATTTTGGTAGCTAAAGTACCAATGAAAGTTTGAAGAGAGTCAATTTTGTGAGCATCCTCATCCTTTATTTTCATACGTCTCAACTGCTTACACTTCTTTTGATGAAGTATGCGCAATTTTTCCTCAGCCTGAAAGCAAGAAGAAACCACGTTAACTATCTTCAGCTGTAAAAGACATTTTATTTAATCTATTATGCTAAAATTCAAAACACAAACTAAGTAGCTAACAACTTCTACATGCATCATGCAAGATCAAAATTATCAAGAAAAAGTATCCCAAAAATGAACCATAGTGCTAGTTAAATTCTATGAAGCAGCACCGACACGGACACAGAATACAACACCGACACGAACACACACACTTCATTTAGAAAGTACAAATAATTGGAAATCTATACAATATGTCGATGTTGGTGTCAACACGACGTCGGACACCGATACGTCTTTAAACGAAAGTGTACTAAGAGGTGAAATTTAGTTGAACTTGATTGCTACCAATAATTGCGAAGTTTACTCTTTTTGGTGCAATATTTTCCTTCAAAAATTTTTATCATGGCAAAGTGCAATGTAATGCAGCACAGACACCTCCGGTTGAAGACGTGTCATGTGTTCGACACGTATCGTGTCAGACATTGACACCGACACTGACATTTCAATTACTTCTTGAATTTTTCAAAAAAATGCAAAACAAAATTGGTCTCACAGGTGTGCGTGTTCGTGTCGTATCTAGTGTGCTCCATAGGTAGGAAGCAAAGAAAATTATACCTTGACTTCACGATAGAGCTTCTTCTCCCACTGACATAGCTTACTCAGAGTAGAGCAGATATTCACGTAGCTAAGTCCCTTCTCTATATCAACTCCATGATCATTAGCAGATCTAAGCAATGAGGTAGACTCCATGCAATTAACCCCCATGGGATTTGAATGAGTAAAAACGTGCATCATCTTGCAGGAAACTGATTCCAAAATTCTCACTCTCGTTAATTATTTAGAATAATTAATTGCAAATATATTATTCAGAAATTAAAAAACACTGAATGGTGGTTAATTTTTAACTGTACGTGCTTACCTGGATTAAAGTCAAATTTTCGATGATAACGGAGTTTTCCAACGTCAAGCAATTCCAAAATCGGGTTACCCGAATCCGATGCCTTCTCAAATAGAATCTGAATCTCTTTCACCGCATCAAAAAACCCTTTCGCCGCAGATTCCTGTGACTCCGATGGCTTTTTCTCCGTAACCGAATTCTCAACCTCCTTATTCTTCGCTTCTCCATTTTCTACCTCACTCGCCTTACCATTACCAACACCCTCATTTTTCCCTGTCTCGTGACCTACCTTTTCCTTTTCCTTCTCAACCGTTGATTCAATTTCAGCGTAACCGTAACTATACTCAACTTGGTATTTCTCATACGGCTCGAAGAAATTCAAGAAATCCCAGGCAGAGTTACTACTCGGAGGCGGCGGAGACGGTGGCTTTGTAGTAAAAAAACCACCGATATTCGACGGTAGCGGCGAATACGAATCGTAAATAGGCTGCACGTAGTTCGTGAAAGTCATATTATCAGGAGCATTAGATAATACCGCGTTGCGGTGGAGACAATCATAACGTCGACTGTTACTATACTGAGTGAATAATTGTGATTCTTTTTCTGCATTCTCAGATTCTGATTCAGAATGCAAAAGTACTTTTCCATCTGAATCGGAACTAGAAGAAGATGGAGAGCGAGGTTGTGGTGATTTCGAGAGTAATGTGGCGTTGGTTTCGGTTTCGGTTTCGCCGGAATCTTCAAATTGATCGAAGAAACAGAGGAGAGCAGGGCCAAGAGTTCTGAGAGACTCCATATGTGCCACGTGTGCATCAGCGAGGGCGTAACTTTGACGGAGTGATTCGTCGATGGATTTGCAACGGTCACGGCATAGTGCCACCGCCGGAAGCCGGTCGAGTTTTGAGTTGTTACAACCCATGATTGTGATTGTTACCGGTTACCGGCCGGTAAGTAACCACCACAGAATAAAACTCTTTTTTTCTCTCTCTTTTTCTTTCTTGCTTTGTTTTTCAAATGAGAGTGTTTGGGTTTTTGACGTTTCAAATGAATAGAAGAAGGATTTCGGTTAGAGGGAACTTCATTGGGAAGCTTGATATACGTTTTTCATTTAATGGTCAATTTGAGTGATTATTGTATTCAAGGTGAGTTATTAATATTGTGCTTGAGAGTGGACAGTGCAAGTGCAACTGTTCTGTGTCAATAAAGTGGCGGGTAGTGTCATATACTAACGTCTCTTTCTTGTATTTTTTTTTTTCTTTTGCTAGGATGGACCTCATTTTACCTTTATTATTACTTTTATTACATTTACATGCTTAACCTACAACCATCTCCGTTAGCTGCATGGGGGGATATTTTTGGCTTTGTTCGGCAAAGTTGATCGGCTAGCTTATAGCAGATAACTTATAATGGATCCGCTAATTGTATGTGTTTGGTAATACCAGTTTTTAACATTTTTTCAAGAAATTTTATAAGATTTTTTGAAAACATTACTCAAGTAGCGTTTGAACTTATATTTTATAACGTTTCACTTTTTTCTCAATTTTACCCTCACTATTTTAATTAAATTACTCATTTATCCTCTATTAAATGAATTTTCTCTCCTTTTTAAGCATTAATTACATATGTCTATTTACGTAATTTTATATTTATAAGCTACTTCAACCGCTAATTTTATCAAACACTTTAAATTCAATCCGCTTAACTCATCCATTATCGCCCACCTCATCCGCTATTTACTTTGTGTGTGAGCGACGTAAGGAGGCACTTGTCGAACACATTATTTTTACTTTTTTATATAACTAACTTTGTTGCATATTTTATTCAAATGTACGATGTCGTGTGAATTTTGGTGTTTAGTCGACTAGCCATTTAATAAGCCAATATTTGTTCGGCTGACTAGTCGTTTGTTCAGTTTATTAAGTGTTATTTTGACTAACTCACACTCCTAATAATGATCATTTTGTTGATCAAACAATTACACTATTAAAGATACTCGGTTTCTCAGCTGTGGATTCCTAAACTACTTTAAAAAGCGTCTAGTGTAAAAGGTTGAACTATTTTACTATATTTGTATGAAAATAAAGGAAAAATAAATAATCTTATAAAAAAAAGAAAGTAAAGACCGGTCTTTGATTAAATGAGTGTGTCAAAATTAATATGTACATGTATTTATAGATAAAGACTGCATAAGAAACCTACACTAACCTCATTTGTCACGTTCTTAACCCACTACCTAACATATTACATCACATAAGATCATGACTGACAGCAAAAGTATAGGTAACTGCTCATTTTGCTAAGTTATAGCTCAAAAACACCTATTTGGTTGACTTGTAAGTTGTCGTATCATTTATCCATGTCCTCCATGATCATATTTATAAGGAAATACGCCTTATTGCAAGTCTTTGACTTGGTTAGCTAATATAGCTTGCATATATCCTCAAACGGTCAAGTTACGTGCCAAATAGCTAGCCGCTCATCATGTTCTCTACCATCGTATTATTAAGTAAATAAGCCTTATGCACGTCCATGTCCTAGTCAGCTGATATAAATTACATATCTTCTCAATCGGTTAAGATATAAGCCAAAAACTCACTAATACGACTATATAACCACCACTTTAAGGGAGTGTGTGCATGTTTGTTGTCTTGATTCCACGTGGTTAACTCCTTATGTATACTTTACTCATGTTTTCCATATTTCTACTTTAAAGGGACTGGGTGCATGGTTGTTTCCTTGATTCCACGTGGTTAACTCTCCACTTCCCATGAAGGTGGTTAACTCCTTATGTCCACTTCCTAAGAATGAAGGAAGCTCGTTGCGATAGCTTAGTTTGGTCTTTTTCCATGATATTTCTTTTCATAAATAAAACAATAATAACCTGAGCCTTTAATAAACAATTATACGAGCCCATTAAGAACAATAAAAGCCTCTGAGCCTATATAGACTTAACAACCACGTTCATCCAATTTTGCCTCAGTCGATTCTTGCCTCGGCTGATTCCACGTCAGCATATATATGTTGATCCTGAGCTGTGTATATTTGTCGTGTGGTCATATTTGGTCAATTAAACTTTAAGCAGCTAATTTTGTATTTTGGTGACTAAGGGCCAGCCTTCAACCCTCAGCTAGCCGATTCTAAGCGGTACTGTGCAAATACTCTCTTTAGTCGAGTGGATCTAACCAACTTTTTTTGCTGTAAACAATTTCTAACTTGTGTTATAACCAAATTTAGGCTTAGACTCTGTTTGTTAAAAAGTAAACAGATAGCGCATAAGTTAGCTTATAGTGGATGAATCAAATAAGCTAGCGAATAAAATATAAAATGTCATAAATGAACATTTGTAATTCATGATTGAAATTAGAGAGAATATTCATTTAATAAAAGATAAATGAAGAATTAAATTAAAATAATACAAATAAAAATGATAGAAAAAATGAAAGACTGTAATTTATAAACTTAAACATTATTTCAAGTAACGTTATAGGCTTCTGAAAAAGGTTATAAGCATACGTTATAGTCTATGGTGTCTATGTGCGCGCGCTGGTACGTGTATGTGGGTGTGCATCTGTGTGGGTTTGGGCGGACATGTGTCTGTGTGTGCGCGTGCGTTATAGATTATAATTTCAATTTAGTCCCTGGACTTACTTTCTTCTATTTAGTCTCTAACAAATAGGAAAATCATAAATACTCCAATTTGTGAAATTTACACAATTTTTATCCCAAAATATTATACATGTAATCCCTTACGAAGAGACTATAGCGGATTTCATTAAATTTTAGGGCCTTTTTACGTTAAATTTTACTGTCAAATTCAGTGAAAAATATTCAAAATCTATACTCATGTTATCACTTATCACAATGGCATTTGATGTCCAATCATTGACACTAGTAAAACTGTGTTAACTACCTGTTGCTGTTGTAACAGGAGTAGTAGTCCGTTTATTTTCTGCAAATTTCAACTTGATCATTAATACTAATGATTATTTGCCATAAGGTGAAGGCAAAAAAATATCATGGCTTTTTGATCGACTATGAGAAAGATGAATGACAGAATCCAAATGTTATCATTTAGTTCATTATTAAGTTCAAAAGGATTTATAATGACAAAATAGGGTAACTTTTAAGGGTTGGTACCCTACCTAGGCAATATGATTAAGATGGGAGAATGAAATGGGAACAAAGCTATTATACACTAGAAAAGTTTCATGTGCAAGTCCTTTACCCCCTCATGGAAAAATTAATCTGTCTTTACATCAAAAGAAGGTTGTGTGAGTGGAATTCCAAGTCATAGAGTTGTCTGTTATCTGCGTATGTATATGCCTTCTTCTCTCTTTAAATTTATCATCTTTTTACAGTGGTTCTTTTCTCTTTCTGATGTGGAAGCTGGACTTATTCAGAACCTACAGTATTAATTACAGCAAGAAGCTCTTGTTGTCGTGCCATATCCTAATTTACGAAAAGTCTTCCTCCTTATAGATTCCAAACAAATAAGCATACAGATGCAGAACAATGTCACTAATAGTTTTTTTAGGTGCAAAATATGGTATATAAAATTAATTTAATAGTAGAATGGGTACTTGAACCCACACTCCCAACCCAACCCGCACTCCAATCTATCATAGAATGATGAGGTCTAGGAAAAAATATGGGTAACAAGATTGCCTGCTCTTGTGTTAATGGATAGTTATTGCTACCCCAAAAATAAGATAACAAGTTAGAAATAGGTATAATAATATAAGATATGGTTACCCAAAAATAAAATAGTTATCTACTAAAGAGTTTTTCATCTCACAAATTGGAATTTATAATAACTATATATGTTGTACCAACAAAGGTTGGTCCAATCTCATCCCAAGGTCTCGGTTTCAAATCTTGAATGTGGCAAAAACTCTGTTAGAAGGGAAGAACCACACAAACCGTCAAAGTCGGGTATACACGCAACAACGAGGTTTCAGGACGTAGATTTAGTCACCTACAAAATCGGTGAATCATGTAGCACCAATAAAACAATCCTTAATTTGGTCCTCTTAGCCTATAAAATAATTTTACTTCTATTTTAGTGAAGTTTATTTTGCCTATAAAATAATTGCATTTATATTTATCTCTGACATAAATATTACCTAGTGGCACTAGTGTGTAATTTACTCAACCTCACTTGTTTATAGTGTCGCTTTGGAGGATTTTGCTTCGAGGGTGACCATGGTTTCTTTAGTCTTCTCTTTTTCTAATTTAGGGTTTCAATTATTGGCGGCCTATAGAATGCTTTTAACTTTGTTGTCAATCGTTTCTGTGTAAGTTGGTATATCTGTTTTTTGTAAGCTTTATTGCGGTGTTGGACCGGGTACCCGTTTTGTGGGGCCCGTTGCTTTCCAAGTTTTTTGGGTTTGGGCCTTATCTCATGTTTAAATGAAATCCATCTCACTTTTGAGAGAAAAAAAAAGAGAGATTAACATAGTTGATTAAACTTTTCTCACTCACAATCTAAAAATAAATGATAGAGGTTACGGTTTTTTAAGCTGCCCATTAGTGCTCTTTTACACGAAACTTGAGAATGAATCTAAAACAAAAAGACCATTATAAAAATTAGGTTAAATTATAGTCTTGGTCTCTCTCTTTTCAAAAATTCAGAAATATAGTCCCCCTATTTTAAAACTCAGATATTTAATCTCACTATTTTTAAAATATTCAAACAATTAGTCCATATAGGAGTTTTAAATTTTTTTTGCTGATTTTGGAGGTATGTAAAAAAATGTGATGTGACAGTTGACATAGGCTATATATGTGGCTACCACGTCATTAATTATTTAAAAATCATAATTTTTAGTTAAAAAGGTAATTTTACTTTTTAATTAAAAATTTTATTGTTAATTAAATAATTCTAAAATAATTTTTTTTAGTTTTTTAAAAACATGTACATTTTTAATTCAGAATTAAATTAATTCGGAATCAACCAATATTAAATCTCATCCCACTAAATATTAAAAAAATTAAGTTAGTTAAATGTAATTTTTAAAAGTTGATTAAAAAGTAATTACATAGGCTCAGTTTGTAAAAAAAGAGTGGAATTAAAAAGTTAATTAAAAACAAGTAATTTTTAATTTTTTATTTGGAATTAAAAAAGTAACAAAAATCAAATAAGCTAAGTTAATTTCATTAATGGTTGAGATTTAAAAAATTAGAAGCACCCACTAAATATTAAAAAAGTTAAGTTAATTAAAAGTTAAGTTAATTTTAAAAGCAACTAATTTTTAATTTTTCATTCAGAATTAAAAAAGTAATAAAAAATAAAAAAAGCTAAATTAATTTCATCAATTGTTGAGGTTTAATATTAATTGATTCAATCTTAACCACTAATTATATTTTGCACGATATCCTACAATTAATTTTAATGGTTCATTAGTGAGAGATTTGGTTTGCTCCCAAACTCTAGAAGCACCCATTTTTTAACTAAAAAGTATGTTTTTAATTGAAAAATTACTTTTTTACCTTTTAATAAAAAATTAATTTTTTTTAGTTCTGATTTTATTTTAAATAAATTAAACTTTTAATATTTAAGTTAAAAATCAAAAACTAAAAATAAATTAATTTTTATTTTTAAATAAAATTTTAAATTTAATTTTCAATATTTAATTAAAAATAAATTTAAGTTTTGTATTTTATTACTTTTTAAAATATTATAAAAAATTTATTTGATATTTTTGAAAAATAGAATTTAATTCCGAATTTAAAATTTAATTTATTTTAATTTATCTAAAAAACTAAAAAAAATATTAATATTTTTAAATTAAAAAGTTAAAATTATTCTTTTAAAATAAATAAAGATGGGAAAGCCACATGTATAGCCTATATCAGCTGCCACATCACCTTTTTCTTGACAGACCTCCAAATCAGCAAAAAAAAAAAAAAAAAAAACTCTTTGAACTAAATGTCTCAATTTTTTTAAAATAGGGAGATTAAATATCTAAGTTTTAATGTAGGGAGACCTAGGCTTTGTTTGGCGCGTCCCATCCGCTAGCGGATAGCGGATGAAAGTAGGGGATGGAACTAGCGGGTGAAGAGTACACGTGTTTGGTAAGCACTTGCATTTAACGTTTTTCGGGTAGCGTTTAGTGTTTTTTCAAACGCTACTTCAAGTAGCGTTTCACAAAACGCTAGCGGATAGCGGATAGCATCTCACTTTCTTTTGGCATTTTTACCCTTGTTATTTTTCTTAAATTTTCTCTCTATCCTTATTAAATAAATGTAATCATGAATTAAATAAATATATATATTTTTATGTCATTTTACATTTATCAGCTAGTTCAACCGCTAGTTTTACCAAACACATCAATTGTTATCAACTAGCACATCCGCTACTTTTTATCAAACAGAGTCCTAAATTTAATCTTTTATAAATACGGCGACTTAAACTATAATTTAGCCTAAAATCTAGCATGTAGAGGGACCATTAGGATTTTTTTGGTACCCCCTCTATATACACCACACCCCATAATCCATTTTATTCCAAAATTACCCGTCATTTTCATAAAAAATTGATCAGATCCCACCATTTTGTTAAATTCCCCGAATTTATCACACATTATGGTATTTATGGGAATTTTATTATATGATCCCCGGATTTATCACACGTTACGGTATTTACGGTTTGATATTTTTGCCTCCAAACAACGATCCAAAAGGTAAATTCGGGAAACTTTTTTATTTTTCCTAGAAATACCTTTAAAAGCGGTATTTCTGGTTTCTTAAAATTGCACTCGGAAATACCGGTATTGGTATTTCGGTTCCTTAAATTGCACTCGGAAATACGGTATTTCAGGAAGTTTTTTTTTTTTTTTATATTTTCCTTTTTCTAACATTTAATTTTTAACAGATATGGATACTATGGATTTAACGGATGCGTTTATCACATCCGAGATCCTTCCTACTCGACATAAACTTGTTGGGTTAGAGATATCGGGAAAGCCAAATGAGAATCATTGTTGTTATTATTCGCTCGGGTGATGGTGGACAAGCATGACATGTTTCAACTTCGAGTCCTTTGAAGTTGTGCGTCAAAAGTCGAATCACCGTTGATGAGATCCTTCGTCGTGTTTTCCCACCATCTCGGTAGTTCTATCATGTTTTCATTTTGTTTGTTGTTGCATTTCTTTTTTATCAATTTCACGTCTTTTTCATTTCGTCTTTTAAATCAATGTAGAACACTTTTTAATTATTCAAACTAGTTGTTATTAATTTTTTCCCCATAAATACACTAACATAACAGGAGATAAATTCAGAGGCACTTTTTTTGGGTTTTCGAAAATACACCAACAAGAGATAAATTCGGAGACGATTTTTTTGGGTTCTCCGGATTTACCAAATACTCCAAACCGGAAAATACCTTAATTTTTGGTAAATTCGAGAATCCCAAAAAAATTATCTCTAAATTTATCTCTTGTTGTTGCATTTCTGGGCAATGTCACGCTCTCAAGGTATTATTGCCAGTTTGGGGATTTATGGGTAGGTGGAGGGAGGTGCGAAAAAAAAAAACCAAAACATTATTGTAATATATATATACCAGGGAACAAAAAAAAATACCAGGGACCATACCGGTTGTTATTAGGGAAATAGATAGGCAACGTTGGGTGGAGCAGGCACTGTCATGAGCAAAGATCGGTTGTCTGCGGCAATGGATAATTCGCTTTTCAATCTAATTATTAATCACAAGTTGATGAGCAAGACGAAGAAAGGACCAATCATTGAAAGTATTGCATGGCTCATCCCATTCCTTCTTGATACAGCTGCCATTAAAAGGGGAGTATCTGATGTACCAAAGAACAAGAGGGTGAATGTATTTGTTAAGGGGATACTGACATTGTTTTTTGATGATGTGAAAAGAAAATGGATAAGATAAATATAACAAAAGACTAGATAGTCAAGAGAATAAAAAAATAAGACATTATGGGGCCAACAATATTGGAGATAATGATGGAGGGTTTTTGCTTCCTTTTGTTTATGACTGGTTTGTTTTATGAGAAAATAGGGTAGAAAGATGGAGAAAAGATGTATTTCAAAAATAAGTTAAGGGAAAAAATGTATTCTAGCCTAAAAATAGAGGTAAATAAATTTATTTCTGAATAACGTAAAATATTTGAAGTTTTTGTTTTTTGTAAAAAAAGTTTTATTAGTTTGGAGGTTGCATAACTATTTAGGAATTTCTAATTAATTTCTTAAATTAAAAAAATGTGATTGGGTCTCTAAATTTGTCAACATTTTGTACTTGTATAACTTAATTTATTATAAAGCATTTAAATAATTTTTATTTAGGTTCCTAAACTTAATAATAACTTGTAATTAGGTTAGCATGTTTACAATTTTTTTTATCGTGTTACTAGTGCACAATATTCATCGACAAACAATTTTGTTAGTGATTAATTTACGCCGAAAAATCGGATTGGCCACGTGTATACCCAACCTTGTCGATTTGTGTGCTTCTCCTATCTCAATAAAATTTTTGTCACACCCAATATTCAAATTCGAGACATTAGGTGGGATCCGAGCTCAATTACCATTTGCATGTTTAGAAACTTGATTACAAATTATTTAACAATTTAGAAACCTACTTAATTTTTTTAGTTCAAGTTAGAGCTATTTAGGCCAAATTACACCAAAAGTTCTTTGAGTTATTTATTTATAACGAGTTGGTCATTTATGTTTTTTCGTACCAACTAAATCGATTGATCCATTAGTCTCAATAGACCTTTGTCTACATGTTATAGGTTCCTTCAACTAGTGATCATAAAAATCAGTTATGCTTAATTAACAAATCTTGTGGTCTAATTATTTTCAATTTAGCTTAACAAATCATGTGCTCTAATTATTTTTCAGTTGGTAATGCTAATCCTAATGTGCCAACTCAACTTCAGTTGTCACCACGCTTCATGCCTTGTTCTGTTTAAGAAACGCAAACATGCCATGTGCGTTGCTGGTTGCTCCTCTCATCCCATAACGACTCAATTTCACATTTTCCTCAAATAGTAATATTTATCTAATTTCAAGCTTATTCTTATTCTTTGACCAAAAAAAAAGCTTGTTCTTATTCTTGTCTTCCTTTCTAAATAATGAGTGGAAAGCAAAGTCACATTACTCATTACATAGTAGGTCGAAAAACATAAAATATTTTATTATTTTCATTATAAATTTTAAAAGGAAACTTGGCACGTGAAGAATGTGAGGTTGTATTTTTTTGGTGGGAGGAGGTGAAATAGAGATAAGGTACAACTACGAAATTATTAAAGAAATTTGTATAATTGTTTCCTTTTTATTAAGAATCATATGAGACCTTATAAATAATAACGTAATTTGAATAATTAATTTTAATTTAATACTTAATTATAGGTAAAAATTATCATTTCCATAATAAATAAGAGTTTTCACCGGACACCTTATATCTAGTTTTTTTTCATCGTCAACTATTAATAATTTATGGTAAGTGTGACTTTCGAAATAACTAGATTAAAAATTAATCATTTCAATGACATGTCAATTTTTGATTATTTTTAGTTCAAAAATTCACATCATCAATTCGTACTAATTAAATTCATATATATCTCGGTTTTTTACTTCTTCATTATGGAGGTACTAATTAAGGATGATCTTTTTAGAGGCAAACAGAATGAAATGAGCTTCGTTAAAACTTTTTGACACAAACCTTAGGAAAAATCATCTAAAAGAAAAAAGAGTACCCCCCTGTTTTATTTAAAAAAAGGGAAAAAAATACAACTGAAAAATAAGAGGGGACTAGATAAAAAACCTTGACACGAAAAAAATATTATCGAAAACGTTAATACGTAAACCTAAATTATTGATGAGAAAAAAAAAGAACAATGTTATTCATTGCAAAGAATTTCTCGAGAAATTTATAGGTGGCTTTTGCCAAAAAATAATTTCTGATTTTGGTGAAAATCATGAAGGTATGTGTGTTGACCGTCCAATCATATGCATTTGTAGATTGGTTGTGAGAGATATCTCAGTATATTAATCATTTCCAAAAAAATAAAACATGAAAAATATAATAAAATTTGTGACTATAAACCGAGAACTACTTACAACAGTCTCTTTAACACTCTCCCCTTAATACTTTCTAAATAATATATAATACTCGTACATGTGATCATCACTTTGAAAATAGGACTCAATAAATTAGTCAGTCCCATGTGAATTTTATTTGATCATTAGTTTTGAGTTAGACACAATTTTTTTTGACAAATAGTTAGACACAATTATTGATGATGTATAGATCTAATTAATTTTTTTTGACAAGATAGATCTAGTTAAATGAAGAGTACAACTACACGAGAGTACTTGAATGAGATGATTTAGATCTCTTCTAACCTAACCAAAGTGTTAGGTTTAAATCCAGTCTTGAGACTGCAGCATCGTTAAATCTCTTAATCTGTAGTATAACGCTATTTTCTCAGCTTCGTATGTTCGTATGAAAACGTACCACAAGATTAAAAAAACACATTAAAAGAATATCGTTATCTTTAAAATTAAAATTTAAAAAATAAAAGGGTATCTACTGCACCACCGTAAGAGTGTTAAGCAGTAAAACCCGTGAATTAATCAAAGCCCTAAAAACTTTCTCACTAACACTTTCAATGCCACAAATACATTCCTCTAAACCCCTCATTCTCTTCAAAACCAACCTCACTTCTTCGTCTCCTTTATTTTTCATATTCCCAATTAACCCTTCAACCCCATCCAATTGCCGTTGAATTTCTTCAATTCCTTCACGTTCCTTATTCACTCTCCCACTTTTTCTACTCAATTTAACCATTTGTGTCCACGTCAGCTTCCTAGACGCAAACGACATTGCAATTCCGTTAAAAAGAGTAACGGAAACAGACACCGTTAAACTCATAACATCTTCTATCACACGTCCTAGTTCAGCAGTATCTGTAACCGACAACAACGTTGTAGAATACGAGTACATTGGAACTTGTAACATGTTATGTTGACTTTGTTGAGTGATATTGACACGTCGGATTCTAGACACGAGTTTCTCAATTTCCTTTGCCAATTTCTTCTTGGCTTTTAGGTACATAAGTAATTTTGATTCGTCTCGTTTTCTTATGGCAATTTGAGCTGAGGAATGTTCTTCTTTTAACGATAAGATTGATGTTTGGAACATTCCATAAGCGTCAACGAAACAAAGAGAATCTTCTAGAAGATTCTCGACCCAAAGAGGGTGAGATTTGAGAGATTCTTGTGTTTGAGGTAGTTGGAGAATGTCTTGAAGTGTTTCGTGAGTGTTTTTAAGAAGAGTTAAACCGTGTGAGAGGTTTGTGAATGTTAATGGAAATTGTTGGGATTTTGAAGTGGAGAGATTAGAAGCCCATTTTGTGAGATCGTTGATCTCATCTTTGATCTGGGAAATCAATGGATGAGATCTACAGGGAAGAGAGATCGATCTTATATGGTGAGATATTTGTGGTTTCTGTAATGGACGGCTAGGATTGAATGAAATGGATCGCCGGAAAACGCCTACCATTTTTGTGAAGAGAAAGAGATAGTAGAGGAGGATAAATTTCAGAGGTTGAGCTTATGATTGAATATGAAGGGATTTCGTTACAAGTAGTTATATATAGTTAGTTGCACAAGGACATGAACGAGGAGATACACGCCAGCTTTTCAGTTATCGATCAAACTAATTAAATATTATCCATGAAAACTTTTGTCTGAAATAATGTCATTTAAAATTTAAAATTAATGAAATAATCATTGGAATGTCCCTATCTATACTTTTTATTCAACACTCATTTCATGTTTTCCCTTTTCAGCCTATATTCCATTTAATTTCATTATTATGAAGAAAAAAACATCACAATTTTTTAAATTAACAATTTCATTTCAATCATTTTTTTTTCATAATGCCATATATAACCTATTTGAGGGGCAATTAAGGTGTTAGTGAATTGTGGTAATTAAGAACGGGGAATGGATGATTTAGCTGTCGCTGACAGAGCTTGGTGCATGATCAAGTAAACAACCGCGTGCATGCATCGCTGGGGAGGATCTTCTAACTTTTTGGAGGGAACTTTCCCCTAAGTTTGTATCTATTTCTCTCCTCTAACACATTCTCTCTCATCTTATTTCCCCCCATTTTCCTTCATTTATATTTTTCTCTCTCATCCAAAAAAGACTAAAGTTAGAGAAAGGTAGAGGGTAGGAAGTTAGAGGATGCATATCCGCATTGCTGTGGTTATCTGAAATGTAGTAGAATCTTAAATTATTCAATTCTTAACGCGTGTGGGTTGCAATACAAATATAGATAAAGATATTGCCAACACTTACTTGTTGGAGTTCAAAATTAATCCAATCAGACCATAATTAATGCAGGACTTGATCGAGTATCTGAGGTCCTATGTCCAACTGTGTAAGACTATAATGATAATGATTTTTCTTTTTCAAATTAGAAGTTAGTTTTGTCATATCAAAAGAGTTTATAAATGGGAGGTATCCCTCACCTTACAAGTTGATCTTGTAGGATTGAGTTAGACCTAAATCACATTCTAAGATGGTATATCAAAGTCTATTGATCTAGATCTTTCGGGTCATGCACCCACTATTATTATCCACACACCAAGCCCAATAGTGCTGAGCGTGAGGAGGTGTATTGGAAGAAACTCAAGTCTCACATCGACTAGAGATATGGTCTCAAAAGACTTTATAAGTGAGAAACATCACTCACCTTACAAGTCGGTTTTGTAGGGTTGAGTTAGAGATATGGTCTCAAAAGACTGTTTCTAACGACTCCACCGTTTTTGTCAAGTAGTAAAGACAAAACAATCAAAGGACAAACATTAGTGTTAAGACCTGGTTGCACTTTTTATATACTCAAACAAGACACTCATTGAATAATTTTGGTTTAATCTTAGAATGTAATTTTAGGTCTAACTCAACCCCACAAAACCGGTTTTGTAAGGTGAGACATGTCTCTTACTTATAAGCTCTTTAGAGACCATATTTCTAGTCAATGTGGGACTAGGATTTTTCCCAATACACCCCAGCACTATTAGGCTTGGTGTGTGGATAATAATGGTGGGTGGCCCGAAGGATCTAGGATAGGCTCCGATACCATCTTAGAATGTGGTTTTAGACCTAACTTAATCCCACAAAACCGGCTTGTAAGATGAGGGATGCCTCCCACTTATAAGTTCTTTAGAGACCATATATCTAATCAATGTGGGACTTGAGTTTTTCCAATACTAATGTCCTTCCATAAGTTCACGTTGTACCAAACTAAACTTAGTATTCTGTACATTATGACCAATAATGAACTAGCGAGGTTATCAAATTCTATAAAACAATTCTAAAAATGGATCTCTTGTTTTTGGTGAATAAAAGTGGATACAGAAGAAGTAACACTATTCTTATTGCATAATACTTTTAAGATTTTAAAACAATACTAAAAAAGTTAAGAGTACAATTACCAAATTAAAAGTATATTTTTAGGTTATTTATTATATAATATATATTTTCAGCGGATAATACCAGTCACCAGATGCGGGCGGGTAGTATGACCATTTGAAGGCCATACGTGTCGAGGCTAGAGATTACCAATTGTCATCCTATGCATGGCTGAGAGAGCTGAAACGTGAGAGTAAAAGAAGGAAAATTAGAAAGAGATTTTGAAGGAAACTACTGGAAGAGGGGAAAGACAAAAACTCTCCATAAAGCAGGGGCCATCAATTAACTATTTGTCATAAATAAAATTTCCTAATAAAAATAGTCAAAGAATGGAATGGAGGATATGGATAAGCAGAAGTGAGTGAAAGAGAATATATCTGTTTGTATTCTGTGGCAAGGTTTAATGTTGACACGTAAGTTTTAAAAGACACTCGTCAAATTTACAAAACAAATGAAAAATCTACATAAGGATGGATGATCAAGTGGTGGTGAAGGTGTGATCGATCGAGATCAATGGCAACAGAGCAAAAAGAGCAAAAATTAGGAGAAGGGCCCCAAATCTCAAGAATGGAGGCAACGACACATGGTGCCTATGGCGGTGGAATGTACGGTACAGATGACAAAGCGCAACCGGAAAAAGAAAAAAAGGCACCGGCAAGTGAGAGTCAGAGTGCTGATGGGGTTGTTGATAAAGACGCTATCAAACCCAGGAAGCCTCCTCCTTCATCTGGAGATCGAGATATAGATATTACTGGCCAGTCTTATATCCAATAGTAACATCTTATATGTATTATTCGTTTTCTTTTATCATCATCTTTATTTCCCAACCTCCCCCTCATGTAATTTGTTAATGTATGAAGTAGAAGTTCTTTGATTATGAGAATTTTTCTTTTTTGATATATATATATGATTATGAGAATTTGTTTACATGTTATTTAGTAGGAGATCATTTTTAACGAAACAATTCAAATATGATTAAGAATAATTGAAGAATGAATGGATATGGATAACGTTAGGGGAGAAAGGGATGTGAATGATCGATTTGTGCTGATCCTTATAGTTGCTTGCTGTCATGAATCAATATATTTAGATGAAAGTTTATCTAACAAACTATAGGCAGCTTCAATGATTTGTAAACCTATGTAAGACAAGAGTATATAACAGATTATAGGCTGTTGTTGTGAAGGGTGGATTAGGCTAGAGATAGAAGGTGAGAAGAGTAAGGAAGAAAGAGAGTGAGAGAGAAGAGCTATGTGGATGTGAAGGTGGTGATGTTGGTGTCGTGGTGAAGAATAGATCTAGAGAGAAGGAGAAGACTAAGGGAGAAAGAGTGAGAATGTGGTTTTAAAATTAGCTATTCGTCGTCACTAAGCATTGTTCACAATGAGAAATGTGGTTTCAAAATTAGTTGTCCGTCGATAAGCATTGTTCACACTTTTCAAGGACTCAAAGGTCAGATCAGCATTTGTGAGGGAAAAATTTCGTCGCTAACTTAGGTTTTGTGCTATTTTTTTCTTTCAAATTCCCACTTGTAAATAGTGAGGGACAAGTTCTGTCATTAATGATAGTATATCAGCATTTGTGAGGGAAAACACTAACTACTTAGGTTTTTGTGCTATTTTTTCTTTCAAATTCCAACCTATAGGTAGCGAGGGACATGTTCTGTCATTAATGATAATATATTCCGTCGCTAATGATCAATAAACTACATTATTTTGCTAATTCCGTTGCTAATAGCTATTTTAGTGACCGACTATATTTCTCTCACTAATTTATGTCACTAATAATTCACTAATGATCAATAAACTACATTATTTTGCTAATTCCGTTGCTAATAGCTATTTTAGCGACCGACTATATTTCTCTCACTAATTTCCGTCACTAATAATTCTTTTTAGCGTAACTATTGTTACATAAACTTAAGCCACACGCTTTCGAGTGTAAGTAAATTCCTAGCAAACTAAAACAAATGTGAGCCTAGTTTATGTTATTAAACATAATGTTTAGCAACTATTACTAAAGGGTAGAATAGTAAGTTGTTAAATAATAAATAATAAAATAGAAATAGTTAAATACTATTTAGTTTTTCCATTCCTTAAAATATGGAGAAATATTAAGGATTTTAAATAAAAGAACAATAATTCAGTTTCCAAAAAAGAAGGAAATGACAAAACAATAAACCAAACTAAATGATACCAAAATATAGGAAACCAAAATCACAAATTCTGCATTTATGTGGCCGTCATAAATGATACTAAATTTTGCAAATTAAAGAAAATGCGATCAATTAACTTTAAGCAATTGAAACAATCATGTGGTTAATATTGCACTAATCAAACTCTTCAATGGTTTGGTTAGTACAACAATAACCAAAAGTATGATCTTTCTGCAGTTAATATTGCACTAACCAAACTTTTCAAGTAGTTTGGTTAGTACAATAATAACCAAAGTACGCATTTCTCTCAGTTAATATTGCGCTAACCAAACTTTTCAAAAGTTTGATTAAGAGTACCGACAATACTTACAATGGCGTAATCAAGCGCATAATCAACCATCAATGTCGTAATGGAAGAGTGTGCTTCAATGGCGTGTTTCATCGGTGCCCTTTTTGGCGTTCTTCAATGACGTGTTTAAACGGTGCCCGTTTTTGCATCAATGGTGTGCATCGCGGCCTATTTCCTTGCGTGAGTGCGTTTTTGCGACTTCCTTCGCAAGATGTAATGGAGTGCGAAGAAGAGCGTGGAATAGAGAATAAGAACGTTGGAAAAAAGAAAGATAGGAAGAATGTGAATAAAAAGAAAAAGGAACGTGAGAGAAAGAAAAACGTGGAAATTTTGATTTAGTTTCGTAATCGTCCCTAAAAAATAGGAACAAATTTGATGAGTAATTTATTTTAGTTATTTAATTTAATTAAAACAAAAAATGTCTGTGACAACAATGCCCTTATTCATTTCTATCCATTAAATTTGCTTAAAAAAAGGAGAATCCAGTGACTACCGTTTATTTCTGGGCATAATTATAGGTATCGTATATATATACCCCTTAAAAACATATATGTGATTGGCCTCAAATGGATAAGTCGTATATATACATATGCAAGCATAAATAGAGGTAAGACGCCTTTAAATTAAACAAGTCAAGGTAAGGGTTAAACAAGTCAGGGTACTTAAGGAGTCTTATATATGAAATATATACATATATACGATGAATGAATAAGTGTTAGTGAATGGGCAAACATGCAAGTGTTACTAAATGGATAAGGATATATATATATATATATATATATATATACACACGATTCCTTATTTTTATGAGTCATATATATGTTACATAACATATATACGATTGGAATTTTAAAAAAAAAATACGTTTTTTAAGGATATTTTGAGGTTTTCAGTTTTATGTTGGGGTAGATGGGATATACAAAAAAAAATCCTTTAATTTATTTGATTAGTAAATTTAATCCAAGTTAAAAATTACACCATAACTCCAAGTTAAAAATTACTTGTTGAAAAGGCTTTTTCATGAATACTTCAATTACGACATTATCTCACAAGTCCTCTGTTTCATTATGCCTAAGAGTTTTTTAAACTCAAGATTAGCCAAAAGAAAATTGATATCTCCATCCAAATAATTGTTAGTAATTTTTTTTGAGAGTAAGTGATTACTATACTAATTGTGTATAAAAAACGAAAAAGAAAAAAAAAATAATAGAAACTAAGCTATGTTATTGGGTCAAACCCAACCTACAAATTTCCTGAATCGAAGGCGCATTCCATTCGACAGTGTGATTTTTCAATAGCATGAAGTCGTTAACACAATCATCAAATTTCAAAGAGTGAATTCTTTTCCTAGCCGTAGCAAGTTTCTCTCCAGCAACTCGATCAAAATTCTCCTCCCAACCCTCTTCCCAGCTTTCATGAGCATCACACAACTCAAGAGACCCATTAGTCCAATCAGTCCAACTCCACCCCTTCTCAACTAAAACCATCACCTCCTCCACACAACCCCCCTGACAAATCGGTTTGCACGGCCTGCATTTAGCACCACTCAGTGGACCGTGGCTCGACAATGCAGCTACCGGCACACCGAATTGGCTCGGAGAAAAATCGCACCTCCGGTCGAAACAACGCAAAAAGGAGGCGTTTTGTGAGGTAGTTAACACTTTGAGTTGTGAGTTGAGCTTCGAAGGCTGATTCTGAATTGAGATTGTTGAATCCAGCGGAATCTAGTTGGGGAATAAGAGAGAGGCGCGATAAGGCAATTGTTGAGATTTTGAGATCACCGATGCCGAACCGGTCGTTGAGTCCACCGTATGAGGAACCAGATGGGACCATGTAGTGACCTGGAATGAAGTTTTCTTTTTTGATCGGTAAGAAAAATAAAGGCAACAAAACAAACTATTCTCGACTATATTGCATTCCAATAACATCAGCTAAAAAGATGAATGATAAGTCGGGCAAGGATGTAATAAAAACTGATCAGGACTCGGGAAACCTCTGTACCTGAAATGAAGTTTTCTGAACCAAGCGGAGCGTTCCAGTAACCGTCTACTCG
Source organism: Oxytropis ochrocephala (assembly GCA_020916435.1). Classification (NCBI taxonomy): domain Eukaryota; kingdom Viridiplantae; phylum Streptophyta; class Magnoliopsida; order Fabales; family Fabaceae; genus Oxytropis; species Oxytropis ochrocephala. The sequence continues at coordinate 1,425,759 of CM037089.1, forward strand.
TGTTCGGATTATCCAATCATATGTGAAGTTGTTTTTATGTTGATGTGATTTTATCATTGTTAAGCATCCTTCCACCAGATTGAAATATTGAAGAAGCCCCTGCAAAAAGAAAAATTGAATTTGAATTAAATAGTGCTATTTACCATCTATTTTTTTAAACAAAATGACATATTTTATTCTCTAAATAGTCGAAATACAGTAAATTCAAAATTGCTTTTTGTAAAAAGAAACTCGTATTTTTCATACAGAAAACATAAATACTATTGCAACACAATTCCTTGATATTTGATAATTTTGGTATTTTCGTTTTTTACAAAAAGTATCAAAGTAAATAGTAATTAATAGTTTTGATTTACTTTTGAGTTTTCAAAAGCCTCGTCTTACTTGTAAAAAGATAAATCCCAGTCTTTTTTTTCTCTTTCCAATACGCACTTAGTGCATTTCATTCAATAGCAAATCAACAATATATAAAGAAGTTATAAAATATTTTTGAAGACTAGTTGGCAACAAGACCACCCCAACAAAAGAACGAGAAATCTTGATAGCAATATTTCTAACAAACTCAACATGAGAGTTGTAATTTAAAAAAAGTAAATAAGTTCTTACAAGAGCTTAAAATAGCACGGTGACAATGAGAACACATTGGACTCGAAACTCTATGTTTGCATATTTTTTGTTAGTACGGAGGGGGATATGCCGGTTTCCCGAATTTGAACTCGAAACTTTATACTTGCATATTTTTGGTGCATACTTTCAACATCATTTAACTCACCAATTAAGCTATCTACCATTGGAAATTTAGAATGAGAAGAAAATGAAAGATTGGCCAAAGGGTGGCTTGTGGTTAGGAACCGCTAACCAAACCCAGCCGCCTCTCTTAACTCTTCAGCGTTTCAATTGAACTCCTAAATAAGAAAATGATAAAAGTTGATTCACACTCTAGAAGCCAAAGACTTTTTTTAAAAGTATGATGTGACAATATTATTAGCTAAAAAGGAAATTATTAGCATTATCGCTAAACATGTATCGCTAAATGATGATGATTTTATTAAAATTTTAAAGTGATGGACAAGTCTAAATGAATGCTTATACTCTGGAAAATATTTCGTTTACTTTTATAAATAAAAAAAGTAAAGTCCTTTTAAAAAGTAAAATGGACTACTCTTCAAAGTAAAATGGACTACTCTTCAATACCTAAAAAAGGACTACTCTTTTTCGTACAAGAAATTCACTTTATAAAAAGAAAAAAGAGTAAATAATATACCTACACATTTATCCCAAAAATCAGAGATGCGTAATACTTTTTTGGCAATAAATTTTTAAAAAAATACATATTTTATCAAATTTGATTCAGGAATTTTATAAAATATTAGCTTTCCAAATATATTCATCTAAGTTTAGTCAAAAACAAAATATATTCATTTGAGTTCAAATTTATTTCAGGTAACTTTTTTTTTATAGTCGGACTGGCAAGTGTCAGAACCTAACACGCACACATAAAAAATGAAAAACTAAGGATCAGCACCTGGGGGATCGAACTCAAGAACCGAGTGTTTATAAACAACTTTTCTATTGTTGCGACGAATCAACCTCACATTTTAACATGATAGTATGATATAGTCAAGGTTGTCAAAAAATCGAGAATTCAAGTAAACTTGTTTTGCCTAGGTGAACTCTACTCGTAAACTCGACTCGTAGACTCGTGTGAGTTTACCTATATACTACCAATAACTCAAAACATCAACTCCATAATAATGCAAAATAGCAAATCACCATAATAATGCAAAATAGCAAAACATCAACTCCATAATTGTTATGAAAACAGCTGGATTTTTTTTCTGAAAGAATGAGAACAACTGATTTACTTTTTAATATTAAGTTATTAACATAAATCAAAATACATTAATTTCTCTTTAGAGATATGTTTTCAACCTTTTTGATTGCACCAAACCAACTAAGGCAAGCATGTTTACAATCATAACTTCCAATTTTTATCGGTTAGCAAACATATCATGTCACACTCATAAATGATCAATGACCTAACAGCTTTGGTTCAACCAACGTAAATGGACGTGGAAGATGAAGTGTAGTTCAAGTTAAGCAATTTTTTTTCTTACGTTAACATCCTAATTCATAAATGGAGTTTTAGAAGGGCAGGTCAAAAGGGAAAGGGTTCACCAATCATGAATATAAAAAAAAATCAATATCCAGAGGTTCAACTTCAAGCTAGCTAGGGAGGTGTTATATGGTGTGACCGCGCCCATGGGTGATTGGGCGCACCAATATGTTTGAGAGGATTTTAGAGAATTTTTTTGTTAATTTTAGGCGAAATGATAAATAAATATCACGCACGCACATTAACACACACTACCACGACTCACACTATAGTTCAAACTCGAGAGTCGTTGACTACGTCTCATTGAATTGTCAATACAAACAACAGTGGGAGACGGATTTTAGAGAGTGTTGGAGTCAGTTTTGAAAGGTTAAGACTTACGAATATATTTTAGTATATATATATTTATGATTTTTAAAAAAAATTGAAAGACTGATATTTCTTTTGATAAAGGATTAATATAATAGATGATTATAACATTTCTATTATGCTTTAGTTTTTGTCAAAAAAAATTATGCTTTATTAGTTTTTTTTGACCAAATGCTTTATTAGTTTTAGAAACAACTTATATTGTCTTGAAAAGAAAACAAGTTATCCCCTCCTATCTAAAAACCCCCTCCAAAGATATCCTAAAATTTTGTAATTAAATCCATGTAGAAGAAGAAAGAATAAAGAAACAGACTCAATATTCACCAAAAAAAAAAGAAAACATACTCAAAGTATCCAATATGCATAACAACTTTTGAAGCATATTTATTATCAGAAATCCAGAAACAAATAAAAAAGAAAAAAATAAATAAAAAAAGAAGGAAATAGTCATGAAACCTGAATTCCGTTGGGCGAGTTCTGCGCAGAGAGAACACGAACAAACGACTCGTTCTCCGGCAACGGTTGAGGGTGAAAGATTCTAACGGCGGCAACATTAGGAGCAGATTTCAAGAACGATAACTTGAACGTATCGTTATCTAACGGACTATGCAAAAAGAGATCAGAATTAGGATACTGATTCAAAATCATTTCCATTATAGATGGTCCAGTGAGTTCAAATCTTCTAGCACCACCAACCAAACACACCGCAATTCTTGATCGTAACAATTCATCTTTTGAAGGAGTATTGATAATCTCTGTTTTAGCCTTCTGAAATGGAAGACTGAAAAGAATGTTTTGAATTGGATAAAATGATGAAAAGGCGTTTAAAGTAGGTGCATGGAAAAAGAAGAAGATGATAAAAGAAAGTGGAGGAATTATCAATATAACGAGTCGCCAATTAATTTCTGAAAGCCATTTTCTTGGACTCTTCATCATCGATCTTTTGCGTTTCTCAGTTTCTTGCGTTTCTTATTACTGGAAACGGTTTTTTTTTTACTTCTAGTATAGTAGCTTCTATTTCTCACGAAGGGGTAATTGATCACGTGATATATATGTGATGATAAAACTAACAAAAAAAATGCAATATATATGATTATGGAGATGTGAATGGTAAAATGGAAGGAACATGTAATGTAAGGTTTGGTGGCTAGGCTGCTGCTGTAAGAATATGGATGGATATTTGGCGTGAAGAGAAAGCCTTTTCCTTGAAGGTATATGAGAGAACGAGAATTTTGAAAAGTAAATAGAAGCTTCACTTTCTGATGGAAATAGATCACCGTATTTGAATGCACTTATTTTCACTAAAAATTAATAATGCATAATTAGTAAATATTCCAGTCAAACATATTAATAAGATTTTTAATATAAATTACTGTTGACTAAAGTTTATATTCAAAAGTTTATATTCAAGAGTTATAAACTTTAATTTAGTCAAAAAGAAACTCTTAATATTAACTTTAAAATCTAAGTTAGAAAATAAAAAAAAAAAAATTGACGAAACAAAAAGTATTGTAGTGTCATAGCTAAGTCGCTTATGAGGTGCATATAAACCACATCGCCCTTATATGTCTTGTATTTGGGGGGCTGTGTATTGGTATAGGCAAATCGCTCGTTAAGGACCTTAGTAACTCAAATGTGTACTATCCAGCACACTCAACCCAGTCAATAATGGGGTAACACACTTATGACAGGGGTGTCCACCAACGACGAGTTTAACTTAGCTTGTGTATTGACATATAGCTAAGTCGTGTGTTAATGGGCTCAGTAGTCGGTATCCACTGATTAGTGTGTAAATATGCATATGGTATATCAACTTTATGCACCTCATACTAAAAATCACAAAAAATTGCTTTCTATTGGTTTTGTTCTGTTTTTTATTTGTGAACCGCACGACTCGGTTCGAATTGCGATTTTGATTGCATAAATCGAACTAAACCAAACCGGACAATCCTATATACAAAAATAAAATTAGACAAAATAATATATGTAGAAAATAAGGAAAGCAATTTATTTAAGGGCCCATTTGGAGTAGATTATTTTTGAGCTTATGAAAATCAACTTACGAAGATAAGTAAGTTTTTATATTAATTCATAAATTCTCAGTAACAAAATTGCATCTCCATAAGTTGTTTTTCCATAAACTACCTTGACAAACTTATGAATAATACATAAAAACTTATTTATTTGCATAAATTGTTTTTCATAAGCTCAAAATAAACTCTACGGCCCAAACGAAGCCTAAATTGTGTTTTGTCTCGTCAAAAACCGAACCAACCATTTCAATCCAAACCGCATTGATTTTGTTAGGTTTGGTTTTTTTAGGAAGCCAACCAAACTAAACCAAACCACATCTATTTTTACCTTGCAGTTTGTTTCACTTTTTTTCCTCAAAACCGAATGACCCGCACCACGATATCCCCTGACAGATAACGCTGACAAAGAACCAAATCAACTCGAAGATAGGTCCAAACTCGACTTAATAAATAGTTTGTTGAACTTGGTTCATGAACCAAATGAGCTTAATTTGAGCTGAAAATGGAGCTCGTCAAATAAATGAGCTGAACTTGAGCTAGGAATAATTTGACTCGTCTGGTTCATGCACCAACTCAATAATTATATTTATATATTACTCTACCATTTTTCATGTCAATATAATCTCTGTTATGCATTTTGTGTTTCTATAGCAGTGTTTTTATTTATTGGTTGGTGGGTGAGAATAGGCTGGACCGAGCTAGACTTTACATGGTTTGAGCCTGACCTGCGTTGAAAGTGCTAGGCCTGAGCTTAACCTGTGGCCTGTCATAGGTCAAACTTTTAGGTCTGGCCTGACCTTTGTGAAAGCTTGGTACCAGGCCTGAAAGCCAATTTAAAAGCCTATTTCACAATACTTTTTAACAAAAACCTACAATTTTTAAGTAATGCTTTTGTGAATAGACTAAGAAATTAATAGATAAGTGATGTTAAGTTCGATTTTATATGACATCCAACTTAAATTCTATTTTATAATTATAATTTTTTTTGACACAAAATAATAACTTTAAATATGTCAAAAATTGATGTAGGTCAATATACATAATTTAATATAATATTAATAGTAATAGTAATAGAAAGATTATTTACTTTTACTTAAATAGGTCGGCCTGATAGACATAAAATGTTTTTTCATTACCTGTAGTCTGACCTTTTTAGCTAAATAGACTTTTATAAAAGCCTGAGTCTTATATTTTTTTTAAGCCTGGCCTGACGTAAACTGGGCTGTAGGCCCCTGTCAATTGGCCTGACCTATATTCTCACTCCTAGTTGGTGCAATTTGTTTAGCCTAAGTCTTATACCATGTTACAATTATGAACTTATTTTATTATTATGATTGTTTATATTTTTTATTAAACTCATGAGACAGGTAAATAAAGACTGTCTTTATAGTTATATGGATAATCCAACATATGCGTAGGCCTAAAATTAAATTTAAAGAATATTTTTTAAAGACAATAACAACAACAAAATTTAGAGGTTTTTAAGCATAATTAACTTTTAACGTGTGTTTGGATAAAGTAATATAACATATTAAGGAATTTGGATATATTTTTTTTATAGCAACAAGGGGCGTGAAAGCCTCAAACCAAACTAGAAACCTCTTGGAAACACACCGTCCCTACAAAGTCGGTCTTAAAAGCCTGAGCAATAAAAGAAGAAATATTATCAAAAATACAACTAGCAATCTGGAAAGATTGGCCATGTTTGGCGAATCTGTCAGCAACTTGATTCGCTTCCCTCAAAATATACGACATATCCACCTCAAAACAGGAAGCCAGCAGTGACTTAAGGGAAGAGATCAAGTGGAAATACTTAACTTAACTTAGCAAGCAGAGATTCGATTTCCGGTTCAACCGGTCGAACCGTTAGGTCCAATTTTGACAATTTTCATTTTGAAAGAAATTATATAAATGTATGATAACTTAACTTAGCGAGAAGCCACCAAATACTTTTAACTATTTTTTTTCTTCTCTTGGGAGGATGCTTGTTGTGTATCTTATGAAAATAAACTTTGGTGTCTCATCACTTGCTGTAACGTTATTTATTTAAATGAATGGCACCGATGTGTAAAAACATCAGATAGAAAGGCAAATAATTTCTTCATGTTAAATTTTTAATCAAGTCTCTAAAACACACGGGAAAGGCTACTTAAAAATTGAAGTCAAAATCGTTTTTTAATTAATTAGATTGCTTATGGAAGAGGATTGCTTGTTCAAATAAAAATTACTACTCTTGAATTTTTTTGTGAGAACAAAATGAGATGTGATAAGGAAGGCGTGATTGCTAGTGGGATCCGGGTTCTCTCTTATTAGAGATGAGAATAGTTCGGGCCAAGCTAGAATTTGTATGATCTGAGTTTAACTTGGTCTTTTTAGCACGAAGCCATGAATGCACGATAGACTTTTAAAAAGAGCATAGCCTGATTTATTTAAAAAAAACCTAACCTAATTTGAGTTGAACCGTAAACTTTTATCGGACGACCCGACTTATTTCCACATGCATGTAGCTCCATAGAAAAAAGACCTAAATAGCAAAAATAGTATACTAGAAACGGTGAAGCAAAAAACCAATTACAACTAGATCGAATGCTTAAACCTCTAAGAGTGTGTAAATTTAGGCACAAGTCTATATAAGATTTGGGTATTTTTAATATTTTTTATAATGGATAATATTGTGACAAAACAAGACTAATTATTTATTTATTCTTGTGACAGTAGGATGTGTATTTTTTCATTACAAATTTGAATCAATATATCATGATTTTCAGAAGAATAAACATGATTCCCAGTTTTACAAAAATAAATTAATGTTGTTTATGTTATTTTGGACGAAATCAATCTTATATAACTGAAATTCTGAATAGACCAAAGATGTTTGTTTACCGTTTTTGTTTTGATGACCAAACCTGCATATGCGATAAATTAGAAGGAATGGTAAACTAGGTGAGTCAGAGTCAATGAGGGGGAAAAGCCATACAGGTCGTTGCTGTTTAGAATTCTATGTGCATGATCAATATTCACTTATGGATTATTCTTCCCTCCTACATTTTTGGATGTCAACGGTAATGACCTGGTATATCCTTTGCGAATAGCATATTCTCCCTTTACATATAGTCATATACCACAAGACATGCAATATCAAAAACTTTACAATTTTAATTGAGGATATGCACCGTATTAAAATTGCATATTTCACGCCATCACTGTTGCTATGTAATTGCAACGTAACACTGAATTCCTCCTTATTTAAGCGTCGCATATCATGTTAAAATTACAAATACCATAAATAAATTATATGATAAAAATCCATACAGTCTCCTTTTTTTCTCCACCAAATACGTAGCTTTAAAACATGCCTTCAGAATATATTTTTTTAAAAAAAATGCCTTCAGAATGTCGTGAATCATGATGCACACACCCTAACCCTAATAGTGCTTTCTCAAAAGTCAATTTCTTTCCGCACTTATTCATTTTAAAATACAAGAAGGAAAAATACATGTTGAAATTGAAATACTAGGCATACACATAGAATTAAAATCCGTCCACCTACCCAATTAATTAAGGCTATTACTTTCCCCACACCCCCTCCTACTCCAAACACACCCCCTCACCCTACACATTTACCAAACTAACCCCACTTACAATTCTATTTCACTCTCTATCCCTCTCCCTCTTCTTCTCCAACACCCAAAAACACTCCCTCTCCAACACCCAAACCTCCCCTCTCTCCACTCCAAAACCCACCCATCCTCACCTTCATCATTCACTCCCATTCAACTACCCATCATTGGCAACTAGCTCAAGGTAATAACCCTACCAAACATTTTTCATTTTGGTTCTGTTTTGAGTTTTTACGCCATTTTTTTTTCTCGCAAACGCGCTTCGGTTCGAGCAGTCGTTCGAACATGTTCGCATGCACGTGTTGAACAGTGTAAACGGGGTGTGAAATTTGCTTTGTTCGAACAAATTTCATTCGAACATGTTCGCATGAGGACGTTGAGCAGCGTATGATGACAAAGAATCGATAAGTTGCGGCTTCTATGCTGAGTTTTTTGGTTTAATGGATGAAAATGAGGGTGCATCTCGAGAAGCGATTGAGTTGTCAATCGTAGAAGTTTGAGATGTCAATCGTCGCAGATTGACATCTCAATCGACGTCGTTGAATCCCAAGACTTTACTAGTTCCTTCCAAATCGATACGGTAAGAATGAATTAGTTGTTTTAATTTTAGCTAACTATTCAAATTATATAATCGACACATGGTAATTGAATTTCGATTATTTCCTACTCGTGAGGAGCTCACGACTTGAGTGCGTGCGGTTGGGAAATCTCTTGGGATGGTGATTGTTATAGGAAGATCGACACCGGACGACGATCGGGTAAACAATAATCGCATGTTGATTTGTGATAAAGTGGATCATATAAGACAAATGTTGAGGAAGGCACAAACACTAGAAAATGTTGTTGTCCTTCGCATCGAAAGAGAAATTTATTAAGAAGCTTGGAGGATGGATTTTGAGGGTTATGAATGGAACTCATAACCATGGGATGGTTACTTATCATGATGGACGCCAGTACATTGGTAGGTTAACCGAAGAAGAGAAGGAACTAGTGGCTAGAATGACTAGGAATCATACTCGGCCTAAATTGATCCTTAATGAGTGAAATTGATGAAGCTCGATGATAACTATACGGTTGTGAAACAAATATACAACCGCTGCCAAAGGCAACGATCGGCTATGCGTGAGGTAGGACCCGAGCTCCAACAACTCATGTTTTATTTGCAACGCGATAATTACGTTCATTGGACTCGACTTGCGAGGCGGAACTACGGTTGTGAAAGACATCTTTTGGGCCCATCCCGATTCTATTGAGCTTCTCAACACCTTCCCAATTGTTTTGTTGATTGATTCCACATATAAAACCAACCGGCAGATGCAGTATCCGTTGGTTGAGATCGTTAGTGTGACCTCAACCGAGAAGACTTACTCACGTGCATTTGCTTATGTCAATTGGGAGAGGATGGATAACTTTGCATGGGTTCTTGAGAAATTGAGGGGTTTATTTAGGAAACAGGATGAACTTCCGCAAGTCATACTTATCGACAGAGACACGTGTATGATGAATGCTCAAAGAATATTTCCAACATCCGCAAACTTGTTGTGCCAATTTCACATTAAGAAAAATGTGAGGCCAAAGCAAGGCTCATTGTGAAAGACCAAGTCGTTGTTAATGACATTATGGGTGCATTTCTATCCGTTGTCCATGCGAAGACTACTAAGAGTATGATTATGAGTTGGTCTACGTTTAACGACTTGGCAAAGACCTTATCCCGATTTCATACAAGTATGTACTGGCTAGACCCTTCAAGGAAAAGTTTATTGATGCATGGATAAATAAGCATATGCACCTTGGCAACACTACCACCAACAGAGTTGAGTGCGCACACTCTCACTTGAAGCAAATATTACGAGGCAAGAGGGAGATTTGTGCAAGTCTTTGGGATGGAATCTGAGACCATGCTTAGGATACAACATTTCGACCTTAAAATGCACTTCGAGCATAGTTTGAGTAGAGTGAAAGTTCAACACTTGAAGAAGAAGATTTTTGATGAAATTAAGGGTTTAGTTTCATCTAATGCTATAGACCATATTTTGGGTGAGGTGCAGCAGACTGGATCTGTTTCACTTAACCCATCATTATGTCGATGCACACTCAGGACTACACACGGACTACCATGTGCATGTGAGCTTTCAAGGTATGATGTACACTCATCTTGTTATTTTGTCTATAAACTCAACATTATATGGGTTGTCACTAAATCAATGTCGCTTTTTTTGTAGGGTCATGATGGACTGCACTCCAATTCCGTTGAGCATGATTCACCAACATTGGCAGAGGTTGAATTTCAAAATACAAACAGAGGCAATGGATGATGAGTTGAGTGTAGACATTGAACTTGAAGCTATCAGAAGAAGGTTTGAGGCATCTGATCACGCCGGTAGAGTTATGATTAAGGCAAAAGCACGTGAATTGGCATTCCCGCATTACGACTTCTATGTGTCCACCACGGATACGATCATTACAAAGGAGCAGAAAAAGATAAGAAAGGGAATGTTGATTACTCAACAAAGCGAGACAAGTCATTTTGGGAACATGTAGATGACAAATTTGACTCCCCGTGGTTCATCTAGTGGATGTTTTGCTCGGTCTCAGAAACGACCTACTCCCCAAAGCAAGAGTGGAACGCCTACAAACCCATACTGATTCGGGTTCAACTCCCGCTCCTACTTTGTCAACGTGTCCAAAGACCTAATCCATCACAAAGCAAAAAGAGAACTCAAGTCGATGGCAGTGCTACTACAATCCCTACTCCTCCACTACATAAGAAACCAACACCCACACCTATTATTGTTACGTGTGCGCTCATCGCCATCTTTGTTTCAAAAGCTCTTACTTTGACACCACTCTGTTCTTACACCGAATCCTATTGTTCTGAGATGTCTTTGTTATGGATGTATTTAATACATACATAATAGGGATCTTAGGCATACATGCGTCCCTATGTTGAAAAACTTGTTAACGTGGTTGGTGATGGTAGCGTGGATTAGGTGTATGCAAAGCATTTCTTGGAAGGGGTGAGGAGGCTTGGCGATCGATCGAATCGATCGATGGAGGAGCTTAACCAATACAATGACTTCTACACTGATTGTATGGTGGTATTGGTAAGGTCACATTTTTATGAAGTCGTTGTTGAGGCACATCATGGGAACAATGTTGAAGATAATTGGATGACTATGCAGGAAATGGGGTATATCGATCGAACAAGTACAAAGTTGTCCCGAGTTGTTGGTCACCTAATTGTTGTTACACAATTTTTCCCTTCAATGTTGCGCCATTCGGAAGTGCGACGAGTTCAACATTCTATTCGTGCGAAACACAAACACTTTGTATGCGGGTAAAGTGTCTTCTATTTAGATTCAGTGTAGTCATTACAAAACATTACATAACATTATGTTTTTTGTTGTCTTTTTGAAAATCTTTATGAAGCCTGGAAGTCCAATGCCCCTGCCAGATTTGATGTGGATGACTAATAGGGCACCCATAGCAAAGGGTTGGGACTCGCTTTTTATTAGCCGCATGCAAAAGTGGAAGTGTTTGCTCATACAATCACAACCCCCCCATCCCCTTCGTTGTGTAGATTTAAGTAAAGATACTGATGGTAGTCAATGTTAAGTTAGATTTATAATTTTGGTACACAACTTTGTATATGACTATTAGTAGGAAACTTTTGAAATGAAAAAACTCGATTGCATTTTCGGTTTTTAAGTTTCATACATTTAACATTGGTTCGAATGATACCATTCGAACGCTGCTCAACGCCACCGCCGAACATGTTCGAATAAAGCCATTCGAGGCACCAATAACACACCTCACACCAATGATTGGCAATATTCCTTAACACGCATGAGTTTGTTCGAACGAGTTGAACGATGTCGTTCGAACAACAAAAATTCCTTAACACGGACAAGGTCGTTCGAACCTGTTCGAACAAGGCCGTTCGAACAGTCACTAAAACCACGCTGCACGAGCGTCCCACGCGAGGCCATTTTTGGAAAAAAAATGTTTGGGGGCGTGCGATGAGTAAACGGGGGTGTGGGAAAAGTAAAAGCCTTAATTAATCACCATTAAATATCCATTAAATGTTGGGCCTTTTTTTTCGCACCCCCCCTCCTTGTCTATCCCACCCCCATAATTACCCAAACGGACGAAAATGCCATTGAAAACTTACAAAAATCAGATTTCATAATTTCGAAAAAAGTAAGTAAATACGGAGAGAGATTTTCGGAACTATCTGTAATTCCGATTTCGGAATTACCTAAGAAGTCAGGTAATTCCGGTTCACAAATGTGAACCGAAATTACCTCACTTCTGAGGTAATTCCGAAATTCTTTTCGGAATTACAGGTAATTCCGAAAATTACAATTTTTTTTCAATTATTAATATTTTTATTTACATTATTTTTTTAATGATGGCGAGTAGGCGACCATGATAAACAGAAGATTTAGCTTATAGTCTTCCGGAAAGAAGACTCGTGAACCTCCTCCTCCTGAAAAGTGAGACATTATCACTTTTCTAAATAAAAAACCTTAAATTATCAAACGTGTTATGCTAATAAATGTTAAGCTAAACTTTGCTAATACTAAATGATTTTTAATTTTTTTGCTAAAATATATTTTTAGTCATCTATCTTTTATTTGACCCAAAAAAAAACACATCTATAATACAATTTATCGTAAAAAAACAAAAAACACTAATCAAAAAAAAAAAAAAAAAAAAAAAAAACCAAAAACACAATACAATTTGTAGACATATTTCAATACCCATTAGTACGAATCACGTTTGAGATCATGTTTGAGATCAATTATGACAATTCCAGGAACTCACAATCACGTCAGATCAACAGTCAACAAAAAACACAATACAACAGTCAACAATCATGTTTGAAATCAATCATGACAATTCCAGGAACTCACAATCACGTTTGAACAATTGAACAATTTTGGAATTCTAGATTAGTGCATTCTTGGATCAAATTATGTCCTTCTTTCTAGTATTCACAATCAAATATTTCATTCGTTATAGAATATAAGCAAAAATCGGTCGACAAAAGATATATCTGATTCAAAATTTGGACCAGATACATCTACATTTGTTGACTAATTTTTATTTATATTTTGTAACAGATGAAATACTAGTATTTCATTATTTTCTTCAAATGGAAAAACATGTGTAAAGTTGAACGGTAGAGGAGGTATCAATTTCCCATCACTTTCCGTGTTCAACATAATACAACTTGTAGACTCATTATTTCTACACCCATTAGCACAAATTTTGCCAACAATCATGTTAGAGATCAATCGTGACAATTTTTGAATTCTAGATTACTCGCTCAAAGTGTTAGGAACTGGTAGAACAAATTGATAACAGAAAATTGAATCCATTGTTTTCAGATTTTGTGCCATGTGCTTGGTATTTATCTTTGTGTATACTATTTACTAACTGCTAAGTAGGCTACTGCAGTTAGGAGCTAAACCGAATCATAACAAACTGCTAATGACAATTATAGTACAATTGCAACAGAAACATAAGAGAACTTAACAAGCTAAACTAAAACAGGTTATTTAGCTATCACAAAGTATCTCCTTCTCTCAATTATAGATATATTTTTATTTTTACTGATTTACAACCTTTTTTTACACATACTCCATTACAACCTGCACACATTAAAGATGAGATTTTAAAACACACTAGTATTCCGTGCATACGCACGGGTGATATACTATCGGTTATAATTTTTTTATGAAATTATAAACACGTTGAAAATTGAAAATAAAAAAATAAAAAGGGAAAAACTTGATAAAAAGCTATATTTTCAAATTTATTAAAATATTTGTGTCTGAAAAGGTTTTAAAAAGTCGGTATTTCTTATAATGTTAATAATGAAGTAAAACTGAAGAAAAATGAAAATGAGATTTAGGTAAAATATGCATCCCCGTTGGCCCTCCCGTTTGCATCTCCATTGGCACTCCTGTTACCTCTATTGTTGTCACTCTCGTTGCCGATCCCATTGTTAGTCTCTCGTTGTCGTTCTCGTTGCCACATGTTAACTCATATTTTCTATATGATTTAATATTAATTAAATCAGATTTGTTTAAATAACTTCATTGTTGTTCCCGTTGCCACGTATTATGACTTATTTTTCCTATATAATTTAATCATATTCATTTAATTACAAAACAAAATATTTTTAAAATATTTTTAACAACAAAATGTAAAAGAAAAAAAAATTCATAAAAAAACAGTTTCTGAAGAAAAAAATAGTTTTAAAAAAAAACCGTTAAATAAAAAAAATATTTTATAAAAAAAACAAAGTTTAAAAAAACTGTTAAATAAAATAAAGTTTTTTTTTAAATAAGTAAAAGCTGACACGCGTCAGCGCGTCAGTTTTTTAAAAAAAAAAAAAAAACTAACAAAAAGCAGAGTAATTTTTGCTTTTTGGTGGGTAATTGACGATTTTACCCCTAATTTTTAACAAATGTCCAAATTTTAAGATGTCTAAAAAATAAAAATGTAAAAGTGCTAGCATGTGATTTTATTATATTAGAGTAGATTCAATGATTTTTTTTAATTAATTAATTAATTTCTTAAAAAAAGTTACTTTGAAATATTTGTTAGTGGTTGACATTGAAGACAAATAAAAAAAAAGAGGAGAGAAGAGACTTTATGTGAGAAAAAGGGAGAAGAGAAGAAAAAAATGAGATAAAAAAGAGAGAAGACATGAGAGAGAGGGAGGAAATAAAAAAAATGAGAGCAGATAGAAAAAGTAAAAAGTAAAGAGAAGAGAGAGAGAAGAGAGAGAGAAGACAAACATAAAATGTTGCAACTTTTTGTCATTTTGTGGGTTATTTCCAATTTTGACTCTAAAATTTGACAAATGGCAAAATTTGTGAATGTCTATTTTATTAAATTTGCTGACATATGATTTGATTATAATTATTATTATTACTAGTAGTATTACTAGTAGTATACTCGTGCATACGCACGGATGTTATCATGTTCTTTTCATGATTGAACTTAGACAACACTTAAGTAGTTTGAACATACCTCGTTAAAATAAAGACAAATTTAAAATAGATAAAAAAGGAGTTTCAAATAAAAATTAGATAAATTTTGAAATCTAAAAATGTAAAGTATCATTTAAAAATAATTGTGCATTTATCGCGTGTTTTTTATATAACAGTGTAGTGTTTTTATTTATCAGTGTTGTTATCCCATGTTTTTTTTATTTATCGGTGCAACTATCCCATGTTTTTATATATATCATTGCAGTTATCTCCATATATTTTTTTATATCAGTGCAACTATCCTGTGTTTTTTTTATGTATCGGTGCAGTTATCTCATAATTTCAATTGATTATCTGAGTTGATTAGTAGGTTATAGTAGATAGTAAAAGATAAATATTAGATTATCAATAAGAAATATTTATCCCGTGTTTTTTATATATCAGTGACAATTATTTGTTGTTTTTTAGGTATTAGTGACAAATATTTGTCATGTGTGTTTTAAATATTAATCAGTTTAAATAGTCATTAAGTTTTCTTGTTTTTTTTAGATAGTACGTTTACAGTAGTCTTCAAAAATTATAATTATCAATAACAAATATTAATTCCATGACTTTTTTAATATATCACTGCAATTATTCCTTGGTTTTTTATATATCAGTGCAGTTATCTCGTAGTTTCAAATTCTAATTTTAGTTGATCAGTATATTATAGTAGATAGTAAAAGAGAGATAGTAAATTATTAATAAGAAATATTTGTTTCAAAAAATTTAAATATCAATGACAAATATTAATCTTGTGTTCTTTTATATACAAATGTAGTTATCCCGTGTTTTTTATGTATCATTGCAGTTATCTCGTAGTTTCAATTGATTATTTTAGTTGATTAGTAGATTATAGTAGATAATAAAATATAGATAGTAGATTATCAATAAATGTGTAAACAGATGTTAGAGAGAAAAAAGAAGATAATTTTAGTAGAGTAGTATTTGTATATATTTAGAAATTTAGTTAAAAAACTAAAGTGAAGTGATAAAAAGAAAGAAAAAAAAGAAGAAAGAGAGTGTAAGGAGGAAAGAGAGTGTAAGAAGAAAGAGATAAAAAGGAAGAAATAGAGTATAAGAGAAAAGTGAAAAGGACAAAAGAGAGTGTAAGAGTAAAATGAAAAAGAGGAAAGAGAGACAAGTAAATAGACCCCAAAATGAGTCATTTGATATTTTCATATGTGGTCAATTTGTTTAAATAATAGTAGGATACTCGTGCATACGCACGGTGTTGACATATTCTTTTTATGAATAAACTTAAACAGAATTTAAATAATATGAACATTCCTCCGTGAAAATAAGGACAAATTTAAGAAGATAAAAAAAGAGTCTCAAATAAAAAATAGATAAATATTAAAATCTAAAAATATAAAAGTATCATTTAAAAATAATATGTGCATTTATCTCGTGTTTTTTTATATATCAGTGTTGTTATCCCGTGTTTTTTATATATCAGTGCATCATTGCAGTTATCCCGTATTTTTATATATCAGTGAAGGTATCCCGTGTTTAGTAAGTGCAGTTATCTCATAGTTTCAATCAATTATTTTAGTTGATTAGTATATTATAATAGATAGTAGATTATCAATAAAAAATATTTATCCCGTATTTTTTTATATATCAGTGACAATTATTTTTCCTTTTTTAGGTATTAGTGACAAATATTTGTCACGTGTGTTTTAAATATTAATCAGTAAATTAAATAGTCATTAAGTCTTCTTGTTTTTTTAGATAGTAGGTTTATAGTAGTCTTCAAACCTTATAATTATCAAAGGCAACTATTAATCCTGTTTTTTATATATCAGTGCAGCTATCCCGTGTTTTTTTATATAACAGTGCATGTTATCTCGTAGTTTCATTTGATTATTTTAGTTGATTAGTAGATTATAGTAGATAGTAAAATATAGATAATAGATTATCAATAAGAAATATTTGTTTTAAATATTAATCAGTAGTTTAAATAGTAATTAAGTCTTATTGTTGTTTTTAGATAGTAGGTTTGTAGTAGTATTCAAAAACATTAATTATCAATGACAAATATTAATCCCGTATTTTTTATATATCAATGCGGTTATCCCGTGTTTTTTTATATATCAGTGTTGTTATCTCGTAGTTTCAATTGGTTATTTTAGTTGATTAGTAGATTATAGTAGATAGTAAAAGAGAGATAGTAAATTATCAATAAGAAATATTTGTTTTAAATATTAATTAGTAGTTTAAATTCTCATTAAATCTTCTTGTTTTTTAGATAGTAGGTTTATAGTAGTCTTCAAAAGTTATAATTTTCTATTAGAAATATTAATCATGTTTTTTTTTATATATCAGTAAGGTTATCATGTGTTTTCTTATATATCATTGGAGTTATGTCATAGTTTCAATTGATTAGTATATTATAGTAGATAGTAAAATATAGATAGTAGATTATCAATAGGAAATATTTATTTTAAATATTAATCAGTAGTTTAAATAGTCATTAAGCCTTCTTGTTTTTGTTGTGACGGAAGCCTTGTTGTTTTTTAAATAGTAGGTTTATCAATAACAAACATTAATCACGTGTGTTTTATATAGTAGGTTATAGTAGTCTTAAAAAAATATGGAACAAATATTTGTGACTAATTTTTTTATAGTAGTTTTCAAATTTTATAATTTTTTTATTGACAAAAAATAATTTTCCTTCTATTATTTAGTGAGTATGGATATGTGTGAAAAAGATTTAAATATTTTGGTCAAAAAAAAAGATTTAAATTTTAAGTGGAATTTTAAGTGTATTTTATTAGTATAAATAGATAAATACTAGAAGATATTAGATTAGATAGATAATAATGATAATAAATTTGTGATGAAGTTTGAATTTGAATTATAGGTGGAGGGAAAGAGAAAGAGAAAGAGAAAGGGAGTTGGGAAAAGTGAAATTGGGAAAAGTGAAAAGTTGGAAAGAGTGAAAAGTTAAGAAAAGTGAAAAGTTTGGTTCATAAAATGACATTAATACCCTCTAGCCTTGTATTAGGTAGTGCATGTGTCAATTAATGATGAGGGCTAATTTTGGAAGTTCAGTGGTGATGTTTTTGTATATATAGATCAGTAGTTTAAATAGTCATTAAGCCTTCTTGTTTTTGTTGTGACTGAAGCCTTGTTGTTTTTTAAATAGTAGGTTTATCAATAACAAACATTAATCACGTGTGTTTTATATAGTAGGTTATAGTAGTCTTAAAAAAATATGGAACAAATATTTGTGACTAATTTTTTTATAGTAGTTTTCAAATTTTATAATTTTTTTATTGACAAAAAATTATTTTCCTTCTATTATTTAGTGAGTATGGATATGTGTGAAAAAGATTTAAATTTTTTGGTCAAAAAAAAAGATTTAAATTTTAAGTGGAATTTTAAGTGTATTTTATTAGTATAAATAGATAAATACCAGAAGATATTAGATTAGATAGATAATAATGATAATAAATTTGTGATGGAGTTTGAATTTGAATTATAGGTGGAGGGAAAGAGAAAGAGAAAGAGAAAGAGAAAGGGAGTTGGGAAAAGTGAAATTGGGAAAAGTGAAAAGTTGGAAAGAGTGAAAAGTTAAGAAAAGTGAAAAGTTTGGTTCATAAAATGACATTAATACCCTCTAGCCTTGTATTAGGTAGTGCATGTGTCAATTAATGATGAGGGCTAATTTTGGAAATTCAGTAGTGATGTTTTTGTATATATAGAAGTTCAGTGGTGATGTTTTTGTATATATAGATTACATTAGATTAGATTTTTTTAAGTAAGTCAAAAATGGCTGGCCAACATCAATTTGTTGCTGACATTGTCCCTAAAAATGAGTGCTTCACTTCAGCTGTTTGAGTACTCATGATTTGGTCCATACTCCATACCTGACTTTGCAAATGGCAAAAATAATTTCTCAGTAAAATTAGCTTCTTCTTTTTTATCAGTATCCTACAATGCATCTGATCTGAATACAAATAAATTGGATATATCACGAACGATTATTTGGTCATTGTTTTTTTAATGAATTATCTAACCATGAGTTTTTTTTTTGGTCCAAAACCATGAGTTTTTTTAGATGGCTAATATGACCATGTTAAAGTTCACCCAAACCAGAAAGTTTCTTATAATTTTACTAGGGGATTTTTTTTGGTACCCCCTCCTTCCTCTCTCACACCCCCATAATTACTAAAACGGACAAAAATGCCCTCTGTTTTTCTAAAAAAATATTAACTTTTCCGGATTTACCTCAAATCTTGGTAAATCCGGTTCATAAATCTGGAAAAAAATATGTTTCGCGGGGTTTCTCGGATTTACCTCATAGGTAGGTAAATCCGATTTACAATTTATGAACCCGATTTACCTACCTATGAGTTAAATCGGGGAAACCCCCCCCCCCTTTTTTTAAATTTTATTTTTAAAAAGATTCGTGTCTGTTACGATTTAAAATACGAACGCGTTACAATATACGAGTAAATATACGTCTAAATACGATCTAAAATACGTCAAAATAGACGGGCAGTCACGCCTATGATCCTACTATACTTCCCGTGACTGCCCGTCTCTACTTCGAAAAAATCTGCGCCGACGACTGATAGTGCATCAACCGCTTTATAATCTTATGCAGCAACCGCTCTATGAGGAGCACTTTCCTGGCGTGACTGCCCGTCTATTTTGACGTATTTTAGATTGTATTTAGACGTATCTTTACTCGTATATCGTAACGCGTTAGTATCGTATTTTAAATTGTAACAGACGTGTATCTTTTTAAAAATAAAATTTCTAAAAAAAGGGGTTTCCCGAATTCAACTCATAGGTAGGTAAATCCGGGAATCCCTAACGTAATTTTTTTCCAAAAAAATACGAACCGAAAGTACCATTTTGTGAGGTATTTCCGGAATTTTTTTTAAAAAGTTTTTTTTTTATAAAAAAACTGGGGGTAATTTTGGAATAAAATGGGTTATGGGGGTGGGAGGGAGGATGTGGGGGGTACAAAAAAAATATCCTTTTACTAGTGTGCGTATCCTATTAATAAATAAAAATTGAATACATTTTTAATTGGTTAGGTAAATTTTAGTCAATAAAATTAAGTAAATAATTTTTTTAAAAAAAATTAAATGCATTTACATTTTTTACAAATAAAAAGTATTTTTGTGGTACACACAGTTTTAGAGTGAGAGAGTAACACCTCAGTTAAAGGCAGAGAAAACCATCGGCATCTTTGATCACTTGCAAATAGAATTACATCTACGTCACCCTAAAAGGGATTAGTGGGGACTTGAACCAACGACTAGTCTGATATGAGTTCTACCATGCACTACATCTTAATAATAAATAAAAATTGAATACATTTTTAATTGGTTAAATAAATTTTAGTCAGTAAAATTAAGTAATTTTTTTTAAATAAATGCATGTACATTTTTTTACTAATAACGAGTATTTTTGTGGTACACATATTTTTAGAGTGAGAGACTAACGCTCCAGACAAAGGCAGAGAAAATCATTGGCATCTCTGATCACTTACAAATAGAATTACATCTACCTCACTCTAAAGGAGACTAGTGTGGACTTGAACCAACGACTAGTCTGATACTAGTTCTACCATGCTCCACTACACCAACTCCTTAAAGTTTCTTATAAAGAGTATATGCGAGAGCATTGCAAGAATTCAATATTGAACTACTTTTTTTTTTTACAAAAGTTCTTTTTCTGCACAAAAACGGTGGGAGTGCGAATAGCAATCCTCGAGCCCATTGCATAAACTGGTGCGAATAGTATCCCCAAGCCCATTGCAATTCACTGCAAGTCCATCTTACTAACTCACAGCACGGCTTCAAAAAAAAAAAGGTGTTTGCTTTTCCCACACCCACTCCTACTCAAAACACACCTCATAAGGGTGTGGAAAGACCAAAAGGCCAATTAAAACCTCTTTTTTTTCACGAAATTTCACCTGTTCGAACACGGGCCTTCGAACAGGTTCGAATGACATCGTTCGTGTGTGTTAAATCTTGACTTCACACCCTTTTGTGCGTAATTTCACCTGTTCGAACGAGGTCATGCGAATAGGTTCGCATGAAGGTGTTCGAACACTCTATTTTATTACAAAAATTAGACTCACACCACATTCACCTTTTTTACCTATTCGGTTGACCTCAACCAAATATATTCGGTTGCCCATCCCCAAATCGGTGAAAACACGCACTCTACTTAAGGGTATTTTTGAAATATTTGGAGTTAAGGGGTGTGAAAGAGTAGGAGGGAGTGTGGGAAAAGCAAACGCAAAAAAAAAAAACAGCAAGCATCCACCCCTATTTGGGTTTCTGCAACTATGCATTGAGATTCAGGTATAGTAGTTGATTCAGCAAGCAAGAACAATGCAAGGTGCATCATCTGGCATCGGATACGGTCTAAAATATCAGGTCAATTTCACAAAATCCTTAGCAATTACAATTCTCAGTCTCAATTGATCTAATAATTCCTATCTCTTTTGCTTCACACGATAGGCTAGATGCATATCCGATGTAAAGGCAGATACAGATCACACTAGTTTCCTCACCGGAACTCTCAGCCTCAAAGAAGAAAATGAGGTATATAATCAGTTTCATTTCTATTTCTCAGAAATTCAACTTCGTTGGATTTTGATCCAAATAGATAGTAGAGTGAATCGCTACATCATGTTTACAGGTACATCTTATTCGCCTTTCGTCAAGTGGAACTGAACTGTTCTGTGAGGGATTGTTTTCTCACCCTAACGAGATCTGGGACCTTGCATCCTGTCCGTTTGATCAGCGAATCTTCTCAACCGTTTACTCTAACGGTAATCAACATTCACATTGTAATCATTTTTTCCACGAATTTGTTAGAACACCGAATCACACATTTGCTTAATTGAGAGAGGAGAAGGTAAAACGGAATTTCTGATATTGCATTACTCTTCATTTCATTAGTGTTGTTGTATTCATTAGTAACTGACTAACAAGATAGATGGTTATAACTACCACTATTACACACTAACAGTATTGAGATGGCGATTGGTGCGTCTCGTGGATAATTTTTACACTCTTATAGTTAGAGAGACTTCTAATCTGATTACCTTTTGTTCATAAAGGTGAATCGTATGGAGCAGCAATATGGCAGATTCCTGAGTTATATGGCGAATTAAATTCCCCTCAATTGGAGAAAATTACCTCCCTTGATGATCATTCCGGTAAGATCAAATGGTGAGTTTGTGCTGATTTATTCACGCTGGAGTGATGTGTCAATTGCATTTAGCTTCTATTGTATGCCGTCTCATTGCCAAAGGTTTAGATAGTTTTTTTTATAGGCAAATAATAGCGGTTAATTAGTTAGGGGAAAGAGAAATGTTAGTTTCTAGGATTTGACTACTAGACCTTATGCTTCAAACTTGTTTGGTGTCCTTTATCTCACTGACTGAGCTAACAACTTGCGGACAGATGTTTAGATAGTTGCAGAAGATAATGAAGAAGTTTATGTGGAGAAAATAGTTAATTATTTTTCTTAATTTACTTGTGGTTTATCTACTTTACATTACTCTTTTAGCGATGTCTTGGAAATTTACTTCTATTGTTTGAACAGCTTTCTTTTTTACTATGTTCATTACGCACATTTATATGGTCTTTCACTCTTGCTTACTGAACTTTCATCACCAAACAGTATTCTTTGGTGGCCAACTGGAAGACATGATAAATTGATTAGCATCAACGACGAAAACCTATGCTTGTGGAGTCTAGATGTTTCCAAGAAAACTGCACAGGTACAAACTCCATGATGTATTACATGCAGTTTGTAATACTGACATTCCACACAGAAACAAATGCATATTGTACAGGCAAACAGACACTTGTTGGTCCAAACTCACTTGTTACGATCATTCAAGTTAACATCATTTGTCATTATAAACTAACAAATGAACCCTTACAAGGCGGAAGAAGAAAGCATGTTGATTTTAGGGGAGTATATTGTTGTATATTTGATGTGTATTTAAAAAGTTTTAAATGTATCGTGTCCCATACTGATAAGCGAGAAATATAGAAAAGTATTTTAGTAGAAAATCATTTTGTTATTTGTGATAAGATGTAAACTTGGTCAAAGATAATGTTCTGGTATAATTTAGTTTTACTTGCTTTTAACTCAACCTCATCTCGGTCTTCACTTAGTTTACACCCACTAACACAACTTTATCTTCCTCTTAAGGGCTCCCTCCCTAGCTTGTGTTTATATATTGAAAACATGTCATTCCCTTAAAAGTGAACACACTCCTTCACACGGACAATTTGTTAAGGGCAGTTTGACCGACACCTCATGTTATTATTGCCATTTATTTGTTTTGTTGGTTTTCCGGCATTCATCTTATTGATACGATGTGATTAGGGTTGTTAAGCAAAATACGCAACATAAACCATGAAAATCCAATTCAGATATTTAGGACTTAACATATGGGTTGGGACTTTGATAATCATGTTCCTGAACAATTATTCATGACAGCCACTGCTATTTTTAATTACCATGGAAATTTTGCTGATTTTGACTTAGTTCCTCCACCCTCCTCTCAACACATACAAACAACAAAAACCCAGGTACAATCACAAGATTCTGCGGGTATTCTGCACAAGTTATCTGGAGGGGCATGGGACCCGCATGATGTGAATTCTGTTGCTGCAACTTGTGAATCATCTATCCAGTTTTGGGATGTAAGAGCAATGAAGTATGTTCCTAAATTCATTCTTCTACTGGTTCATTTTAGTTGATAAGATCATATTATTCCACCATGATGGGCACAAATAGGTATTATAAATTTATAATTAATTTTGTGCTCTTTTTACCCTGAGCAAGGAGTTCTGATCTTAGAATAATGCAGTAATATGATATAATTTTAGTCCCCGGCAACATCATTTAATGTTATTTGATTTTGTAATTCAAAGTATTCGCAATCTTCCTTCTGGTACAATCAATACTACACTTTCCATTTGAAGTTCAGGGATTAGAGTGCTGGAAGACGGATATATAATCCCCGCAACCAGCTAGTTTTTGTGAATTGGTACCTCTTGGAATTTTGTGTCTACTAATTGGATTCTTTAATCGCAGGAAGACTCTGTCAATTGAGTGTTCCCATGTCTGCAGTGTTGATTACCATCCTAGAAAGAACAACATACTTGTAAGAATTGAACTACTTGAGCTGCTTTCTACTTATATGTGTTCGTGCCTCCCCTTATCAGTGATTTTATAATATGTGAGTCGCAAATAATATGTTTTACTAACATTTTCTAAAATTCACCTATGATTTTATTGGAATTGTCATCATTTGTTGCTGACATTCAATTATATGTAAAGTATACAGATATCTATTTTTTCTTTGTTTTCCTAGTATTAAAATACTTCAATTTGCATCAATGGTTTTCTCACTTTGGTTACTGATACTGAGTGAGTTTACAGCAGTGAATGTCTTCATAGATGGTAGTATTCTACCCGCTTTTGTTCATGTTGGTGAATTGACTTGCTTTGTTTTGTACAGGTTACTGCAGAATATGAGTCTGGGATACACATTTGGGATCTCAGAAAACCAAAAGTTCCCATCCAAGAGCTCCCAGGACATACACATTGGTACCTATCATGTATAGTTGCAAAGTTAATTTTGTTTTTTATCTATATCTCCATTCCAAGAACCCTACTATGTTACAACTTCCAATCAACCCCCAGGTGGAAAAAAGAAAGAAATTGAAAGAGAGAAGAAAGCAGAGGAGGAAACCCTACTGTGTTATAATCATTTTTTCAATGCATGAATACGATATGATGGTATTTTTCAGACATCTGATTGGCATTATGTATTACTTGTATTGCCAGGACATGGACTGTCAAGTGTAATCCAGAGTATGATGGAATGATTTTGGTATGATCTTGTTCCTCTCCCCCCTCTCTCTCTCTCCACTCTCTCAGTAACTCAAACACACACACATGAGCCCCTCTAAACCAGGCAAGTGAGGGTGTATATACTCTTGATTGATTTTGAAGTGCATCTTGATCTTAACACGCCAAGGCTCTGTTTGGAAAAAAAAGAGCGGATAGCGGATAAACTAGCTTATAGCCGATGAGCTAGCGTATTGAATTTAAAGTGTTTGGTAAAATTAGCGGTTGAACTAGCTTACACATATAAAATGACATATATGGACATTTGTAATTAATGTTAAAAATTTAGAGAGAAGATTAATTTAATGGAGGATAAATGAGGATTTAATTAAAATAGTAAGTGTAAAAATGGGAGAAAAAATGAAATGCTATAAGCTATACGCTCAAGCGCTAAAAAGCGCTATAAGCTAGTGAAAAAATGTCATAAGCTAGTCATGTCAAACACTTACAATGAGCTTATTCGCTAAAAGTTAGCAAATTAGCTTTGCCAAATAGAGCCTAAAACTCGAAGGTCATGACAGTTTAAGTAGAGCTTTTTCAAAACATACTTATGACTTTAAATCTGTTGCTAGTGTAATGTCCAGTACTCCAGTTAATAGTAAAAGGTAGCATGTATTCTAAATTTTCATGTTTTGGGATATTTAGTTTAGTTATTTATCACAGAATTTGGATATTTCAGAGTGCTGGCACTGATTCGACTGTCAACTTGTGGTTGGCCTCCATAAACCATGATGAGATAACAACTGAAAGGTCATATTCTTATCTTTAGACATCACTTCACTTTCTACAACTGTTCTTTTATATTCATCCTTGTTTACATTTTCGACAGCCAATCAGATTCAGCTGCCCGTTGGGTTGATCCACTACTCCATACGTACAGTGATTATGAAGACAGTATTTATGGTAAGGGCTTCAATTTTTTAATCCATAATCTTTATGAACTTTTACATGCTGATTCTTTATTCATTTTACAGGGCTTACATGGAGTTCTCGTGAACCATGGATCTTTGCATCATTGTCGTATGATGGAAGGGTAAGAAAAAGAACAAATTTTTATGCTTATATGTTTTGGGAACCATTTTTTAAAGGGAAATACCCGCTATTTTTTTCTTTTCCAAAAGCTCTTCTATAAAGCTGCCAGATACAGTCACGTCCCCAGGATAAATTGATCTGAATACACCCTTAATCTCAATGTTAGTTGATAAAAAATTTCTCTATGGAAAACTTTAAATGAATAAAGTAATTGCCTGTTTTATAATTCTCCATTAGGGTTGGTATAACTAAATTTTTGGTTTTGTCAAAGCAAGAATAATTATTTGATGGTCTTCTCGTGCAGTTTACCTGTTGACAATAATCAATATCCTTCTCACTAATGACATTTTATTTTTCAAAACAGGTGGTTGTAGAGTCCGTTAAGCCTTTCATCTCCAAAAAATGACGATCAACACAGATTCCCTTGATGTTTCCCTCTGTCATCTTCTTGTGCTGTCATTAATTTCCTGTCTCTCGGGTCTTAGGATAAAAAAATGAGTGGAAGGAATCATTATAGCTCAGAAATCAACGATTTGTTTTTTCTGACAAGTTATGAAATTGTTTGTAGGTTGGATTGTGTTTGTAGCTCATTCTTTGGTTTGACATCCATCTTATGTTAAATATGGAGTCATTATGTAATCATCTATGAAAATGAAACTACAAGTGCTTTCTGTGTATCTTCCCAGTTCGTCTTCTAATGTGTTTTACTTTCATGTAATCTATGAAAATAACTTATTTTGCTTGATAGCATTTGCATTCTAGTTTATAAAATCGGCTGAGTGCAGCTGTTAATTGTTATAGCAAAAATAGAAGGGGAAACAAATGGTCTCTCTTGCCACTTCATCTATTAGTGGTGAGGCTAAGCCGTCAAACATTATTTTTGTGTCGGCTAGATTTGTGGACCAGTTTTTACAGTATCAACCACCGGATAACTTGTTCCATTCGTGCTCCTAGTTGATTAAACCAATTCAATGCACTACTGACTTGTGCAAGTGTGAAGAAGTCAACATCAAAATGATCCTTGGAAAATCATTTGCTGTCCATGCGTTTGGGGTGCGGCTGTGGTGATCAGAATATTTCAGCATTTGGATTTTACTCTCAAAAATCTTAGCAACATCAATTTTGCATTAGTAACTATGTAACTTTATTTACTTTAGAGAACAAAACAATTAATCTCAATTGTTTATGACAACAATTGCTATTATGTGTTTTTAAATGAAATTGTTGGTAATTAGTTTTTAGCAATGTTAGTGGGAGATTCGAATCCACAACACTTTATTCTCCAAACCATTCTCTCTTAAACCACCAAAGCACCTTATCACTTCATTGTTAATCTGCTATTGCAAGTTGGATATAGTGTTAAGAGCAAACCTCCTTCTGATTTTTAGTTTTGTGGTGACAAGAATTGATTTTAGTATTCAGACTTTTGGAGAAGTTTAATGGGCCCATATTCCAGAATACTAATACTAATTCAAAACATATACTTAGTAAATAATAGTTTGGGATATGTTTAAAAAAATAGTTTGTGTTTCGTACTGGACTAAGCCCAATCCACTCAAAGAGAGACCCAATCTAGCGCTGGATCCGGCCCAGACGTCAACAGCCAAGGGTGAAACTGAGATCAACGGCTGAGATTAGCCCCATCCAATCCAACGACTTAGCGTCAATCCCAGCCTGGCGCAGCCCCATCTCCGCGTATATAAATACAACATCACCCCCTGAAATCAGATACGCTTCATTGATTTGTACCTTCAGTCGACTTCTGATTGTTGACTTTGGCTTCAGAGTGTCTACAGGTACAAACTCCCCGACGACCTCAAGCTTGGAAGGGACCACCTCAACAATGACTCTACCAACTGCGAACTCGAATTCTTATCCTGAAGCAAGGTCTTGAATAGTTTGGGATATTAATTGTTGATTTATTTGTCAACTATTGAGATGTTTTATTTTAGCTCTTAAAGTGATTGCGGTTAAAATTGATAAATTTGTAGAATTTGGTGATAGCTAAAATTATTACTCTAATAGTCAATCCTTTTCATTAAGTAAAACCTCCTAATCTTTCCTTTACATCCTACATAGTTTCGCGCCAGATTTAGTGTTGCTTTGGTGCTGGAAATGGCGCCAAACTTGCAATTGCTTATGTGGTGTGTTGCTATTGGTCACAGCTGAGGCAGTTTTTGGTGGATAACCCCCATTGGTTTGCCTCTCCTTTATCCAATCACTACAACGATTCCTGAGCCTCTCTCTCTCTTTCTCTGCGCATGTACACATTTCACTTCTTCTCTGTTCTTTTCTTTCTCTTTCTTCTCGTTTTCTCACAACTTTCATTTCTTCTTCTCTTTCCTTCTCTCTTTCTCTCTATCCTCTTCTCTGAGTTTGGATCCTCAACAGCAAGGTACCTACAGCAATATGAAAAGTTAGGGAAAAACACAAATTCCATTTTTTTTTGCAAGCTCTCATAGATGAATGGCAATAGGGAATCAAAAGCGTCAAAATCAAAAGCATCATATATGGTGGAGCTTAAAGCAAAGATGTTCACCGATACCATGCAAGAATCCGACTTGGAATAGGCTACGTCAATCTCGGAAGAGTCGTTGATGAAGCTGGAATCTCTCCTTGTCAGGAGACCACAGTCGAACCGAAGTGGAGTTCCCCGAGTTGAATTTGCATCTTTGTGCCGACCTTGGGACTGAACTCAATCTCCACGTAGGCGCCCTTGAACTGAATGTCGAGGTTCACAGATGGATTTCTTGAACTCGTGATTAGAACTCGCGTCGAACTGGTCATTGGCATTCCGAGTTCGTAACGTCATCGCCGTCTTGTACGCAAAAACTGATTTACCGTGGAAAATGATTTACCGTGGAAAATGATTTACCGAGGTCAGCGTTGCGGAGTGTTTCAGGACGATGCTGCTAAAGAGGTGAGCCGGAGAATGCCGAACTCACTACAAGGCAGCCATTCATATCCACACTTGAACTTCGGCAGTTTAATGGTTCTACTTATTATACATACACTAAGGTCACTTCCAGCAATTTCAATTGGGAACTTCATCAATATCGTCATCCCCATTTCACAAGAGCATCGGTTCGGATTTTCACCAAAGGAGGAGCGGTGGCGAAGACAAAGTTTCACAGCAAAGCGTTTATGGGCGCCACCGATCTCGAATCCAGCGACTCCATCTATAAAGCTCGGCGTTCGGGACTAAGGTGACCACGTGAGAGAATGATTCTATCTCGGACGTCAAGATCGGTTCCGAGCTCGACACGGGGAATACGACTTGGCGATGACAACTCAATCTTGGACTCGACTTCGGTCTTCCAACAAGGGGAGCTTGCTCCAACTTCATCTCCGAACTCATGGGTGAAGACCTCCACCCCTCCTCCGAGATGAGCACTGTCCGATCCAAATCGGATAGGATGCTTGAGTGACTTGAGGAAAAAAAAAATCACACTTCATTTTCATACCAAGGTAAGGTAAGTTTCAAACATTTTCTTTTATCTATGCTAACGTGAATTCCTGGTGAAAGACTAGGTCTGAACCCGTGATTTCCACTGAATTACTCAATATCGACTTCAAACCAAGCTAGACGATTGACACAAGTTCAACACCCTTTCCACCCGGTTTTGAAGTCGGCACTTCTTGATCTGAATTCGGCAGCTTTTCGTCTGTGCCTTGTAGTGAGTTCGGCATTCTCCGACTCACCTCTTTAGCAGCATCGTCCTGAAACACTCCGCGACGCTGACCTCGGTAAATCATTTTCCACGGTAAATCAGTCTTTGCATACAAGACGGCGATGACGTTACGAACTCGGAATGCCAATGACCAGTTCGGTATCATGTACTTTATTTAGCCTAACGATATGGATAGTTATGCTACTACCTAATGTGATTCTCCATGGGCCGCCTACGAGATTGACGTAGCCTAATCCAAGTCGGATTCTTGCATGGTATCGGTGAACATCTTTGCTTTAAGCTCCACCATATATGATGCTTTTGATTTTGACGCTTCTGATTCCCTATTGCCATTCATCTATGAGAGCTTGCAAAAAAATGGAATTTGTTTTTTTTCCCTAACTTTTCATATTGCTGTAGGTACCTTGCTGTTGAGGATCTTAGATCGGACAGTGCTCATCTCGGAGGAGGGGTGGAGGTCTTCACCCATGAGTTCGGAGATGAAGTTGGAGCAAGCTCCCCTTGTTGGAAGACCGAAGTTGAGTCTGAGATTGAGTTGTCATCGCCAAGTCGTATTCCCCGTGTCGAGCTCGGAACCGATCTTGACGTCCGAGATAGAATCATTCTCTACGTGGTCACCTTAGGTCTGAACGCTGAGCTTTATATAGATGGAGCTGCTGAATTCAAGATCGGTGACGTCCATAAACGCTTCGCCGTGAAACTTTGTCTTCGGCTACCTGCTCAGACCTTTGGTGAAAATCCAAACTGATGCTCTTGTGAAATGGGGATGACGATATTGATGAAGTTCCCAATTGAAATTCTTGGAAGTGACCTCGGTGTATGTATAATAAGCGAGAACCATTAAACCGCCGGAAGTTCAAGTGTGGATATGAATGGTCGCCGGTTGTTGCATTTGTGACACACTTAATTGTAGGACTTGAAGCTAAAAATATAAGCTCCTATACTTCTATCTCAAGATACGTATCTCATCGATGTCATCCTCGATGGCGAAATCGATCTCCGAGTTCATCACCAAGGTGCATTCCTCGCCGATTCTCTAATTGCCACCCGGTGAAACAATCACGATATCGTATCTCACCGATGTCATCCTCGATGGCCTTCCCGAGGAGTACAATCTGTTTGTTATGATGGTCTATGGGAAAGTTGATCCGTCGTCGCTTATCTAAATATAGTCTTGTAACTATAGTTAAGCAACCGAGGTTAATAGCTCACCCACCTCGGTTACACTACCTCACTTCACCTCTCACTCACCTCGGTTACACTACCTCGGTTCACCTCACACTCTCACTCACTTACCCTTACACTACCTCGGTTCACCTCTTGTAACTGTAGTTGCCTCTGGTATTCCAAATCATAGTTTGAGGTTGAAGGTTGGTGTGCCTGTTATGTTGTTGCGAAATATTGACCAATCATCCGGATTGTGTAATGGTACTCGCCTCATTGTAACTAGACTTGGTAAATATGTTATTGAGAGTAAAGTCATATCTGGAAGTAATATTGGAGATAAGGTGTATATCCCAAGACTATCACTTACACCATATGATGTTAGAATACCTTTCAAATTTCAGCGTAGACAATTTCCTTTAACTCTCTCCTTTGCTATGACTATCAATAAGAGTCAAGCACAGTCTTTAAACAAAGTTGGTATTTATCTTCCAAAACCAGTTTTCTCTCACGGTCAACTATATGTTGCGATTTCAAGAGTTACTTGTAGGAGCGGTCTTAAATTGCTTATTCTTGATGATGATGAAAATTATACCAACGTTACTACTAATGTTGTGTATAAAGAAGTTTTTCAAAATTTACAATAGGTTAGGTCTTCGTCCTATTTTATTTCTTCTTTACTTTTTTTTGTTATTTGATATTGACTATTTTATTTATTTGACGTTTAATTGATTGTTGTCTCCTTTTGTATCTAGGGTTTTTCCACCAACGCATATCGTTATGGAGCTTCTCAAAGTTGATGGTCTCATACTACTTGCTCTATGGAATTTGATGGATAATTCTCTAATATGATGTTTTGATTGTTGCTTAGTACTAATTGTGGATTTATCTATTTTTCTTATCTTGTGGGTTGTTGCTTGGATTTATTCATTCTCTAATATGATGTTTTGATTATTGCTTAGTACTAAATGTGGATTTATCTATTTTTCTTATCTTGTGGGTTGTTGCTTGGATTTATTCATTCTCTAATATGATGTTTTGATTATTGCTTAGTACTAAATGTGGATTTATCTATTTTTCTTATCTTGTGGGTTGTTGCTTGGATTTATTCATTTCAACAATTTCTAGCGCCTCCGTGTATCGCACGGGTGGGAGGCTAGTCCTATAAAATTGAGACAAGGCAGTCTACATAAGCGGGTGGCTAAAATGTGGTTCTCAAGTAAATAAAGTAGTAAGAGGAAAATACCAGAAGGGTAGGCTGTGTTGCAACTTGCATATTGTCTCGCACTGTTGTGCATACGTGGCCACGATATCCTTAGCATTCTCATTTTTTGAATTTGGATATAATGAACATATATTATCAATTGGTCTCCTCGTTGAAGAACAAACCAAGTAATCTCAGTTACAAGCTGACTTATTTTTCATTGCCACGTAAAGAGCTTAATCACCACGAATTTTCTCTCCATATTCTTCATACCACGTCAGCGTATACTCCTTTTGACTCAGCTTCTTATCCAGTATCCACAATTTCTCATTCTCATTGTCAACAGGTGCTATGACGTGTCCTCGTGACTATTTCGAAGGACACGTGGTGGGCTTGTGTTTAACAGAGTGTGGAAAGGGAGATTGTGAGCATTTTCTCGCTGACTAGACTTGTGGATGCGGATAAGGTGTGAGGACTTTTGCTGTCCAACGGGGATTCGACTTTCGAGTCTATCCTTTTCATTTCTAGTGGTGCCACTGTCTTCCTATCTTAAGCAATGTTGTTAAATCCGGTCGGGAGTAATAATTAACATAAAGCAGTAAAATCAACGCGATTTGAACAAGCTCATGTTCAAAATTGCAGCAAATATGTGGCTTTCATTTCCTTAAACTTACTGATGAGGGCGCATGGTAGCACGTGAAGGGTTGACAGGTGATGTTGACCTTTCGACTTTGCTGAGCCGAGTTTGGTCATTAGATTAGGAGGGTGTGCAAAGCAGTTTGCTGCTAGGTTCTTATACACAGGACTTTTAGAGCAAAGTCCATTTGGACTGAACTAACCCTGTCCGAAACACAATAAACAATGACCACTCAAAGGATCTACCGTAGCACAATAACAAAAGTGGAAGACGAACACGAGATAGGAAGACATTGCTTAAGATAGGAAGAGAGTGGCGCGTCAATCATTATATTAATACCTGCGTATAATCTTAAAGAACATTTAATACGAGACGAAAGGAGTAATTAACATAAAATAACTAAAAAGTGAATTGATGTTCCTGATCCAACAAAGATACAGAAGGCGGCTAAAGAGACGACACGTGGCGCGACAAAAGTGGAAGAAGAGAAACACAAATGGTAGTGGGACCCAGGTGCTCACGTGTATATGTACAGACGAGTAAAACACGGGATTCGCAGCCATAGTCGTTCGAAGAAGCCCAGCCAGCCAGCCAGCCAGCCACCGGATCTGATCTCATCATCGCAAAACAACCCTCATTTCATTCAATTCCACCAACATTCAATTCAATTTCAAACTCACTCTCTCAGATCAAATGCTTCTCATTCTAAACCAACATTCCCTTTCTTCATGCCCTATCACCATCATCATTTAATAAACACCCTTCCAATTCCCAATCCATTCTCATTACTATTATTACCTTCTGAAGTAGCCAGTTAACTTATCGCGACGAAGAAAAAGGGGAGTGAGTTGGCACTTGGCAGTTACACATTGCACTGTACGCAACAACTTTCACTGGTTAATTCGTCAATGCCATTCAATGGCGGCGAGTTCTAGAGGATTCTCAACAACGCAGTTCGATTTTGATTTCAAGTTAAGAGTAAGCCGACTCAATGTTCCTTTATTACCTAACAATAACCTCCTCGATTGGTGCTCCAGGAAACGAAGAAAGATCTTCTTCGACGCGGAACGAGTTCGACTCGGTAATCGTGACCTACGTTGTTGCTGTTCTGACTCGGTTGCTCCGATTCACAGAACGAGTAGACCTGGTAATGCCGGTGGTGATAAAAACGATGAACGGAGATTCGATCCGAAGAAAAACCCTCGCATTCGTAGAGTCAGGATTCAAGCTTCTCCTGCTCCAATGCCTTTCGCTTCTCCACCGTAAGTACTAGTATATCATTAATATCAATGTCTAAAATCTCCATATTAATGAAAAATGTAAACGATTTAGTTGTGAAATGAAATCTTAGTGTGAATATGTGCGTTTCATGTTTATTAGATCTCTAGTTTGTACTTCTTCTTCTCTTTTATTACCAGTTAAAATGTGTAAACGGCGTTCTGATCACGATTTATGATGTTCATGCGTTAGTGATAACCTGGTTGCTCCTTCGTTTAGGTTCAGTTAGTAACTTCTGGTAATTCCTTGTGGAGTGAATTGTGAAGTCGAGTGGAGTGTGTTACAGCCACAGCAATGCGAGTGATATGTAAGAATTGACATACATCAACCTCGTAGGGGACTTGAACAATGAGTTAAAGTATAACATTCGAATTGTTTTAAATGTTTAAAATGGAAATGGAAATTATGCAGGTGCTAATTATGTCGAGAGCAGTGAAGGACTAAGCATACTTATCAATTATTTCATGAGAAAATGAATGATGCTTTGTTCGTGGAAGATGCTATATCATGAATGTTAATAGGCTTTTGTTTATACCTTTACAACCTACATTAGCTGAAACTTTTTCACAATGATTTTACCGTTCTATGTTATGATGGCCGCAGATCCGTTTTGAAGCAGGACAAATTCTTTCCTCGTTGCACCCCAAGAAATTCTGGTCCACAATCACGTGATACCCCACAAAAAAGAGGTACTTATCATTTATATCCTTGTGGCCTTTTTCTGCACCAAACATTAATGAAGTCTATTTTATATGTTTTCTATTAGTCAATTAGTCAATTCTGGGGTGTTGAATATTATGTATGTTTGTGTTCACTGGTTCCTACACAGACACTGGTATAGCAAATGAGAAGGACTGGGGTATCAGCTTGTTAAATGAACATGTTAATGAGTCCGGCACTAATGAAGATGGGAGTACCTGGTACAGAGAAAGTGGGGAAGAACAGGGTGAAAATGGATATAGATGTAGATGGACAAGAATGGGTGGTCAATCCCATGATGGTTCCTCAGAATGGAAAGAAACGGTATTTATACTTTTAATATTTGAATGTCCAAGTGTTTCATCTAACAATATGTGGGGATTAATCTGCAGAAACAGTTTATGTTAAAGCAACTTTTGAATGAAAGCTATTTCATCTCTTCTATTTTCTTGGTCATAATATAAAATATTGTTTTCAGTACCTGCAAGTTATCTACATTCGCTTAAAGAAATCGCCGTACTATACTAAAGGAGTGATCTTAATTTGCCACATAAAAATAATAATTCATTTTAGAAATCTTTGATTTGTTTTTTTCAATTTTGTGATTCATTGGTAAGTTATTCTGTTATTGTAGTGTTTAGTATCACAACTTATTTTTGAGTAAACCAAGGAGCTAAGAATTCCATTGGTATTAGATATTTGTTCGCATATGTTTTGAGTACATTGCTTTGGCATTTTCTATAGCTGCAAGGTATATTTTGAAGCATGAGGTTGGTAATTTTTATAACCCCATCAGATGGCTTCCTAGGTGAATTCGTTTTTAATGTGATAGTTTGACAGTATTCATGACCCTATCAGTATCACACCCCAGGTGGATTCATTTAATTGGCTTTATTGATCTAATTGACAGTGGTGGGAGAAGAGCGACTGGACTGGATATAAGGAGCTTGGTAGGTTACCTTCATTATATTTGATATAGCAGCATTACTTAAAATTTTGAAGAATTCTTATTGTGTGTTTGGGGCCAATCCATAGTTACTTCTGGGCAGAAGTACATTATTGTGTTATTCAAAAGATAATTAAGGGGTTCAGAGTTGCTCTTGGACCCTTGCTCAAAATGCTGTTTATACATTTAACATAGTTCTATAGATTAATAATAGTAACTGTTTATTAATAACATTTGGAACGTATGGTTATATGTACATACAAAATTAACATCTGGTTGATCTATGATTATAATTTATGTGTACATTTAAAAAGGTGTTCCTTCTATTGCTTGCTTCGGTATATGATTTTTTTCTGAAGTTTAATGCAATAAGTCAATGACTGCGTGACTGTAAAATAGACAGAGTCGAAGTAAAGTAAATAAAAATAAATGAATTAAGTGATATTAAAAAATCTTCCTACTAAATGATGGGATAGTTGAGCTTAAATTCCATACACTGTCCTGCTATTTAACACAGTTGTTTAGCAGATTATGCTTCTTGCATGTCCCTCAAAAGTCGTTTTTTTTCTTCTGTAAACCACTCGTGTGCGCACATTTTATGCTCCTACTAGGAATGACATTATCATCTGAGCTTCATCAAACCATTGTTTGAATCAACTATCATTATCATCCAATGGTGTAATTGATTGAAGAAATACTGAGTAACACTTAAGTTACCAGGTTTTTGCATCATGATTTGTTAAAACTCTTAAATAATTCAACTTGTGAGTGGATGTGATTAATTTTGTAAGTTCTCGCAGGTGTGGAGAAATCCGGGAGAAATTCTGAGGGGGATTCTTGGTGGGAAACATGGCAAGAAAATCTTCATCAAGATGAATGGAGGTCATTGCTTTATTTCTCTGCTTGTTGTGAATACGTCACTCCATGAATTCTTCACATAATTACATAATGTATCTCTGGTTTCAATATGCAGTAACATAGCAAGAATAGAAAGGAGTGCACAAAAACAAGCAAAATCAGGAACGGAAAATGCTGGGTGGTATGAGAAGTGGTAAGTTGATCTATCTCACAAAGAAAAGCTGGTATTCTTTATGCATTAATTTATGAGTCAAATGCATTTAGAATTTCTGATTCTGTTCAAATTTACTTAGGTGGGAAAAATATGACGCTAAAGGCTGGACTGAAAAGGGGGCGCATAAGTATGGTAGACTGAATGAACAGTCGTGGTGGGAAAAGTGGGGAGAGCACTATGACGGAAGAGGATCTGTTCTCAAATGGTATGTATCTTGTAGCTTATTTGATTCATTTTTGTTGCAACAATTGTCCACACGTGTTTTAGTGAGTATAAACTGTGGGTTTTATGAAATTTCATCCTACAAAACGTTGTTCCTTGGGGATTGTTTGCGAGTTTATCGTATTTTCTGGTGAGCATCAACGTGTTTTAATTTGCCACATTTGTTTTTTTGGCTCCTAAATAATTTTAGTTTTTCTGTTGATTTCCTTGGACACAAGGGGATTGTTTGCAAGTTTATTTTATTTTTTACCAGAAAAAGTTCATTGTACTAGTCCTGAATTATATGTTCTTGGTGCTTCCTTTTCCTTGCTTACACTTCCTCAGGACAGATAAATGGGCTGAAACTGAACTTGGAACAAGGTGGGGAGACAAGTGGGAGGAGAGGTTCTTTAAAGGCATAGGCTCGCGTCATGGGGAAACATGGCATGTATCTCCAAGCAGTGAACGTATGTTATATTTACTACAATTCAACCTACATGCTTTATTACAACCATATTTGTTTTACCTGAATTTTTAAACTGAATGCAACTTTCATCCTTTTGCCAGGTTGGTCAAGAACATGGGGAGAAGAGCACTTTGGAAATGGGTATGGAATCAAAGCTTCTATATAGCTGATTAGTTAGTTGAATTATTTGGGAATGATGATGATAGCTTAAAAGTGACTTGGAATATTGAATAGATCTGTATACAATGTCTCTGTTTTTTATCACTCTCTCAAAATGCTTTCCTTACAATGTTACTTTTCTATTCTACATTGCTAATTGTTTGAGATTTTTGCCTGCAACAGGAAAGTCCATAAGTATGGAAATAGCACAACTGGTGAGAGCTGGGATATAGTTGTAGATGAGGAAACTTATTATGAGTAAGGAATCTTTCGTCCCCAACAATTCTGTTGCATATCTATCTATCTATCTATCTATCTATCTATCTATCTACTTATTTTGTTCTCTAGGCCATGAAGTGTCTCCTTGCTTTTGAGTTTCGAGTGTGGGACTAATCTCTACTTGAGTGTTGACATTGTTCTAGTAGTAGTAGTGATAATAATAATAATAATAATAATAATAATAATAATAATAATAATAATAATAATTTATGAAAAAAGCCCACTTAAAGGGTATATCTACCCGTAATTTATTTAAAGTCCTTGATGCATGTATACTCCTAAATTATGGATATTTTTTTCTCCACATGTGGATTCTTGTACCATTAATATACAGTATAGTATAAACTATGGTATTTTAAAAACAACAATGTTATTCAGCTAAAAAAATTTAGTCAAAAATAATAAAACCAACTTACAACACCAATTAACCAAATTTTTAAGTGATTAGCAAGTAATTAATTAACCAAAGTTTTTAGTTAATAACCTCAAAAGCGTGAAAAAGTATGTTGGTTAATGAGTGCAAAAAACTTGGTTAATTGATGTTGAAGTTGGTTTTTATCTGTATTGGCTAAAACTTTTAATTTAAATAACATTATTGTTTAAAAAATGAAATAAACAATTTGGATGAGGTCTCAAAGCTGATAAATTAGTATTAGGAACATTATTTTATAATTTGAAGTCTTTAAATCAATAAAATATTGTTTAAAATTAGTTGTCGATGAACATTATTGAAAGTTGTAAATAGGAAAATTTTCACGCGAAGAATTATTCATAGTTGTTTACCACCTTATTCATGAAAAGGGAGAAGTGAACTTCATTTAAGGATGAAAGAAGGCTGGCCATTGATCATGGATATATTATCTAAGTCCTTATGTAAATGCTTGAGTCTTGAGTCTTTTTCCTTAACTTTGGCGAGTTCTCAGGAGTTAACTGAGCTAAACTTTTCATTTCTCTATAGAAAAAGGGTAAAATATGTTGAGACTTAAGACTAGATACATTTCCTTTTTATCTTTATTTATATGTTCATTGAAATTGATTATGTCCATGTTATGAAGAGCCGAACCTCATTATGGATGGGCGGATGTGGTGGGGGATTCAAGCCAATTATTCTCAATTGAGCCTCGGGAGAGGCCACCTGGTGTCTTCCTCAATTTAGAATTCCGTTCGCCTCCGTCACCCGAAGCTGATGATGACCCGCCGGAGCCGGATGATGATTTGCCTTCGTCACAATGAAGACAAGATTTATAAGCTCCATTGTTTATTTTGTTCATTTTAGAGATATTCAATCCTCAAGAGGAACTCCATTTGCGAAAGATATATTTATTGTAGATCAATCATTTTATTCATTCTTTCCATCTTAATGATATTTATTATTTTTCTATTTACTTTAGATACTTTCTGGTACGAAAATCCATTGGTACATGCCACGTTTTCAAAAATTCTTAACATGGCTTGTGAACTTTTGAATTTAAGTCAGTGGCCCCGACAAGCTACAACATGAAATTCTATCGAACGGATCTGGTTTTCCATTTCCTTTACTAATCAAAGGCAAGGACCACAGAATCTTCTGATGAATCTCTTCAATTATAGCTGTTTTCGCTGATTGCTATAGATGAATAGATGTATTTAAAAAGGGTCAATTGACTCCTCTCCCTCTCAATTTAGGAATGGTATCATTAATATTTGCTTACAATTTAAACCACCAAATATGAGTTTTTTATGTTGCTCATGTTCGAGAGAGTTGTACCATTGCATCCACCTTTTTTTAAGAAAACATTGCAACGGTGCCTCTAAATTACATTCTGCCGTATTTTGATAGAAGAGTTAGTGACAACCTCTTCTTCGCAAGGGGATTTATAGAGATTCTTATTAGATGGATTCCTCCTCTTGATGGGTGGGTTCGGTTGAATTGTGACGGCCTCTAAAGGTAATCCAAGGGATGCGTCTTGTGGTGGGGTCTTGCGACAAGCAACTGGTGTTTGGATTTGGGGTGTTATTTGTGTGCTAGGTTTTACTTCAACTTATGTGGCCAAGTTGTGGAGTGTGTATTATGGTCTGAGGCGGAGCTCCAACTGGACTCTGAGGTTGTTGTCAAGTGCTTTATGTGATCCTCTTCTGGCAGGTTTGATGGTAAGCACTTGGTGCATCATATTACGCAATTAGTCACATTAGATTGAAATGTGAACATCAAGCATGTCTACAGAGAAGCAAATAGAGTTGCAGATGGCCTAGCAAATATGGGATATAGTCTGAATGAGGCTAATCATTTTTTGTTCTTGGAGAACCTTTCTAATTGTATTAAGTGTTTAGTTGATCTTTGATCTTATTGGAGTTTCTACTACCCATGTAATTCCCTTGTAATCCTCTTTTGGGCTTTTGGCCCTGTTTTAGATCAACAAAAAAAACATTGCAACTACTATAGGGAATAAATTATCTGTATTTTTAAAACGGCTAACTATGCTTACCAGCTCATCATACCACTATTACTTTGTTCACTTCAGGCGCAAATACTTAAGTTGGCATCCTGTCTAGAAGTGAAAAGGCAAAAGTACACATGAATGACAAGGTCTAACAACTGTAACGATTTTCCTCAACGAAGATATACAGATTTTCTACTTCCTAGCAAACTCAGTTTTGTGTATACAGCTAAATGCCGAAGACTGTCCCCCAATTCCACTCTCATTGCTCATTTCTGATCCCCTCTTTACAGATTCAATTATAAGTCCCAACACCCACAAAATCCAGCATCAAGCCAAGACCATTATGCCCTTAGAAATGCACAAAATGTTTGTATGATTAAATTTTGTGATGTCAGATCAGCTCAGCCAGTATTGAGAACAGCGTGCTTTTTTCTGTTTCCTGTATTTGGGCTTTATTAGCAACGTTCTAATCTTGCAGCAATTGCTTAAGGGGATATGATGCAAGCAGAGAACCATAATGAAAGAGTCAACAGGTAGTCAGTGCTGAATACTGCAGCTTCACTAATCTGATATAATTTCCTCCAACTCTGAATCCTCAAAGTTCAGAGCTTCATAATCCGACATTGTTCCATTGAACATATCCCGATCAGTGAGATCATTTTGATCTTCATCATTATCATCATCATTATCATTATCATTATCATTATCATCAACATCTACCTCATCATTCACAACATTCACAACATTTTTCTTGGTTGGATCATCTTTCGAAAATTTTCTATTTCCAGATTTTTTGTCGACTCTGGTCACCGTATCTTCACATATGCAGGTAGATGGATTCTCGTGAAACCCGCCTCTACCAGGTCTAAGCTCCTTTGGCGCCCCCATGAAGCCTTTCTGGTTAGAACGAATACCAGAAGCAAAAACTTCCCAAGTCAAATTACTTCTGTTCAAGAACAATCTGTAGAGTTTTTTAGCATTTGGACGAATGGTTGGTTTGTGCCCAAAGTATCTCCTGTAAAGAGTGCCCAGAAAGATAATTAGCAGGTATAGAGATCAGTGATCAACAGAAAGTGGAAGGAAAAAAATATGCAAAGTGAGTAGTACAGCATACCTTCGCCCAGCTAATATTTTAGCCATGTTGCCATTGTTATTGGTCACAAATACATCGCTTTCATCACAAACAATGAAGTCAAGTGCAGCCATGCGAGAAGAAAACGAAGAAAATGGTTCTAGTTCATCCTTGGTAGCAATGGTTTCTTTTGAATGAAAATTTGGAAATAATGCTTTGAGAGGTGCCAAGGTTGCCTCCCCTCCATATACTTCCCCAGATGCAACGTAGATATGAACATCAGAACCATACCCCAATGCTCTTAGCATTAGACCAACTTCTTCTGGGGTTAATGGGCATCTTCCCTGCCTCCTGGCCCTATCAGGATTGCTTCTCTGCACATCAATATTCCTCACATTATATTGACTAGTTCATGTACCCATTTCTTTAATCCATTTTCTCATGCAAACATAGTTAGGCAAAACATTCTCTGTGAAATAATGCCCATTTACTTGGCATCTTGCTACCAGCTGGGTGAAAGACTGATCAAATGTTTAAAAGCCATTGCTGATATTATGAAAGATCCCGTGGTTTTCAATCATGTGTACTCAAGCATACAAAAACACTACCAAATAGTGAAATAAAGGATTGCCGTTGCATGATAAATATCCTTTAATAAATTATGGTTGGTAATAAAATTTAACATGCAAGCCTTACATGTAGTGTCTTCCACCTCCTCCTTATTGCACCCAGTTCTTTCTGCTCCTTCTCACCTCCACCATAATCACATCCAGAAAATGCAAGCATATCAGGTTCAAATCTATGGCAAAAAAAGATGGTCACATTTAGAAACTACTCAATGGTTATCTGTTATTCTACCTAGCAAACAGCATCTCAGAAGCAAAAAGCGTAAAAGCCATTGATTAGTTGTCCAAATAAAATCTACAGGATCAAGTGCAGTTGTACAAATTAAGATATTATAATATGGAACAATTATTTGTTGGTTTTCCTCAAAATTCAGTTATACCTCATAAATTTGTTATTCTTGACTTTATTTTATTTGACTAGTTTACTTTAAATCTTTACACAAACACACATGCACACACGCAAAACAGAACAAATGAAAAAAAGATAACAAGTTTGCAAAGCTGCTAAATCTCTTTGTGTGTTGAGTGGATAAAAAACAATGAACAATCTATGTAGTCAATAACAACGTAGCGTAGCGGCTAACCACAAAATGCTATAGCAATGTGGTGGGTTGCAGTATGGCCGCTACGTCGAAGTCTAGAGAAACAATACAGACAATTTATACCTTACACATAAACGCTAAAAAATAGAACAATTCACAAAACTAACACACAAGCATTGAAAACAAAGTAGTGGTTGTGACTTTTGACTGAGATAATGTCATAGCAATGGCAAAACCGTGAAAACAGAGCAAAAATGGCAGCATAGATGGAAAAACTGTGCAACATAGTGAACAGAGAAGAGAAACAATGCCAAAAAAATTGTAAAGAGGAATAGAGGCAAAAAATGTTGGAAAGAGGAATAGACACACATAGCTCACCGCCTCAGGTAGCTAAATTTGACTAAAAATCCTAAACAAGAGGGAACGGCTAAAAGTGAGGCAAAAATTGGATTTTTAATGAAATTTCACCGTAAGGCCGCTACAAGTAGATTGCAACAAAAGTCAAGGAAACAGAAAAGGTTAAGCCTAGAATCCACAAAATCTCATCCTCCATCGCAACATCCCCTTTTTAAGGGTGTTTCTTTGATGATGCCCGCTATAGTGCCGATATTGCGGCTGCTATGGGCCAACTTTGATCTTCAACGCTGCGGCAAGAGAATAGTAGCCACCTGCTGCTCCGCTCCACTGCTATAGACAACTATGGCATTACTTATTTCCTTTCTGTGTGCAATTACGCAGCTGGTTGCATTACACTATAAATACAGAGGTGCAGAATATTTTCGTTCCACGATATTATAATAAACACTTATAGTTTCTCTCTCAAACTCTCCTTGATTTTTCTTAAACTTTTCTCTCACTTTCCTCAGCATTATCGAAATGTGGTACTCTATCATATGATAATTTAGGAGGGGAAATAGAGAGAGAAGTAAATTCCAGAAAATAGAATTATCCTGAATAAAATAAACAATGCTAATGCAATGTGAAGCAAAGATGGTTAATAACAAAGCTAGGATTAATATCTAATGTAGTAATAGAGCCTAACTCATCTACTCCATTTGTGAATGGTCAGTCAACAAACATGGTTTAATCCAGCTGCAGCTCATGTATGCTACTGAGAGAAAGGAATAAGTCTTGTAAATGTCTCCCAGAGTTTCTAGATGTCCCACCTATATTAGGTTAAGTAATAGAAATAGACTTACACTATCCCAATAAAAAAAATAAGTTGAGATTAGCCCAATCATCTATTCCTCCCAAAATTTGCTAAGTAAAAGAAATAACTTCCCCCTTCCAACAAAAAATCTAATTTAATAAAGGACCAAAATCAATTAGACTACCTCAGATGCAGTGCAATATAATGCTTGCTTCTCATCCTCATCCGATGGACCAAATTTTCTCCCATTGCTAGTATTGGCGTGGTAAATTTTAGAGCATGGTAATTAACTCTACATCTCAACTTCTGATACTCTGTATCTAACCTGTTTGCAAGCCTGTAGTCAAACTTGTTGAGCTGAACAGCCTGCCACGAAAATGAAGCAATTAAGCAAAATATTGTTCCTTCACAATCAAAAATTCAAATAGTTATCCATATATTAATGCATTGGATAAAGTGATCAGAATTCAAAGCATTAATTATTTCCTAATTAAAGCTAAAAGAAAGACAGATGGTAGTGACCAGAGCTTTCATGTCTTTCAAAATGTCCCAAAAATCTCTTGCAGTTTCAAGCATGCAAATCGACCTATTTTGGATTATCAAAATCAGGCATTTTTTAATTTTGAAAAAAAAAAGTGCAATTTATAGAACCTGGGACTTTAAGTACGTTAAATTTGGGAACTGAGT
Source organism: Oxytropis ochrocephala (assembly GCA_020916435.1). Taxonomy (NCBI): domain Eukaryota; kingdom Viridiplantae; phylum Streptophyta; class Magnoliopsida; order Fabales; family Fabaceae; genus Oxytropis; species Oxytropis ochrocephala. The sequence goes on from CM037089.1 coordinate 1,470,181, forward strand.
TAGAATCTTCGATGACCAGAGGTTAGGCTCTCTTGGTCATAGGATGGCATGGATAACATGGATCAAATCTATCTTAAATAATCTGGAAGTTTTTATTTAGGAAAAACATTTTAGCAAATAGTCCAACTATAAGATCACTTGGCTGATAGCAATGGTTCAGATAAGGTTTTAAATTCAAAGTTAAGGAAGAAGGATATCCAATCTCGACTCAGAAGGTACTTATGGCATCAAAGATCAAGGTTAAATTTCATTTCATTATTAGACAACCAACAGATTACTGGCCCAATGATGGCAATAAAGAGAACTGAAAAGTTCAATATACTGAAATAAAAACATCTAGCCAATCTAAACAGATTTTCTACAACATCTATTACATAAAAATTTAGATTCTAGTCCTTCATATAGAAGCATTTAAAAATTTCCTACTTAGCAGAGACAATCTAATAAGTTGTACAGCACATTAGCAATACTAGTAATAGTTTTGAGAAATAAAATCTTACACGTTTTTTCAGGAGTACAGGTAATATGCGGTTTATATAACATCTTTCATTACACTTCCTTGGAACACGCATGTTGTATGGAGATAATTTCCTACCCTTACTGTTAGTTGTAATTGGGAGTTGCTTGATAATTTTTACATCATTTGACAGATAAGAGATAAACCGGTCAACATCAAAGATCTGTGAGAAGTTACTGCAAATGGTAAAGTATGACATTATATCACAACATAATCGTATACATCACTCAGAATGATAAACCTCAATACTTTGACTGCAAAGTCAAATTACAATAGTACAACTGCGGACAAAGCCCAAATAATATATGTCCCTACTATAACTGACCTTGAATCTTTCCAGTAAGATCGTTGATCCAATTTAGGAACAACGAGAGTAGCATTCAAAATTCTTGCAGCAACAACAGCATCTGTAATCTGCAAGTTGAGGAAACACAAAGATTGACATTGAACACTGAGTATGCAGATAGTTTGCAAACAATGAGCACTAACAACAATTTTAATATACTGTAGTTTACCATCATGATTTACACTGTTACCAAACAGAAGATTTGCATTGATTTTAATTAACAACCTAACTCAACACAGAATCTGATTTAGATACAGTATGATATTTTGGTTCATTTTTCATTAATTCATTCAGAACCATACTTAAAATAAAGGGGGAAAACAACCAGATATGATATCCTTGCTCTACTATAGTAATGTTACTTAATGATAATGACAAGAGACCAGAGATCTACCCCAGTTCTTTGTTGATTCAAGCCTCCACTGGTAGCAATCATCAAATACCGATTCGGCATTGTAACCACTTGAGCTTCTGCATTACAAAAAAAGAGTAGGTATCCGTCATTTTCATATATCCATTACACAGAACCGAATCCAAGTTCCAAACAAAAAGTTATGCATTGCATCACTTAATTTAATTACTAAACCAACTAAATACGCACTTAGAAACTTGCTGCTGGCATTGCTACAACCATGGAAGTGCTCTGAATTTCTAGAACTCCACACATCGTGACTCAACTTTCCTCCGTCCTTCTAATCGTTATTAAATCAAAACAAAAAACACGCAAGCACAGAATCAAGATCCAAAACCAGAATCACGGAACCAACACCAAAAACATTCAGAAGCAAGAGAAAGCCCTAACCGGAACGCGAAACACAGGGTTTCCAATCGCATCATCCGATTTAGAGTTAAACTGTACAGTAATTCCAGACATTAGAAAATTAAAAAATAAATAATGAGGAATTTACGATCAATTACCAGAAACAGTGAATGTTGAGAGAGAGAGAGAGAGAGAGAGAGAGAGAGTACCGATTGGTATTGGCGTCTCCGGTGCATATGATCGGTTTCGATGGGGGGAGGAGCTAAGAAGGAAAGGAGAGCAAAGAGAAAAAGTAGAGCACCGGCAACGGCGGAAATCACCGGAATCATGAGACGGAAGCGTTGATAAAAGTGGTTGCGCCGCCGCTGAAATGCCATTTCCCCCCTATGCTTTGAAGAAAGCAGCGCAAAATGGGAGGAAACACCGATTCGATAAAATTTATTATAATCTCATCTTCTTCATTAATTATATAATTAATTAATATAAAAAAAGGAATAATCAGTTGAGGTAGCAAGAAGAAATGCGCTATGCGTTTAAATCTGTTTCTTTCGGGAAGAGATAAGTGATGTGAGAGTGTATCTGGCTGTTTGTCTGGGTGAGTAGGCGTTACAATTAAACAGAAAGAAAATACTATAAAAAGCGCACACTCTGAAAGATGGAACTGGCTGGCTTTTTCACTACTACTAGCATCGTTGTTTCTGCATTGCCTTTTTCCTATTGCAATTGGAGTTTTTGCCTCAGCAAGCACGTGGAGTCGCGTGTTATCTTGTATTTTCTTGTATTTTCTTTAACGGAAACGCGCATACAGTACACACTCTCTGTCTGTTCATCGAAATTGGAGGTTTGTTGTTTTGCTGGCTGGCTAGGTCGGCAGATAGATTAACATAGTATATCATGATCTAACAACTTTGCTGGAAATGGTTAAACGATTTTTTCTTTCTCCTCTCTCTATCTCTAATCTCTGATCTCTAATTTTATTATTTTATTATTTTTGAAAAGAGAAAATGATCCCACCAGGTGCTGTTGAGACACCTTTTCGTCGACAAAAAAAGAAAAAGAGTTATTCAAAAAAAAGAAAATGTTGGTAAAAGAAAACATACAACCGTGTAAAATCTATTGAGGGAGAGTTGTACCGTCCATTATAGTCTTACTCGGTTAGAGAGATTAGTCTTTACAATTACGCAATTTATATCAAAATCTATAGAATTATAATAAATAATCACTAAACTAACTTAAATTCATCAAATTAGTCTATGAATTATTACTCTCTCTACAGTACCAAGATAAAAATGATGAGTAATTGGTAGGTCGTTCGTTGAAGTCATCCACTCATGCCACAAGTTGGTGGGGTGGGACCGCAGACATTTCTGATGCCAACGCCGTCGAATCGAGAAGTTAATAAGAGGTCCAAATGAGGGATGTGTATCTGTTCCCAGCCGCCGAGGCGATATTTATAGACGCAAGGTGGAGTGCCTTGAGTGCTTTAATGTGTGGCCGAGATGGTGCGCTTTGCACCGTTCGATCTGTTAGCGCGATCTCGGACATTGATTGGCGCGGTGCTTGACCGCCAAGGTGACTTCCATGCCGTGAAAATGGGTTGCGGTTGGGCCCAATACTGACATAGGCTCATTGATCTGGAACAAATACAAAGATCAAATATAAGAGAGATAGTTTAGAGGTTAAATTGAAGACTTTTAAAAAAAATCGAGGTCCAATTTTATTAGTATTATTGGTGCTATTTTCAAATCACTATATGAGATATACAGATATATTATTTATATTTTTCTTTACTTTAGTTTAGAAAAAACATTCAAGTGTCATGTGAGTGAAAAAGAGCACCACTAAATGAGTAACCTTTATGGTGGGTGTCAAAAAAAATGATATCCTTATTGTCAAAATAAAAATAGTACCGATGTTTTCTTCTTTTAGAAAATCTTACAAAAATAAAAATAAAAATGTTTTTTAATCGAAAAATGCTTTTTTTCTCATCTATCTTCTTTTGCCTCTGTTTTTTTTTTTGTCAATTCTGTTGTAAATCCAAAATAAACATTAGGACTTTTTATTTGAACAAATAAAGACACAAGATCAAAAATAACTCAGTTAATGGTGTTAGCAATGAAACTGGCAAAAATAACTATTTTTTTATAAACTTTGAAAAATAAAGGACTATTTCATAACAAAAGTATTAGGAAAAAAGTACCAAACTAGAACTCATAATAGACATGAGTGACAAAAAATATAACTGAGCTTGCTTGAAATATCTAGGTTTATCTTTTTAACAATGTTATGGTTAGGTTTGAACATGAACCACCACGTGCATATTACCCAAATTCTGCACCACTGCTCCAATTTTAATGACTACTTAGGTAATTGTTGTAAACAATATCCTTTGAATTACAAATATAGGCAGCATCATCTGTGTATAACCTTTCCAAAAATTAGTATCATCTATGTTTGACAAAAAAGAAAATAGCAAATATGTTAGCAGATTGCGGATAAGTTAGTTTATGGCGGATAAGTTAGTTTTCAACTATTCAAATATACAAAAAGTCACTGGAAAATTGAGCATACAGATAGTATGAAAAATAAAAATAAAAGGCCCATGCTTCGTACAATCCCCCTCTACTCACTAGAACCCCTTTTTGGTGTGAAAAGACCAAAAACCCTTACTGAAATTTGGTTTTTATTTTTTTAAAGATTATGGACGGTTCGGCGCACAGTTGATCGAATCTCGTTGCGCCAAACTGGTCAAAGTTTACTCAGACACCCCAAATTATGTTTTGACCAGGTTCGACCAAGCGTGGGCCGATCCAAATCGATCAGCTGTGCGCCGAACCCTCTCCACCGTCCAGTCAACGGCTAAATTTTTGAATTCTCCCCAACGGTTATAATTTTAACGGTTTCGATTGTTTTAAATCAACGACTCATGTTCGATCACACCTATTATAGATAAGTGCAACAAGTCATACAAACCGAAAAGTCTAAAAAAACAATTCGTGCAATGAATAAATCGAATCGTTAAAAATCAGTTAAAATGAAACAACTAGTGTTAGCCATACTAGTGTTAGTAAAGAATAAATCGAATCGTTAAAAATCCGTTAAAATTAAACAACTAGTGTTAGCAAAGAATAAATCGAATCATTAAAAATCAGTTAAAATTTAACAATTCAACGTCCAACAACAATCAGGGAGGTTCAGCTCTGCCAAGTGCGAACCGGTTCGGCGCACGCATAACAGGTTCGCACACGCTTGGCCGAACCGTACTTAATGTTTAAAAAAAATGTTTTAAATTCAGAGGTATTTTGGGAATAAAGGGTGGTATGGGGGTTGTACGTATTGAATTTTCACAAATTTTTAATGTTTACTTGCAGGGGGTGGTATCAGAAACCTGAGGGAAGTGTAGCTTGTAAAGCCCAGCTTCACAAGCAGCCCAGCCCAATGATGCAACCACTTCTGCCAAACAATTGTTTTTGGTGGGTCTTGCGCACCCGGACCCGTTGAAAGTGGATACACGCGGGTCGTCCTTTGACCCGAGGTATATATGTTCTTTTTAACACTCTCTCTTTCTCAGAAGTGCAAGACTCCCTCTCTCTTCTTCTTGATTCTCCGTTCTCTCTCTCTCTTCTTCTCTATTTTCGTCGGAACCCTAGATGAGATGAAGCTCTCACCTCCGGTGATGGAAGCTTCGTTTCACTATGGTTTCTCACTGATGATGATCGTTGATGATGATGAAACAAAACCCCTATTGTTTTGTTCTGAATCCCTTTGATCTGAGGCTTTGATAAGCTCTTCTCACCTCGCGATGAACTTTACACTTTTGGAACCCTAATCTGCTTCTGAAGTGTTTGATTCACCTAATCAAACCTTCAGAACACTTGTTAAGGTATCGACCCTCCCTCTTTACACTTCTCCTTTCGTTGATTTTGTGTGTTTCCAGAAACCCTAATTTTGGAAACCCTAACTTCTGATCTGTTCAATCCTTGCAGGTACTTGAAGATTGAGAGTGATTCTTACCACACTTAGGTAAAGAATCACACACTTAAACTTCGGATTTACTCTTTCTGCACTATGATTGTTCAAACCCTAATTTTGTTCACTGTTACTGTTTGCATGTGCCACTGAGACTGTGAACTGATACAAACTTTGTGATTTCACCCTTGAAATCATCCTACAAAAGCAATAGTATAGGTAATCACTTCCTCTATATATCCTTCTATAGTTCTTTCTTCTTCACCTTAAGTGTAGCAAACCCTAATCCTCTGATTTACTTGTTTGCAAGCACTTGCTGTGATTTGATGCAATTCTTGAGACTTCTTTCTCAAAATTACAACTATGTTGACATACAAGGTAAATCCCTAATACTCTTCTTTCTTCTTTATTTCTTCAGTTTGTTTAATTACAAAACAAACTCTCACCCTTTGTTCCTCTCTTGTTTGCAAGGTATCAATCCACTTGATTGTTCTTGGCAAACTCAAAGTTCAAAGGTTGAAGATAATGGAGCTTACGGTTTTGTAACAGGGAGTTGTAAAAGTAGAAAATAGAAAACTTTATTGAAAATGTATGATATGTATGTATATTATTTACAAGGACTCTGTGTAATATATATACACAATCACTACGCACTAAACAGACATGTTCGTTGGAGAAAGTTAGTTAGAGTTAACTAACTCCAACCAAATAAACCGTATTAGGATCTCACTTAACAAACTTTTAATTTTTAGAAAATGTGTTTGTTTGTTAGTTAGTTCCAACGGTCACATTGGTCCGACGGTCATATTAGTTTGACTATTAGGTTTTTTATAATACCAAAACCCAATAGTACGAATCATGGGCCAAATAAAAATACCAAAACTTGGACTTAATCTAATCAACCCAATAGTAATAATTCAGATTCTCCTCCTAGTCTATGAATTTGGGCTTTCCACAATGCACGGGTAGAAAATATTTCTTTGTAGGTTTATTTCCATGTGCTCACAAGGAAGTCATGGTCACGGCATCATCCTCGTCTTCAATGAGATTTGCCCTCAAATCCTAATAGTACTAGCGCCTTGTTTTGTGCATTGCTCGAGGCAAAAACTCTAGTTAATACAGAGTTGTTGGGCAAAATTTGTTTATTAAATCTCTAGTGAGCCCCCGGAGCCCAACTCACCTAAACTTTTTAATTTAAAAAAAAAATTGTTTATTTTTTTTTTTTGGTCTAGGGGTCTTTGACCCCACTCCGGTGTCCAGGGGAAAGGGGTAAAAAAAAATTGTTTATTAAATTGCAACGTGAGAAAACATTATTTAAATTGAAATTAAATATTAATTATAAAAAAAACGTGTGTAAAAAAAGACGATTGTGAACTTAAAAACTAAAATAGATGTGAACATATTTGTCACAAAATTATTTTTTTCACCAAATCGATTTTTTTTGGAATGAACTCTCAATATTTGAAGGGTTAATTTTTTTATTATAATTAATTGAAATGTGCAGGTCGGAAGTAATGTTGTTTTGAAAGCAACTGTCATAATCCTATGGTTTAAGTTGAATTGTTGTTGGGTAAAACTTGTTTCATGATCGTAACACGAGAAAACATTGTTTAAATTGAAGGTAAATATGAGTTAAAAAAAATGTGTAATAAAAAAAGGCGATTGCGAACTTAAAAACTAAACTAGAGTGTGTACATATTTGTCACGAAATTATTTGTTTTCAAAAACTCTAATTAATACAGAATTATATTCTACTCGGGCATTTTGAAAAGCCCAAATTCGGTAGGAACTCTAATTAGGAACTCTACTCAGGCACTCTAATTAATACATAATTATATTCTACTCGGGCATTTTGGAAAGCCCAAAAACTCAATCAATCAGCTTTGTCGGCCCATGTGGTTATCTCTTTCCAAAAACTCTAATTAATACAAAATTATTGTTGGGCAAAATTTATTTATTAAATTGCAACGTGAGAAAACATTATTTGAATTGAAGTTAAATATAAATTATAAAAAAAATGTGGGTAAAAAAAGACGCTTGTGAACTTAAAAACTAAAATAGATGTGTACATATTTGTCACGAAATTATTTTTTTCACCAAATCGATTTTTGAGGAATCAACTCTCAATATTTGAACGGTTAATTCTTTTTATAATTAATTGAAATGAAATGTGCAAGTCGGAAGTAATGTTGTTTTGAAAGTAACGGTTATAATCATAAAGGTAAGCGTGTATAACAAAGGGGTCACGGGTTCAACACTTGTGTGCCACACTTTTTTTTTTAACTTTATTAGTAACAATGTCCTTCATATTGGCATGTAAGCACCATGTGGTAGCCAGCTATTGGTGTTGTCGTGGCACATGTTAAAGCCATGTGGCAGTGGTGATATGGAGCGATGATGTGGCATGTCAGTGCCATGTGGCATAAAGAGCCGAAAACATGTTGACATGTGGCAGTGACATCATTGATGATGCATGCCGACATCATCTCTGTTAGCCACCTCATTTTTTTTGGATGGAAAGTTAACATAGGGACTTAACTGTAAACGTGTAATATTTGCAAGGGTCATTTTAAAGTTTTTTTACATGGGCTTAAATGGATTTTGGCCATATTTGCAGGGGCCGAACATATATTTAAGCCTTATATATTTTCACCAAATCGGTTATTGAGGCACACACTTTGCATGTTTGGATAGTTGAATCTTTTTGCGAACACTAAAGAATCCAAAAATACACTACTTAGTATCTTACTTTACATATTTTTTGTTTTGGAATTATTATTTTCACCGAACCGATCACTGAGGAACAAACTTTGCTTATTCAAACATTTAAATAATTTATTCGATATTGAGGAATGAACTTTGAGTATTTCAACGATTAATTTCTTTACAAACACTAAAGTATCTCAAAACACACTGCTTAGCATACTATTTACTTTCAACAAAGTTATTGAAGAACAATCTTTGCGTATTTAAACAACTAAAATTTTGTTCGGACTCTAAAGTACCTTAAAACACACTGACTAGCATCACACTTTACATAACCCTATTGAATTTTTATTCACTTTTAGTTCCCACAATTTCCTCTATCAATGACTTTAATCCTCTATGGTTTTTTAATTGCGCTCTTTTAGGCCTTTTAAGTTTTAACGACGCTTCTAAGTGTCATTAAAAATTATGAGGGGCTAAAAACATTGATAGAGAAAAATATGATGACTAAGGCCTGTTAGGAAGACCTTATTTTTGAGCTAATAAAAACAAATTATGTAGATAAATAAATTTGTATGTTAATTCATAAGTTCTCACTAATGAAAGTTGTATCTCCGTAAGCTGTTTTTTCATAAACTACCTTAATAAACTTATGAGTAATACATAAAAGCTTATTTACTCGCATAAACTATTTTTCATAAGCTCAAAAATAACCTCTTCCAATTAAAGCCTAGAAGTGAATGAATTTTTTTTAAAAAAAATTAAAAGTAAAATCTCAAATTTTATAGACCAAAAGTATATTTAATCTGTTTAAATAAATGAAGTCTCGGTTAAGAAAAAGTATTGACCGTACGTGGCATGTGCAAATCACGTGTGACCTCATCCCTCCCTGTGAAGTGGGAAGTAGCAGAACAACGCCGCATCCATTTGGAAATTCCAAGGGGAATATCATGTACTTGTTGACTGCGAGACCCTCTTTTAGACCTCAATTGATATCTTCTTCTTCTTCAACTTCTACTTCGTCCTCTTCACTTTCTCCCGTGTCATTCAGAACTCGTTCGCCCTCATCAATTAGCTTTTCCAGAAATTCAACGCATAAAGGAAGATTATCTTTCAAAGTTGAAGCATACGATTCATCCAAAAATGACAATCCTAACCCTGCTGGTGACTCCAAACCCCCTAACGGCACTCTGGTACTCCTTCAAGTTTCAATTTTTGTTGGAAAATGTATTTTTGAATTTTATACTATGCTCAAAACCCTAGTGATAATTTTGATAGATAATTTAAGTGAAAAAGCGTTTACTTTTGTGTAAGCTGTTATCTGTTTGAGTTTCTGATTAGTGATTATATGTTTTGAAATCATCAGTCAAAGAGTAGGAGAGAAATCTTGCTGGAATATGTTAAGAACGTGCAGCCAGAATTTATGGAATTGTTTGTGAAAAGAGCATCTCCAAAGGTATAGTGTTGTTTTGTTATGAATATGAACGATTCCTTTATTGATTGCTTTGTGAAAGTGGCTATTGGTTTTTCATGCCATACTCTCTTAGTGAATGGTACTTCTTTTGGTGATCAGGTTGTGGATGCAATGCGACAAACAGTGACAAATATGATTGGATCACTTCCCCCTCAATTTTTTTCTATAACGATTACCACCGTAAGATGATGATTTTTCCCTCCTTTCTTAACTAATTTTTACTATCTTTTATTGAGTTAATGATAAGCAGTTTCTGCAAGTTGATTATGTTTGAGAGTATGGCTCTTGGCTCATATATTGGTTACTTTGATGAAATGTATCTATGAACTGGGTGGGGAATTTTTTTTTGCTTGATGATGTTTAGTCCCTGAAATTTGCGTTTTCAATTATTATCTTTCAATTATTTTGTTAGAGGATTTACAAATCCTCAAAATTCTAATTATACTTATTACCTTTGCTTCCATTGTTAACATTCTTTGAGAATTTCAGAGCCTTTTGTGTGTTCTACCTTTAGAGTACCTTTATATTTCTCCATGCTCCTTACTTATTTCAGTGGAACAAATCCTCAAAATTCACAATTATACTGGCTGTTTTACCCCAGGTAGCTGAAAACCTCGCACAGCTTATGTACAGTGTCATGATGACTGGATACATGTTCAGGAATGCACAATACCGATTGGAACTGCAAGAAAGTTTGGAACAAGTTGCTCTTCCTGATGTGCAAGACAAAAAGGTAACATTATTTCTTGTCCTTCCCTGAATGGGATTTTGTAGAACTTTTGAAGATATCTAAGTAAAGGTATGCAACTCATTCTGATTGTCAGATGACTTATTTGGACCTTCTGGCTCAGTAGTTTCTAATATCATTTAATATCTTTGACTATTTTGAATATAGGAAAGAAAAATACGATAGGACTTCCGTTAGTATGGGCTGGGCTAGCAGAAAAGAAATAGTCTTGTTATTCGGTACTCGGTAGATTAATTTCAGGCCCAAGATTGAAGTGTATTACTATTAAGGACTTGTTTGATTGTACTTTTGCTTTATTGTTTTTGAAATTTGTTCTATAAAATAATTTTGAAGATCTGTATTTCAGACTAAAATGGGTTGTAGAGACAAGAAAACCAAAAAACCACTTGATAAATTTTCATCGAGAACAATTTTAAAAACAGAAAATAGAAAACCCGTTTGTTTGTATTTTAGCTTATCTTCATTGACAAGCTTTAGCATTGTGTTTCTTCTGAGACCTTATAGGAAACAGTTGTAGAAAACAATTATCACAAAAGAAACTATCGAATAAGTTTTGTATTTTTTTAGTTTCTAACATCAAAAAGTAGTTTTTAAAAACACTAACCAAACAGAGCCTATGTCTTCAAAATTTGGTATTCAAGAAATCACTTTGATGACTAAATAGCCGTGACATCTTCTTTTCAAGACCTATGACGTCGTCATGGCACCAAGTAAATGTTTTAGTCTGTTAATTTATTCAATTAATACTAAAAATGTTGCAGGATATTCCAGACTATGCACCTGGGACACAAAAGAATGTTTCAGGCGAAGTCATTCGGTGGAACAATATTTCTGGGGCTGAGAAGATAGATGCTAAAAAGTACATTGAATTACTTGAAGCGGAGATTGAGGAGCTGAATCGTCAAGTTGGGAGACAATCCAGCAATGCACAAAATGAACTGTTGGAATACCTAAAATCTCTTGAGCCTCGAAATTTGAAGGTTAGTTCTACTTTCCTTTCTCAATATAAATACCTATTCGCCTTTGTCCAGCTGATGTGTGCTTTCTGCTTAGCGTACACTTCTAAAAGTTGATCTTACTATAAGCTATTATTAGGATCAATTCTGAAAATATGGGCTAATGCAAAATTTATTATCCAATGACTATTGTGTTTTGCAATTGTTGAACCAGTATTTTATTGAGTATCTGGAATTGCATTTCTGTCCAGGATTAGGTATTAGTATGGAGTTTATGTACTCACCACAATTATATGCCCACTGTTGTTGATTTACTAGAGCAGGTGCTCTACCGATTGTGATATGTGCTTCTATTACTTTGATCGGACATCCCATTCAGATGATTAAACTTAATAAATTCAAGTTTTCTTCTCATTCTCTTCGGTTAGGATTTAGGAGCGCATTATTTATTAGAATATGTCAATTATGTGCTTAACCCTTAACCCTTCTTTACCATGTAGGATTTGACTAGTAGTGCTGGGGAGGATGTTGTGGTTGCAATGAATACATTTATAAAGCGGCTGATGACTGTTGCAGATCCTAGTCAAATGAAGGTATGCCGCCTCAATATCTCTCAAGTCTTGATTTGTCTTTTTTTTCCACACCCCATTTTTGAATAATTGAACTAGTAGCATGTGCTCTTCAACTATGTGAAGATGCTTTTTTTATCATTAGACATAGAACTGGGCACCCCAGGTTTACAACATTCCCATACCTTGCGCGCCAACCACTGGTGCTAGGCTTTGGTAGATGTTATTTTCTTTTAAAACTTGAATAATTGAACTTGTAGTACACGTGACATAGGAACTAGTATATTTATTAAAGTATAGAATGCAAAACTTGGACGGTCTGCACCTCCCAATACCCAAGGGCTCTTACTCTCTAAGTTGACAAAATGCCCCCCTCTAATCCTTTCCTCTTATTTATATACATCATACATCATAGTCTAACCCTTTATCAACTCTCTAACTAACTAAAGGGCTAACCTATCAGAAGATTAGATTTTTTTTTTGGTACAACAGAAGATTAGATTTTTATTTATGTGAACTAAGCACCACTACTAAATTCTTCAAATTGATTTATGGACCTATGTGTGATTTATTGAGGGGGTAACCTCCTCCTCTTTGCTGTAAGTAGTATCATTCCAAACAGTTGCATGACTTGCTTTAATTTTGATTTTTCATAGACTAGTGTGACTGAGACTAGTGCACCTGAACTCGCCAAACTGCTTTATTGGTTAATGGTGGTTGGCTACAGCATTCGCAACATTGAAGTTCGCTATGACATGGAAAGAGTACTTGGAACTCCTCCAAAGCTGGCTGAATTACCGCCAGGTGAAAATATTTAAGCAGCCTTCATAAAGTCTATCATTGAAACACTGTTTCCCGCAACTTGGAGCCAAATGCACGAATTAGATTTTACATTTTTATGTTGATTGGTTGAAGGCTCAGTCATGACCTAAAGAAGGCCGTGTTTTTCAGATGCCTCGAAATATTGGTCTCCTAATAGTTAATGTATGGGATGACCTTTTTTTTTTTTTGCGTAGAATGAAACTTAGTCTGAGTTATGCTAACAATATCCAGGTTGATTCCTGTAGTGCAGAAGTACTATCCTTTGATTTATATATAACTTCTTTGACACCATGATGAATTATTTAAATACAGCAAGGACTGTTGGTTTGTTTCATTGTGGCTTTGTCCATGGTTGGGAACTTCGCACTTCCTTGGTAGATCGCTCTTACACACAAAAAGCATACTCACTTCCTTTTTCTTTCTCAAAAGCATGAAACTTATTTTCTTCCTCTCTCTCGTTCGTTAAAAATTGCAAATGCCTCGTATTCTTCAAATTATTTACATTCTTTTATAATAATCTTAAAATTAAAAATATATTAAGCATAAATATTCTCTTATCAATGTCTATAAATTACTCTCAATTATGGTAAAACATTTCTATATCTTTCATTCTACTCCCCTCCCCTCCCCTCTAAGCACTCCCCACCCCTCCAAGCTCCCAAACAGACCCTTAAGCTTATAAAAAAAATAGACATTTAAAAAAGGAGTGAGAAAATATCCAAGTTGTTGAAAAAATGCAAATAGACAAGTTGCTCGATCATTAATTACTCTTACTAAGAGCAGTAGTACTAGCTAATACCTTTTTGACTTCGTTTAGATTGTCTTATTGACATACTTGTGAGAATATTAGAAAGAAAGAAAGAAAAAAAAAAACTTACGAAAATAGTTTACGACATATTGACATGCATCTTACATATAAAGCGAAGGTTGTCCTGTAGTAGTTTGCTGCAGCTTTTACAACCGGCTACACTTGATTACTACCCTACCCATTCGTGTGGTAATGCCACGTTGCCATGGGTAACACATTTTTTTACTCTTCACATGACATTCATGTTAGCATGGCATATTAGGCTACTTTCCCTTTGTTTTCCCTATTTTTATATATTTTGTTATTTTAAATTTTAGGTCAATTTTTTGGATGTTCTAATAGGTAAAGTTTGTACTAATAAGGATTGGTCCAAGTGATAACTCAAGTTGTAACTAGACTTGGATCCCACCTCAAGGTCTCCGGTTCGAATATTGGGTGTGGCAAACACTCTGTTGGGAGGGGAGAACCACATAGGCCGACAAAGTCGCATACTCATGCCAACTGAGTTCCCAGCGTAGATTAGTATCGTGGCCCGTCTGGGAAGCTGTGTGTACCAAAAACATGGTAACCAAAAAATAGGTAAAGTTTGATACTTAATAACTGGTTTAGTGAAAAAGTCATAATTTTCAAACAAAATATGCAAAGTTTGTTACTCAATAACCAGTTAAAAAAAAAAAATTTGTCAGGAAATTTGTAAAGTGTGTGATAAGCAGTATGTTTTAGGGTGCTTTAGAGTCTAGAAAAATTGTACTGTTCAAATGCGCGAAGTTCGTTTCTCAATAATCGGTTTCGTGAAAAGAAAAAATAATTTTGTCACGATATACGTAAAGTGTGTGCTGAGTAGTATGTTTTACGCAACGTTCGTTCCTCAATAACCAGTTTAGTGAAAAGAAAAAATAATTCTATAACAAAATATATAAAGTGTGATACTAAGTATTGTGTTTCAAGGTACTTTGGAGTCTAAAAAAACTCAACTGTTCAAATACAAGAAGTTCATTCTTCAATAACCAGTTTGATAAAAAGAGAAAATATTTTATTGACTAAATACGTAAAATGTGATGCTAACCAATGTGTTTTCGGTACTTTAGACTCGAAAAATGTTTAGATGTTTGGACATGAAATTAAATGGTAAATTGTTTCAACCTTCAATATCGAAGTTCTCAAAGAAAATAAATTGTAAGTCGATGACGTTCTTAAATGTGCATATATGCAGCCCCTCCGACGAATGTTGTTTACGTCTCTATCGTTAAGAGGAGTGACATCAAGAAGCATTTTATATTATATATGTAATAAGAGAAATAAATTTGTCTTACAAAATTCAGTTGCGTAAATATACTTGAATACATCGATAAATAACATTATAATTTAAAATAATATAATATAATATAAGTCGAGCAAGGTCATAGCACTAGTATAAACAATTTTTAAGTTAACTAAACAAGCTCTCTAGGATAGCTTGTCACATGTCTACACTCCAGCGAATGCTCAAGTCAATTATCCAAAACATCCTCTTGTTTTTATCACGGGATTAGGCTAAAGAATGGTGACCAACATATGCAATGAAAATCTTACATTATTGAATTGAGTTTTATATTCATGAAATTATATTAACTTAATTTTGCGCGAGTTCTTAAGCAATCACATAACTCTAATACAAAGTGATTGTTGTGTATCAGGTTCTATGAGGTTTTTTGTTCACAACCAAAGAAAATTGTATTTCTATGAGGTTTTTGTTCACCCACCTCCTTCTCTCCTCCCAGACCCCATAACCCCTAAAACCAAGAAATACCCCGAAATTTAAAAAAATTGAAGATTTCGGATTTACCTCAAATTATGGTAAATCCGATTCATAAAATGGGGTTTTGATTTTAAGTTTGGGATTTTTGATTTCATCATACGCAGAGTAAATCAGGTTCATAATTCTAACCGGATTTACTCTACCTATCGCAGTAAATCAGGAATCCAATTTCTTATTTTGGTAAATCTGAGAGGGGGTTTTGGGGATTCCCGAATTTACCAAAAATTTAGGTAAATTCGTTTAACAATTTACGAACCGAATTTATGTGATAAATTCGGATGGATTTCCGGAAATATCACAATTGAACCGAATTTAGCTTTTGTTGGGAGTTTTAAGGGTCTTTTTGTCCAAAAGTGCAAAATGGGGGTGGGTGTGACAAGTAGGGGGTGAAAAAAAACATCCTATCCATGATTATCAACACCGACCCATACTCCAAGTGGCATATCATAGCGATTTATTCGATATGTCGTATCAAAAACAACCACATCTACAAAAGCTTCATATGCTCGAATTGAATCACCAAATGCCCAAATAATATGCTCCAATTTGTTGTTTTCATGAATTGTGAAATCATATTGAAAAGCATCATCTAGCTTTCAAACTTTTGCATAATCTAAGGACATTTGAAGCATCATTATCATTGTTAAACACTTGGCCTTCACGAGGAACCACAAGGAAGTCAATCTGAGCCAGAGAGCTTCATTCCCCCAATCAATATACAATTGGCGTTCTACTGAATTCCTTGGTCAATAACAATTCAACTGCGCTCCATCAAAAGTCTAATAATGGAAAATAGTAATGGTTTGGCCGCTTAGAAGGCACTTTAATGCTCCTAAACAACATTTAAAAGAATTCGATTAACATAACTCATTTATTTATTTGAATGCTAATGGCTACAACAAATATATACTATTTAGTTTCTACCTAAAATTAGTTACAAGAAATATATATTTAGTTTCTCTTATATTGTGGATCGGGAGAGTATAAAATAATTTGTGAGGACCACGGTCCCCACCAGCTCCTTAAAAGCTCCACCCTTGGCCTTCATAAAGTCGGTAATCGAAATACTGTTTCCCGCAACTTGGAGCCAAATGCCCGAATTAGATTTTACATTTGGCTCATGCTTTTCCCAACCCCCCCACCCACCCACCTACTCAACACACACCTCCAAACCCAGTAAAATGACCAAAATATCATTAATGAATAAAAAAAATTCCAAGCGCGTCCCTTCTTTTTCTCTAATTTAAGTGATGCGGTGAAGAAGACTGAACCCAGATGCAGACTACAACACCGTACCTGTTAAAATCACAATTTTTGTCAAACACTCCCTTTTCACATTTTTAACAAGTACGGCCCTATGATGCTGAACTGGTACATGTAAGGTGGTTATCTACCGAACAAAGGAAGTGAGAAGAGTATGAAGAGAAATTAAAGAAAAAATAGTGGAATTGATGATGATGATGATGATAATGATGATGATGATGATGTTCGAGGTTACAATACCTACCGTAAATGACACGAAGGCTTCTCTTGCTTTTTATATCTTGCTTTTTATATGCAAAACACGAAGGCGTGTTTATGTTGGTCACCGATGTTGGACTTGTGTGAATAAAAACACAACTCCGAGCATTCAACTATTTTCAACTTCTTGTAACATGTCTACACTCCACCGAATGCTTAAGATAATTATCCAAAACATGCTCTTGTTTTTATCATGGCCTTTTCAGCTCAAGAATGGTGACCAACATATGCAATGAAATTTTGTCAAAAAAAATGCATTGAAAAACTTACATTGTTTACATAGTTGTTGTAACATTTTTTAAACCATCAACCGATAAAAACCTACCGTATGAGTAACTTTTAAATTAGTTTAGATAAAAACAAATCACTTTTATAAAGCGTCATTTAATATTCGACTAATGTCATAAAAATCTTGTACAACAGCATATAGATTAAGTCCTTTAAAAAATTATGTCAACTTTGTATTGCGCTGAGTCATAGGCAATCATATATCGATTTCTCAACTTACTCACACTGATGCAACAGTGCATCCAGTAAGTTGACATCAGTGCATCCAATAAGTTGAAAATTCCATATAACTTAAGAAGCATCGCAAATGGATTTTCAAAGATGCATCAGTGCATCCATTTGCCATGCTTTTTAAGTTATATGGATGCACCAATGCACCTTTGAAAATCCATCATGTATCTTGACCCAAAAAAGAGTTACATTAGGTATGTGTGTACAAGCTTATGTCGGTGAAGCTTGTGATGGTTTACACAAGATAACCATTGATCAAAAGTTCAAACTAATCAATAGCCTACGATATAAGGTGCAACCACACACCTTGAAATGATGTTCAACTCAGAATGAAACGATATAGATGTGAAACATAATTAATGTGAATACATATTACACCTCAACATTTCTGTATACAAAGACAAAAACTTTAATTAAAAAATAAATATTAAAACAAAATTTGATTGGTTAATTTATCATCCATACAAGGAAGTCAATCTGAACCAAAGAGCTTCATTCCCCCAATCAATATACAATTGGTGTTCTACTCAATTCCTTGGTCAATAACGACTCAACTCCCTTCCCATCAGAGGTCTAATAAAGGAAAATAATTGTTTGGCCGCTTTGGGAATACACGTTTGAATAAATTCATACATATAGTATCACTTTGTGCTAGAGTCCCACTCAAAAGGCACTTCAATGCTCCTGAACAACATTTAAGAGAATTCGATTAACATAAACTCATTTCTTTGAATGCTAGCTACAAGCAATATATATTTAGTTTCTACCTAAAATTAGTTACTGCCAGAATGTTTATAGTGTGATTAATGGTAAAGGTTTCCAACATAACATACCGTGTGTACCAACAGGTTCTTTGATTCGACCACGAAGAGCACGTTTGGTATAAAGCTCTACAGGCTGCAATCATCACCCACAATAAAAATTTCGTTATGGTGACGACATAACAATTTTCAGAAATAGGGTTTTCAATACTCTACAATCATCAAGGCAAATTTTAATGAATTCAGAAACTGGGCAACATTATTTTCTTACCTTGAACCATTTAACATCCTCTGGATTATAAAACATGTGCTTTACAGAAGCTGTTTTCTTTGATACTCTTTGGGGGTAGCTGCACCACAGAATGTTATAAATTTCTAATTAGCAGCAAAACATAAACTTAATTGTGGATTGTCACAAATGCCAACTCCGAATAACAATAATTATATTTTTCCCCTGAATCAGTATTGCAAAGACATCAACCAAATAGACAATAGAACCACCAAATTATGCAAGGTTTTTGTTGAAGTTACAGGGTTTCAGAAAAAAACGGAAAGAACAGGAACTTTGAACTGTTATTACTGTTTGATACGATTGATGATTTGATACGTAACAGTAAGAGCCTTGTCTAATACAAGGCTCCATGTCCTAATTAAATAGAGAAACAAATCATGTCAATAAGCAATATGGGAACTAGTGCTAACAGATAAGCTAAGATAATTCCAGATATAAATAAGATACTTTCATATCATCCAACAGTTTTCAATTGATGGGTCATGGAAAACATCAACAAACATACCCTGTCAAAATAACGCGCTTAAGGATTATCCTATCTGGATCAACAGCTTTTAGGGAGCCAATAGCAGCCACTGCTGGTTCAGCATCCTCTCCAGCTCTCTTTAAGACTATTGTAGGAAGAGAAGGAAATGAAATTGGTGCATAAATTGAAGCAACTGAAAAACGTCCAGCATGGAGAAACCTCTCCATCTTGTTCTTGTTTGTGTTTATATACTCACTAGAGAAAATTGGCCTACAAAAAAAAAATTGCAATTGGTTATGATTTTTTCCCTGAAGAGATCTATCATGTCATCGTTGTTCATCAACCTGAATACCATACCTGCCAACAAATTGCCGAAACCCAACATTAAATATTAACTCTTCCTTGGATTTGATAGGTGCATCATATGTTTCGTGCTTCTTCACACTACAAAGTATGACTGATGTTAGTTCATGACACGTCATTCGAATATTCAGAAAGGACATCTTATGAGTAGGGCACTTAAAAGCATTGACAGCGAAAATAGTAACATGATAAAGCATAAACACACCTGAAATGAAGGACAGATACTTTAGACTCGTGTTTCAGCAGGCCACATGCTGTAACTGGGGTTGTCTTTGCGCATAACTTCGAAGCAACAGCACTAGGCACTTCCATAATATGAAGCCTAGCAAACGAGCCAACTGGAATACAGTCCTCTCTGATTTCTTGTTTCAATTCTAAAGCTTTAGCAAGAACGTGTTTTTGTGTTCTTCTAAAATTATTGAACTCAAAAATTCTGGCATAATCTTGTGGTAGAGATTCCTGATATTAGTAGAATTTTGTCAGATTCTTTTGCTATCAGTGGCAGTTACTACTATAAAGAATCTCCAAAAGACAAACATACTTTAGGATCCCATGTAGAAGTTCTAAAGGACTTGAGTCCCCTGTATTTTGCAAATCGCTTCCTAGCAGGGACATCAATTGGTGTATCTACTTCATCAGGAAATTCTGCAACAACATACAAATGACGAGCAACGAACCGAAAAGGATGTCATCATACAAATACGTATCAATACAACTGCAAATCATCCACAGGTTTATTCTTGGAAGGGTCATCTATGGCAAAATTCACAACTTAAAACACAGGCAGACCAAGCCTGAAAAGAAGATAAAAAAAAATACCCTCATCTGCAGCATGCGCTTCTTTAAGTTCCTTAAGTTCGTCATGTATCTTTTCTTTAGTCATGCTATCTACTTCCTGTAATCCAACAAAAAAATAATTCTGCATTAGTCTCTCTTAGGAGGCAGCCAACAAAAAGTTTTTTTGACCCCAAAATAAGCTATTCGAAGACGTAATTAATTATATACTCTTCCAATTTTCATATTTGAATTTTCTAAAAGAATTTCCAGTGGCATGCGTTTATCAAGTCGTAATTAGTCATATATTCATTCCAAGTCTTATGTCACCAATGAATCCACAACATTTTATTATTGCAGAGTTTTTTCAAAGCTCACCATCATCACTGAATCATTGTCATTATCTTCCCATTTCACTGAAGCTCCATCATTGTCGAAATCTAAATACTCATTTTCTTTTTGACCTGAAAACACATCTTGTGTTTCATCCAACACCATACCATCATCATCATCTTCGTTATCACAATCCAACTCCTCTTCATCAAAATCATCAACAATCCATGCAGCCTGAAAATAAAGATAAAGACCAGATACAAATTACTTCCATACTAGATACTTTAAATTAATAAGGGCGACAAAAACCATTCGGAAATAAGTGAAAAAAGAAACAAGAACATACCTGATATTCTGAAGTGCCAAGTGGAAGTTTCCTCTTTTTTATCTTCTTTTGCTTTTGATCTTCATCAGCCTTTGTTATTTCAGCCTCTGTTGGCCATGTCTGATAACAAGGAACAATATCACTCAAAATGTTAAACAAAAGAATCTTACTGTTGAGATATTGAAATACGTTATAGATTATCCTTTTCCTGATTATTAGGGATAGATAATTGGATCCTATCATTATAGGATCCTGATAGGATCAGTCATATTTAGATTATATCTCTCAAGTATATAAATATATGTAAATAGAACAGTATATCCAAATGATGCATCCACTAATTTGAAAAAACTTTGGAGGGGAGCTGGTTCTTGGCAAAAAACCGTGAAGTCAACCAATAGGCAAAACTGATGGCTAATTTTGGCTAATCATCAAACATTTTCTGTCATTTTGTCATACAATCATGCATATACCTAACAAATTCTACATGTTCAAATAAAAGGATGTCAGTTACGGAATTATATAAGTAGAGAAGCTCAGAAATCAAATATTACAATTGAAGAATGGTAATAGTAGAAATGAGATCAAAATATATACCTGCTCTCCGGCAAGAGGATCAGGTATATTCTCGGCAACTAAATCTTCCTGTTTCATAGGATCTGGTACCAGCAAACGGATGTCCTAAAACATTAAAAAGGAGGAAAGGCAAGGAAAAGTAGATGTCTAAATTAAAATAAATTAAGTGTAAAAAAACTGAAAATGTTGCACATGCAAGTGTTGCATGAACAACAGATGAAAATATTCAGTAAATCAAACTTAAGAGAGTGAAGCATATCCGTGTTTTCAGATTAACAAAAGAAAAAACTACTCTCGCCAATTTAAATTGCTGTATTTCGATATTCACGGAGATGATTTTATTTCGGGGCTTGACAAATGCATATCGCATGATTTAACATACTGCTATATCTTTACATTATATATATATATATATATATATATATATATATATATATATACAAAACCCATACCTCCAAGTCCTGATTTTTCCTAGAATTCAAAGGAAAGGGATCTTTAAGAACTTCAATTTTAGACAGTTGAAAATCTCCTGCACCGGATACATGAACCTGAACAAACAAAATGTCAGACAACCAATACCTTGATGCAATTATAATTTATTCCATGACCTTGCCGATTACCAGTTGATTCACAGAGAGGCTACGAGAACAAAGGTAACCAGTCAGAAGGAGAGTGCATTTGTCAGAATTCCCTTCATATACTGCATCAACCTGTAGTTTAGGGTGGTGAGAAGCTATATGTAAATTGCCAGTATCAATCAACATATGGATCAGGATCACATTACAGTAGGGAATTTTACAAAGGGTGAGTGTGATCATAAATTCTTTATTAACTCTTCTAGCACTAAAAATATAATCTTCAGGAGGATACAAAATTACATAGTAATAAATTATCTCAAAAAACACAAGTAGGCTGTTGATCTAGAAGTTCAGAATTGCATGAGCATGAATCCAAACCTCGTGAGCCATAAGGTAAGATCGTTGAGTTCTCCAATGAGGAACTTTGGGTCTTTTCTCTTTAAAAAGCCGCAAGAACTGCAATTATAAAGAGGGAAGAAGTGAAAGGCTTAGACCATCGAACTAGACATGCATTGGATGATAAGTTCATCAAGTACAATGGGAGAAATAGTTACCCTGAGCAGCTCATCCTTTGTATCAGCTGGGTAAAATTTAAATTTAGAATCATTGGGAAGCTCAGAGGCAAGACTAGATGTGCACAATTCCTTTAGTTTATTTATTTGTTCTAGTTCGGTCGGCAGATCCTAGAATCATGAAATGAAAATTCCACATAAATGATTAAAACTAAATTTCTTTGCGAAATGATAATAAGCTTACGGAAATTAATCCATGAGTTCTAAAGATAAGATACACAATAACTTACCAAAATAAAGAGAGCAGTGCTTGGTAAACCAAGTGACCTAAATACAGAAAGGCATTGAGTTCCAAATGAATCGATGTAGTAAGAATGAGTTTCTTTGCAAGAAGATTCTTCAAAGGCCACAAAAACCAGTAGATCAGCAACCTATGACATAAATAGTGTCCAACGATAATCAAAATCCACATTTTTCACAACCTAAAACTAAAGTCCTTGAAACAAAGCAAATATAAAATTAATACCTTGACCATTTCCATGCATGACAGTAGATCACCATGAGGTGCTTTTAGTACCTGTAACTTATAACATTAGTGTAAAATCCCATCACCCGCTACATATGAGAAAATGACTATACAAAAACTCAAAATGCATCATTAATCATTAAATATTCATTAAACATGTTTAAATTACAACCGTTGCCCTCAATTCCCATTTAACCAGGTGCAGCTCTATATTCTGATATATGAGAATGAATATCTTTTTAAATTCATAACCCCATACCATTCAAAATAATTGTTAACTATGATGCACGGATACTTCAGTTTTGTTGTTGTATTTGTATCCGATACGTCATGAGTATATGTCAGAGTTGGCTTAAAATATTAATCTTACTTTTTTTAAAAATAAAAGCCCACATACGTCGTAAGGACATCTTCAGTACACCTTATAAGCACAAGAACAAAGATAGCCTGAGTCAAATAGCACAAGAGAGAAAACAACTATCCCCAGTCTTCGTTTCACAAGTGTAACTTTATGTGCCTCTCTGTTTTATTATGCTAGCCAATGTTTCGTTGGGTCTATGTGCCTATGTATTTTCTATTATTTTGTGAATATTTTGTTTTTTTATAAACAAATTCTAGACATATCATATCCTATGTTTTTCAAGGAAGTTTGTATCGCCGTATCGGATTCGTATCGTATCCAATACTCGTATCGTATATGTGCATCATAGATTGTTAAATATCAATTATAAAGTTTTTTAGCTATTAACTCAATCCATGCTGCATATACAAACAACTCAACAAATTTACTGATACACAAAGAATAAGGAAGCAATAAGATTTACCGTTACTCTTGTCCTAAATTCAGAGGAGGCAACTGTCCCTGACCTAGCTGCAGAAGAATCCTTAGATAACAATAACAAGAGATTTTCAGCAAGTCGTTCTAAACCAGCAGAAGCACATAGTGGAAATAGAACCTGTGAGAAAAAAAAAAAAGGTCAATAGAGTGTGTTAGGGCATATGAAAGGAGTTTATTGTGAATATTCAATAAATAAATCGCCATGATTTACTCACTATTACTCGAGGAGGACTATTAGACCCACTCAATTCTCTTTTTTCTTTCAAAACCGCAGCCCTTTTTTGATCACGTATCTGTAAATTTACACTAATAAGTGATTCTGAGTCTCTGATATTAACTATAACCCACAATGAAGAATGGAGAATAGAAACAAAGACAAATACCATTTTATTTCTCTGAAGTCGAGCTTCACGAGCTCCTTTGCCAACATTGCGTTCTGTTTTTGCGGTTGCGATTCTATCTAAACAATCCAATCGAAGAAAAACGAAAGTTAATTAATTAAGGTAAAATTGAATAAAGGTATTATGAGATACTGACCTTTGACGGAGGTTTTGTGAATATTGCGAGATGATTTAGAGGAGAAACGTGACTTGTGAGCTTTATTGACTTGAGCTCGAGTCTCTCCCATGGTGTTCGCACTGAGATGGGAGCTGTTGCCGCCAAAACCCTATTTTGGAAACGACACTAACAAACAAAACCCTTTTGAATCTTCCGGTGACCCGTCCTTTTTTTTTTTTATACAGACCCGTCTTGTTTAACCTATCTTTTTTTATGATAAATCTAACCTATTTTAGTGATAGAATTAATTAATTAATTAATTAAAATAAGGATAGAAATTTATCAAAAAGTATAGATAACAAATATTTCTTATTTTATTTTCTTAACATCAATTTTTCTTAGTTTGATGAAAATATAAGCTTATTTAATGCAAGCTTTTCAAAATAATTAAAGACATGTTCAGCAAAAAAATTAGACAAAATTACATTAGGAGTCCTTTAAGTTATTTAATTGTGACAAATTTGCCCTTTAAATTTTTTGTACACATTGGTACGAAAAAACTTAAAAGGACAAACTTGTTACAATTAAATAACTTAAAAGGACAAACTTGTCTAAATTTTACTTTTTTTTTGTTTGCTCTGTCTAATATTCAAATAGTGTACTACACAACACATTGTCTACTGTCTAATACGTGTCAAATCTAATACTAACTTGTTTGCAAATCAAATGGACCATTGATAACATGTTGCTGCCAATAGTAATCTAGATTAATTCTTTTTAGTAGTAATTTAGTTGGATAATTTTTCTCATTCTTTTAATGCCTGCTTTTTAACATTATTATCTAGATAAATCTACTATAAATATAAATATATATCATCAACCCACCACTAAAATTACGATATTATCCCTTTCACTTTTTTCTCTCACTCACTTTTATCATTAGTGGGTCTCACTCTTATATCATATTTTAATTTTTTTATTTCACTTTAAAACTTACTCTTCTCCTTCATCTCTCTCACCTTTTTCACTTTTCTTTACTATCAACATAATCAAATACTCACTACACAATTTTTTTCAGAAAATTAATTTTTTGTTAAAAACAGTAGTTCCATAAAATTAATATTAAATTATGTAGAATTTACTATTTACTATAATCTACTCAAACTACTAAACCCAATTAATTTAACCACTACCATTTGTCAAAAAAAGCGATACCGCTTGCAAAAATTCTAAAATAATTTTTTCTAAAAAAATCAATAATTAAATTTCATCCACTTTTTTCGTGAGCCACAGGAGAGTAATAACAACAATGTCAACGAAAGTGCCAATAGGAGTGTCAACGGGAGCAGCAGGAGTGCAAATGGGAGCACCAAAACGCAACAAAAGTTGTGTGCCGCCTGTCGCACTAACGAGCGCAGTCAATTTTTTTGAAAAAAAACACACTTTATTTTTAAATTTATTTCTTCTACAAAATCAGTAATTAAATAAACTTAATGAAATTAATATTAAATCATTTAAAATTTATTATTTACTTTAATCTAATCTAAACTACTAAACTCAAATAATTTAATCACTACTGATATCAAAATAAGCGATACCACTAGCAAAAATTTCAAAATTGTTTTTCCTAAAAAAATCAATAATTAAATCCATTCACTTTTTTCATGAGCCGCACCGGAGCAGCAACGACAACATCAACAGGAGTGCCAATGGAAGCGCTAACAGAAGCAGCAGCAGGAGGGTCAACAACAACAGCAACCAGAGCGCCAACAGTCGCACAAACGAGAGAGCCAACGGGGGCGGCAACAGAAGCACCAACAGAAGCGCCAACGGGAAGCGCCACTATCATAGAAAGATACAACTATTATTACATCTCATTTTCTTTTTTCCTCATTTTTACTCTATTATTAATATTATAAGATCATACCGATTTTTTAAAAAAACTTTTTGCAACGCAACTATTTTAATAAAATTGAAATATCGTCTTTTGTGGAGTTTTCCCTCTTTCTTTTATTATATTTTGCAACTTTTAATGTGTTAATAATTTCGTAGATACTTATAATAAATACACGGGTAAAATATTAGTCTCAACAAATATATGAAATAAACATCAGAACCCTCCGTTTTACATTTTATCACTCCGCTTTTCGTGACTCACATTTATTACCATGGATTTAATATCAATTAAAAAGATATGAGATTATCAACTATCAACTATATCTCTTATATCTTTTATCAAAACACCCACTACCAAAAATACCAAACTACCCTTCTATTAAACTAATATCTTTCTTACTCTAACTCTATCTCATTTTTCTATTTTTCATAATATATATACTTTAATTTCATATTAATATATCCCTTTTCTCTATCAATAAGTTTTATTTAATCTCTACTTGGAAATTTTGAAATTTAATAAAATTAGATTTTCTAATCTCTACAGGAAATATTACATATTGCTGGTAAATTTCACGGGGTGGTGTTCGGACTAACTCAATTACAATTTGAAACATTTTGTTTATCTACTTTAAATTAATTTTGATTTTCATGGAGTAATGTTTAGACTAATTAAATTATGTCTAAATTCATTAAAAAAATAACGCAAAAACAACCGTGTGTATGCACGGGTATACTGCTAGTTAGAAACAATATTAATCTTATTAACAAGTTTGAGGGCAAATTAGAAATCAACACCACTCATTAATAAAGACCATAAATTTGAACTTATTATTGAAACCCAATAGTATGATCAAGAAGATGCTAATGCATTGAGGGCTAGTATAGCTATGGATATGTAGAGAAAGACAATTTACGAGAACATGAAATTAGAGTGAATTAACTAATAATTCAATTGATTTTACTTTTCATAATCATAATCTTGATATTTTTTATTATTTTTGTCTTTGACTCTTGTAACTTCGACTGTATGGTATAGAAGTTCAGAAAGTATTTCTAAATCTCATGAATTCTTATGATACAAATCCATCAAAATTCAAAATACAAAGTCATGAAATTCATAAAGTTTTTTAAAAAAAAATCCATAAAACTTTTTTCTGCAAAAATGATAATCTAAAATCTCAAACCAATACACCCCTAAGAAGTTCTATAGTTCTCATCAATGTTATTAAAATCGAAGCAGGCGAGTCGAAGAAGCAATCACCTGGGTCAAATGGAGGCCAGGGGTTAGTAGTTGGCCGCATGACCCGTGACACTACTAAAACTCGTTAAAATTAGGCATGTTGTATATTCACATATCGCAGAGCTATGAATTTTTTTACCATACAATAAAATTGTCAAAAACTCACTACTCATTCATCATTGAAAACAAACTTCAACATTACACATAACTTAAAATTGAATAATATTCAACTCAACAACAACTACAAATATCATTCTTCATTCAACAACTTCAACATTACACATAACTTAAAATTGAAATTATGAAAGAACTTAAAGATAAATCAAAACAGTGCTTCTAAACTGAAATGAAAGATGAATGACAACCTTAATGTTAAAGTTAAACTGAATTAGAAAAAGAAAGATTGAAGGAAAGCTAGAAGCAATGATAAAACTCATAAAAGATGCATCGAAATTAAATAAAAACCTTAAAGTTAAATCGAACAAGAAAGATTGAATTCAAATTTACCTTTTGTTTAAAAAAAAACAGCAAAACGACGTCGTTTTACTTAAAAATAAAAACAAGCACAAATCAGCAACCCGGACCGGGTCAACACCGGGTCGAGGCCTTCCGCTCACGGGTCGCACCGAGTCTAGAACAACCACGATCCAATAGGTGACTCGAATCGACCTAGACACCGTTTCACGGTCGACTGGTCCGACCGACCGGGTCGGTCCGAGTTTAATAACACGGGTTCTCATTCAATTTTTAGAACATTATTTTTCTTCATGAACCAACCATTGAAACATTTTTTTTTAATGAAATGCCACCTTAACCTCTTAAAAATTTCATTTCCATTTTAAAAAATAGTCTCTCCCATATTCTTATATTTTGGGATTGAGGGAGTACCTTCTTTTTTTTATTGGTGATTATTGAGAGAGAGTACCTTGCAAAGTCTAAACTTCAATCACAAAATCAAGGCAGATCGGTATGAATATTTTTGTTTGATAATTCTTCCCGCATTATTTAGCTTGTTTGATTAACCATCTTGGGCTTGTTTGGATGAGCTTATTCGAGCTTATCTATTGACATAAGTACTTGTGAAATTGTTTGGAAAGAGCATGGAAATAAATAAATTATGACATTCGTAAAATTTGTTTTGATTAATTTCATGTTCTCCAAATGAGAGAGAACATGAAAGCGATTTTATGACTTATGTAAAATAGTTTAATATTATTTCATTTTTATTATATAAACAACTTACGACATGTGATATATAATAAGTGTTTATCTTGTAAGTCTTAATTAATTGTTTGTTTATCCAAACTACTCTCTTTTTTTTGTCAAAAAAGAAAAAGAAAACTACCTTATATTTGTTTTGTAAAACAATAAAAAAAAATAAAAAAAAATCAGAATATCAGATAGATAGATGCCCAGTCACTCGAAGCTTAGCATGGTGTGGTGATAAAGCATCATCTTTGAGGAGATGATGAGGGAGTGAGAGTGAATCCTCCCTTTCTCTCCCTCAGCCACTGATTATTTTTTTTATGATAACACTAACATGTTGGTTTTCCCACCACAACTAACAACCACTCCGTTACCGTTACATTCAATCCACGTCAGATATTTCCCCATCCCTATCCATCTCCACCGCCATGCCATCATCCTTCAACCACCGCCCTCCGCCACATCCTTCTCATCCGCCGCCAGACCAATAATAGTTGAAGACGGTCCCAACGACATTCTCTCTCTTCAAAACCGCCGTTACGACTTCACTCCCTCCTCAACTTCCTCTCCAACTCCCCAACATCCACCTCCGATGATGATGATGATTTCCACTCCGACTCGTCCTCTCCCACCTCTCTTGACTCAACCGAGTTTCAACTCGCCGAGTCATACCGAGCCGTCCCTGCTCCACTTTGGCACGCACTTCTCAAATCCCTCTGTTCCTCTTCTTCTTCCATCGTCCTCGCGTACGACGTCGTTTCATGGCTCCAAAAACACAATCTCTGTTTCTCATACGAACTTCTCTACTCTATCCTTATCCACGCGCTAGGTCGAAACGAAAAGCTCTACGAAGCTTTTTTACTATCTCAACGACAAGTTCTCACTCCTCTCACTTACAATGCGTTAATCGGCGCTTGTGCTCGTAACGGCGACCTCGAAAAAGCACTTAACCTAATGTCTAGAATGCGTCGCGATGGATTTCAACCCGATTTCGTGAATTACAGTTCAATTATCAAATCCCTAACTCGCTCTAACAGAATCGATTCTCCGATTCTTCAGAAGCTTTACGCTGAAATCGAAACTGATAAAATTGAAGCTGATGGTCAACTTTTAAACGATATAATTCTAGGTTTCGCGAAAGCCGGTGATCCTACACGTGCTATGCATTTCCTCGCTGTTGCTCAGGGTAAGGGTTTGTGTGCTAAATCTGGAACCCTAGTTTCGGTTATCTTGGCTTTGGGGAATTCGGGTAGGACCGTTGAGGCAGAGGCATTGTTTGAGGAGATTAAGGAGAATGGGTTAGAACCAAGAACTAGGGCTTATAATGCACTTCTTAGAGGTTATGTGAAAACTGGTTCTCTTAAAGATGCTGAGTTTGTTGTTTCTGAAATGGAGAAGAGTGGTGTTTTGCCAGATGAGCATACTTATAGTTTGTTAGTTGATGCGTATGCGAATGCGGGAAGATGGGAGAGTGCTAGGATTGTGTTGAAAGAGATGGAGGAGAGTAATTTGCAGCCTAATTCGTATGTTTATAGTAGAATACTGGCGAGTTATAGGGATAAAGGGGAGTGGCAGAAATCATTTCTGGTTTTGAAGGAGATGAAGAGTAATGGGGTGCAGCCCGATAGGCATTTTTACAATGTGATGATTGATACTTTTGGGAAGTATAATTGTTTGCATCATGCCATGTCAACGTTTGAGAGAATGCTGTCGGAGGGGATTCGACCGGATACCGTTACGTGGAATACGCTGATCGATTGTCATTGTAAGTCCGGGCACCATTCTAGGGCCGAGGAGTTGTTCGAGGAAATGCAGGAAAGTGGATATGCGCCTTGTGTTATGACTTATAACATTATGATTAATTCTATGGGGGAACAGGAAAGATGGAACCAAGTGAGTAATTTGTTAAGCAGAATGCAGAGTCAGGGATTGTTGCCCAATGCTGTTACCTATACAACTCTTGTTGATATATATGGAAAATCGGGAAGATTTAATGACGCCATAGAGTGCATTGAAGTCCTGAAATCCATGGGATTCAAGCCAACTTCTACCATGTATAATGCTCTTATCAATGCCTATGCACAAAGGGTATGTATGATATTCCATGAATTATGTAACGGGTTGCCCCAGAAATGTTTTAATGCATCATTGTACTTTATTTAATTTATTATTTATATGCCGATTGCATTTTTATCAACTGATATGCTTTACTTGTGAAGTTGTCAATACCTGTCCATAAAAGGTATGCATGTTATTCCATGAATTCTGTAACCAATGGCCCAGGAAATATTTTATTGATTCGTAGTTCTTTATTTGTATACTGATATTCTGATTGCATTATTTAACAACTGTTGGGGGAGTCCGGGGGAGCACGGAGAGAATTACCGAGCTATCCAATGAACGAACCATCAAGAGACTTGGACACCACATCTCTACCCAAAACCTTAAGGTATTAGGTATATGGGTCCCCTCTCCTATACGTCCTTCATATAGCTCATTCCTAGCCGATGTGGGACTTAGCTACTCACACTTGAATTTTTCAACAATCTCGTCCTCAAGTGTGAGTCACCCACATCGCTAGCCGCTCCCCCATAGAGCCGAACCTTGGCTCTGATACCAATTGTTGGGGAGTCCGGGAGAGCACGGGGAGAATTACCGAACTATCCAATGAACGGACCACCAAGAGACTTGGACACCACATCTCTACCCAAAACCTTAAGGTATTAGGTATATGGGTCCCCTCTCCTATATGTCCTTCATATAGCTCATTCCTAGCCGATGTGAGACTTAACTACTCACACTTGAATTTTTCAACAACTAATATGTGCCAAGTTGTCAATACGGTGATTATGAGTGTATTGTTTAAGACAATATTTTGCATGATTTGGACAGGGTTTGTCTGATCAAGCAGTAAACGCATTCAGGATGATGGCAATCGAGGGTCTGACACCCAGTCTTCTAGCTCTCAATTCCCTAATTAACGCTTTTGGTGAAGATAGAAGGGATGCAGAAGCTTTTGCTGTGCTGCAGTACATGAAAGAAAATGTATGTTTTTCTTTTTAATATTTATTTACCCCCTGTTATGGTTAAATTAATTTTTTTTAATACTTTCTAATTTCTATAAATCTGTTAATGAATTCGTTCATGTACCACAGGAGTTGGAACCTGATGTAGTTACTTATACTACACTCATGAAAGCTTTAATTCGTGTTGACAAGTTCCACAAGGTACATGATATAACGTTACTATTAGTGTAGTCAATTTGTTTTCTTTGTTTTCATAATCCTTCATTCTTGCATATCATCAAGGGAAATTGTAATAGATTTTTTAGCCCGTACATTCTTATAGAATTCCAACTATGATGACCTTGTCCTGTGGTCGTTGACTGTATTGGTTTGCAGTCCTAAGCCACCATGGCTAAATCATAGTAAACAAATCAAGGAAAAATAACGTACATCAACTTGTAATTTGGCTTGGGTCAAATCTTTTGCCATGTTTTTTATATTGTATATCCTTTATTTATTTATTCGTGAGTTAACTGGTCAATCTACTTCATTGCACAAACTATGCTGCATCATTTGGGTTTCAGGTTCCAGCAGTGTATGAAGAAATGGTTATGTCTGGATGCCCTCCTGATAGGAAAGCTAGAGCAATGTTGCGGTCTGCTCTTAGATACATGAAACAGACACTGAGATCGTAAATTATCAAGCACATTGATAAAGCCTATACAAAGTCAATTTTTTTCACCTGGTAGACATGGTTCTAATTCTGGAGGTTTGTGCCAACTTCCTAGTTCCTACCTCTCTGCTTGCAATTGCATGCCAAAAGGAATAATATTTTCTGGCAACTGCATCATGGTTTTTGTGTCAAGCCATTTAATTGTTCTGCATTGTATGTAAAATTGGTTTTTTGAGTAAAATAAAATAAAAATGTAAAATTGGTCTTTTGCATCTTGCTTTCCCAGCATACATCCGTTGAAAACTGATTATCTGTGTCATAACAAATTAATGTTGTTGCTAATGTAATGAGCGATGGTTGTATGATGGTTTTTACAAACAATTTTAGAACTTTATAATTTGGGTTAATAATGCAATACCGTATATTCTGACTGCAGTTGTGGACTGGTATCGATGGTGCTGTAGATGCATTTACTTGGCTTGCGGAAATCACTCACGTGGAACTGCGCTCCTTTTCCCTGTAAAAACATAATTCACGCATAGAAAACACTTAGAGAAAACCGATTGGCTTCCTGTAATGCTACTATAATCTTTGGGATAATTATTGTATTATATGTTTGATGTAAGTAAAGTTTATTAGTTAAAATGCAAATATTTCATGTTCATAAATAGGAGTTGGTGCACATCAGAAAAGTAAAAGAAGAGCGAGTCCCCAATGTTGTTGTGTACTTGCTGTAGTTGATATAGAGGGAACATGACTGAATCATGCTTATTTCTTCATCGAAAGCTAGATGAATAATTTGCTATCTACTTTATTTCACACATTAATATCAATGAAGATAGAGAGATCTTGTAGTCACGTAATTGCATTACTTGTGCCTCTAGCAGAGCCACCATACAGATATGTCGCAGTTTCTCATTCACTCTTTTACAACACAATAATCGAATCATTCCCTGAGTTAGGCACAATAAAGAATCGGAAGAAATGTGTGGTACAGGGTAATACAGACTACAATTTAACTTAAAAAACCTTTACTCAAAATTGGATATACATTTTCTGCTATGACCTAATTTTAAATTGGAAGAGCAGAAACAATTGGTCTACTCTTACTTTTTGAAATTCTAGAACAGAACATGAACAGTAGTAAAACTGAAGATAGTAAAAAGAGCCTGAAATATGTTCTTATTTCTTGCATTCCCAGCTCAAGGACCTCCATCTTTTTTCCATACCTATTCCTCCTCTCCATTAAATACCCATCTAGATATTCATCTATTGATACTAACTTATCCAACTTCAAGTCAGACACTTTTAAATCGCCAAGCTGGTGTGGCCCCAACTTAAAAATTGTAAAGAAAGCTGCAGACCAGTCGTTGAGAACCCTCTGAAAATGATAATGGCAATTGTTAGGTTCATCATCGTTCTAAATATTCTCTCCCTCTTAATTTATAGGAAAAAGATCACAAATAAACTTTTTGAAGGAATGAAGTGATCATTGCTGAGAAGTTTTCAAGTGACATACATTGTAGCTAGCAAGGTCAGTAGGATTAAACATTTTAAAACAGTCTCTTGATGAAGCTGTTACATCTCCGTATATCTGCCAGTCAATACAAGATGTTAGGAAACCACTATAAAATTTGCTAATACAGAAAGAGAAGATCCAGCAGACATACCTCAAAGGTGAATGCCATGGGAATCCTCACAATGTCATACATGAAATCAGTTGCTGTTCCATGTGCCAAATACCTGGATAAGCAAGTTCTCTAACTTGAGGAAGGACTGACATATAAACTCTAGACAGAAATAGCAAGGCATTTGACTACTTCAAGACTGGTAAATTTGAAACACCGAAACAGATAATGTATGTTGTGCCTTTAAATTTTACATTTTCATTATTAAAACTTTGGCACCTAAAAAAAAGTGGTCCAGAGCTACCACTTGAACTCCCAATTATCAAAAGCAGTAGAGTATTATATTTATAGGCCCTAAAAAGTCAAATCCAGACACTTTGCATACAGCTTACGAACCAATAAGTTAAGGTAATCATAGATTGACCGTGTTTGAGCAAAGGGTATCTCTCCTATCTTACATGAAACTTGGGTAGTTCCATATTTGAGATGTATCCAAAATATATAAATAAATAAAAACAGACACGGAAAACTGCAATAGTCAAATTTCACAGAAACATTTTTACACTCATTAAGTCAACTAATCCTACACAACCAGCTCCAAGACCAACCATTAGTTTTCTTGTTGACACTGATGATAGATAACAGAAGAAAACACTACTCAGATGAAAATTTGTAGCAGTCCTCATCAGATTCAAATAAAAATAACTAACCCTACGGAGCCGCCTCCAGATCCAATCATGCAATGCTTTTGGCAATGAAGCTGGTTTACTTCTTCAAGCAATGACTTCATCCGTTGCAATGGCAATCCACCCGGTGTTGTATTTTTATGATCATATGGCATAAAAAGAGCCTGCAGACGCAGTCGGAAAAAGGAAAGTAATAATTGTCACACAACTCATGTACACTGGTTCCAAAGCATGTCTACCAAATTAAATAATTTAATTTGATTTAGATGAACAAAAGAACAAAAGTAATATAAATGAAGGATATAACTGACACATGATGTGTCTTAATACACCCGCAATGAAAAGTAAACTTAGTCAAGTAATGTAAAAGCAGCAATAATAGAAACCACAATAGAAGTAAATACTACACAGTAAGAGCCGAACACAGACCCACGAATTTTAGGTAGTGGGAGAAAAATATCTCTAGCTTCACATGAGAAAAGATATCAGTATTATCAATCCCACATAACTCTTCAATTTGGGCTCAAGGTCGTTATTCAATTCCACAAAAGTAGCTTGCAAGGACCGTCCAAACCATGTAAGGATTACTTAGGCTATATCTCTAGTCGACGTGGGACTTCAACACCCCCTCCAACTTTATAAGGACTTAACATCTGAAGCATGGACTGATGTGGGTGGAATAACAGGGATCATAGGGATGGCAGCTATAATGAAACTTTTATGCGGTATATAAATTTTATTTATACTACATTAAAACTTGACGAGCTGTTCTGGTGTTTTTAATTGTAAAACTCCTAAAATACCCCAACCAAAAAGCACTAACATTAAATTTTCACAAGCCTTTTTTTTTTGGAATTTTCAATGGCATTCAAAGGTGCATTGCTATATCGCCGTAACAATCGCTATTTTGGCCACTATAGCATACACTACACTAAACTGCTCAGCTACTACCTGTCCTGTAGCACCAAGTCTGATAGAAGGGCAAAAATTTTAACACAAAATGAGGCTTAAATGACAACCTAACTTATTAAAAAAAAATTAAGAAAAAACTGAGTGGGGTGATGTGCGTCCACATTGCCAAATGTGGATCCATCCCTGGTAAGAGTTAATTACCATGTCAATAATGTATGCCTATCCTAATATTCATATGGTACTTCTTCTGTTCCCAAAAGAGAGTATCAAGAACTTCTATCACATCTTTCGGCTGCATAAATATATGACAAATCTTGCTAGAGTCGAGCAAAACTGTGTTTCTGCTAAAGAGGAGGGATGATACAAGAGTAATAGCGACATGGTTGCTTAGCTGAAGGCTTAAACATGAAGCTTGTGTTGCGAGTGAGACATTAGATTAAAATAAAAAAAGTCAAAACCAGAATGAAGTCAAATGGATTTCAGTTCATTTTTTGAGCCAGAAACCAGCTTTGTGTGCATACAAGCTATTCTACCAAGTTATCTCAAACAGGTTAGTTCTTGAGTAAAATTCTTGCTTTAGAAAGATGCAACTTTAATATGCATCAAGTTTGAAAATTTCCAACTAATGTCGGTTCTTGTGGTATTTTCAAAATAATATTGGGGAAACATGGTGGATTTTAAAGCCTATAGAGTTCTAAAAACACAAACAGAAATTAGGATTACAAGCTTACTAGCTTCCACCACTAATAGAATCTGTGGGATTATCTATTCATTATATCAGCAATTCAATTTAAAATTTTAACTCCTGCTTGGGTTAGATCACATCTAGAATTATAGCACGGATATAGATAAGAAGCATGAGGGAGCAATCACTTAGATTTTTAGAAACAGGTGAAAAATGAACTGAACTTACCTCCATTCCAGAGTGCACATTGACCCATATATGTGGTTGAAAAGATATGGCAAGTTTCCGCATAATTTGAGTTTCTGGCTCACTAAATGGGGCAGTTCCAGGATTCTCCTCATATGGATCATAATCCTATTGTTTTGAGCAATAATAAGAAGGGAAAAAATTGAAAAAAGATTAAACAATTTGACATATTGCTGGAAATGAAAGAGGTTGGTGCATAAATTCACAGGCAGATAACAAGAAGAATGAGAATTTTCATCTAGCGAAAGCCTCCTCGAGTGCCACATCATATTGCTATCTAAACCTATCTACAAGGTGCAAGTCGATAATGGACGCAGTAAAAGTATCACTCATTGATAAAATTTCACAGTATAAACAGAGGAGACATGTGACAAACCTTTTCTTTTTTGCCCCAATCTACACTCCAATTCCGGTTGAGATCAACTCCTCTGCCTGCCACATAATATAAGCTCAGGCATTTTAATTTTTTAAAGCTAGTCAACTGTTAAACTAAATATAATAAAGGATAAATACTTTACCATTTCTTCTCTCACAGATATCTCCAGCCTCAACAAGTTTGCGGCCATTGAGGTTTTCCATTGGAACCACCTGATAAGTAATTATTCAGCAATATTATGAAGATACCAAACCTCTCCTGTTAATTATATCATACTATCTTTATTTATTTTTTACAGTTATTGAAAGTACTTCCTGAATCTATCTTTGAATTTGGGCTCAGGGCCTAACTCAAGTCAACCCAACAAAACTGGCTTATAAAGTGGCTTACAAAGTGCAGAGTGTCCAGACCTTATAAGCACTACTAAGGTCATATCTTTAGTTGATGTGGAACTCTTAATAGTTGTTATCACACCCCTTTACGCCCAAGACTAGGGATCTGAACCGCAGACAAATACAGGTGGAATAACAGGGATCTCAACGCATCTCTCACACCCAAGATGGGACATCTGAAGCTTTGACAAAAATGGGGGGAATAACAAAGATCTTGGCCCAATAACAGATCTATCACAGGCTCTAATAGAATGTTAAATTTTGAGTCTAACTCAACCCCTCAAAACTAACTTCCAAGATGAGGACTATTGAAGTCTTATAAGCACTAATTATTATATTGGCCCTTATAAGCTCTACTTATGTCAAATTTCTAGTCAATGTGAGACACTTAACAATCTAAAACTTCAATATATGCCTAAAATCAACTGTGAAACAATTGGGATAGAGTTGTAATACTTAAGCCCAGTTTCATAATGGATTTCAGGATTATTGCATACTTATGCAGAAATTTCCACTTACCTTTATGATAAGCCTGTCAAGTGTACTGTTCAAGGAAGCTTGATCCATGCTGGGTAGAAATTTTTCTTCACTAAGAATAGACAAAATCCTTAAAGCAACTTCTGAGGTGATAAGCTCCCTTCCATGCTGCCCAAAACTCTGGAAGACAAGGAATCATCTGTCAAAAACACCAGAATAACCAATTTGAGATAACTATCCACTACATGCCAAATTATAGCTTTATCTAAATGAGCACCCTACTGTAATTATATTATCACAACTACTTCCCTTGCAGGCATTCATCACTAGTAGAAGAATCTAAGAGCTAACATACAATTGTTTGCGACATTAACCACCTTGCCACATTGAAAACTTACAAGAAGGATCCGAAACTTTGACCTCTCATCATTATCTTTCTTTCCCTTGTAATAAGTAACCACTGCAATCTCAGCACTATAGCCTTTGTTTCCCGCTTTAATTGTCTCCATCTATTTTGAAACATCGAAGATAAGAACTATGTATATTCAAATACCGATACAGAGAGACCCACACAAATACAATAGTCAATATAGATACATAATAAATGACTCACAGTGAGTTTATCCGGGTGACGATAGACCAAGTTCCTGATCTCTTCCATCAAACTGCCACTGTAGAATTCCACAAGATCAGAAAAACAAACGATTTTACAAAAGTCTGAACAGGCCAAATAGCTTAAAAAACACCGCTGACAAACAGAGTAATACTCATAATAAACACAGGAAGATTATCAAAACATTGCAGATAGCGTGACAAAGAATAAATAATTCCTTGAGATTTATTCAACAAAATCGTCATCGTCATTTATTGATAACAGAAAAACGTGATCTGCACTGCGAAAAGAGAACACAACAAATAAAAGATACGGAATTCCATAATTGAACTATGAAATTTAAAAACTCGCGATTCGAATCTAAGGAACATGAGAAATTAAATGAGGAAAAACAAAAGGAAGGTAGATCAAGAGATTAGCGGAAAGAGAGAGAGAGAGAGAGAGAGAGAGAGAGAAACCTGGAATGGTAGAGATCGTAGTTAATTTGTGTAACTGAAGATTGAGTGAGATTAAAGGGATCGAAGCCATTTACGAAGAGAAGATCTTGGGAAGAAGTGAGGAAACAGATGGTGATCGAGAACAGAAAAGATGAGAGAGAAAGAAGATCAGCCATGAGAAGAAGATCCACAGAGTATCATTTCATTGTTATGGTAATTTTAGATGTTGTTATTATTAACTCAACTTCGTCTCTGAGTTTCTCTTCTTCTCAAATTCATGAATATAGAATAGAATAGAATTTCAGCAATCAAATCAATCTTCCTCTTCAAGACCAACTGCTTTTTTCCACGTTCAACGGTGTCGATGGAACGGAGTTAACAAAGAGCTCCTCGTCTGTCAGTAGGTCATCCTAACGATTTATATGATTTTATTACAAAAATGATATTTGGACATAGGTTTTTAGACAAAAATCGACATAAAACAACTTACAACATCAATTAATCAAGTTTTTTAGACTATTAGTCAACCTGTTTTTTCACAGTTTTCGAGGCGTTGTTAAAAAACTTGGTTAATTGATCACTTGGCTAATAGTCTAAAAAATTGGTGTTGTAAGTTGGTTTTTGTCGATTTTTGTCTAAAAATTTATGTCTATATAACATTGTTGATTTTATTATTCAAAAGTTTTTCAAATTTTAATTTTATATGCGCAATTTTTGGTTTTTTAATGTACCCAAAAAAAAGTTGTTTATTTTTTGTTGGCTATATGAAATTAATAATAAAAAATTCCTAATTATTGTCAAAAAACAATTCCTAATAACCGCAAAAAAAAACAATTACCAATAGAATGTTAAGAAATAAGGCTTTTTAACCATTTGGTCAAGGGTTTGATCACTGACCCATGCGTATGGAAAATACTCTGTGAGATGCCAATTGCTTAAATGGATCTCGATCTCGTAGATTTATTCTTTCCAATTGCGCACGCAGATGATACTTTGGTTTAACAAAAAAAAAAAATTGTTAATAAACAAACTTATGGATCTATTTTTCCGCATTTTTTATTGTGTTTCGTTGTGTAATTTTTTTTATACAAATGAAAGGAAAAGACAACAAAAGAAATTACTCTCTTATTCTTTCTACACCTATAATATCAGCTAAGAGCGTAGAAGAAATAGCAGCAGGACAAAGAGTCCAGATGTGAACTTTGATCCTTGTCTGGCTAGCCAATCAGCGCAATGGTTTCCTTCGTGTAGAGAGTGAATAAACGATATCTGTCAGTCCAAATTCTTTACAAAACAAATATAGCCAACAACAAGTGCGTGAGGGTGTGAATGAGGGACACCCGAGATAAAGCTTAGAGCAACCTTTGAATCCGACTCACAGATAATTC
Organism: Oxytropis ochrocephala; assembly: GCA_020916435.1. Taxonomy (NCBI): domain Eukaryota; kingdom Viridiplantae; phylum Streptophyta; class Magnoliopsida; order Fabales; family Fabaceae; genus Oxytropis; species Oxytropis ochrocephala. The sequence goes on from CM037089.1 coordinate 1,510,399, forward strand.
TATTAAAACCTTTTGACGAGCGATTTAAGACCTTGGGAAACTGCCTGTAAATATTTTACACTACGCCAGCGTATTAGGATGGCTAGCGTTTTTTTTGGGCATTGGTAGCGTTTTAAAACGCTAGAGAAGCTGGCGCTACTAATGCGTACACCCCATTAGTAGCGTTTTAAAAAACGCTAGCCATTGACCCAGCGTGTTTTAGACATACGTGGCGTTTTATATAAAACGCTAGCCATTGACCCAAAGCTTTTTACAATTCCTGGCGTTTTCAGAAACGCTAGGGATCCCATAGCTCTTTTTACTACCATTCCTAGCGTTTTAAATAAAAACGCTAGGGATCCCATAGCTCTTTTTACTACCATTCCTAGCGTTTTAAATTAAAGCGCTAGGATACTATAGCCCTTTTTTTACTACCATACCTAGCGTTTTATGTAAAACGCCAGGGATGCTATAAGCACCTTTTATTAGCATTCCTAGCGTTTTAGAAACGCCAGGGATCCTCTAGCTCCTCTTTTACAATTCCTAGCGTTTTATTTTTAAAACGCTAGGTATTGAATGAATTTTTTAACTTCATTTCTAGCGTTTTCACTCTAAAACGCTACCTATTGATCGATTTTTTTAAATATTTTTTTATTTTGGTTTGTTCTCCATTTTAATTACAACCTATAAATTCATTCCTTCCAAACAAATTCAGAAAATACATTCCAATCCAATATCATTCAAACAAAATTGATCAACAAAATTCATCAAATAATATTTCCAATCCAATATATATCATTCTAAGAAGTACTTACAACATAATATAAATCCAATATATACAACATATATAATAACTAAACTATTATGAATCTCAAAACTTGCTACAAAAAGCTAGAAACAAAAGCGCACTACTCCCCCTTATCTGCTGTAAGTTGTTCAAAGTGAGTAATTCGGATATTTTTAAAGTTTGGGAAAATATTGAAAAATAAAATGAAATAAAATTAGAATTAAAATGTTTATTAAATGTGAGTAAGTATTATAATATCAATATAAAAAGAAATCTAAGTAGTTACCTTGGTTGGGATTGTTACTTTGTCATGAGTGATAATCTCTTTCATAAACCTCATAACGTAGTACCCACAATCATTGTTATTTGGTTGTTTAGGACACTACAAAGCAAAAGATTATAACTTAATTGTCACATTTTTATGACCAAAAATTCAATTAAAATTATAAGAATGATTCTTAAAAAGCTTACGATTATGGGTAGCCATATTGTTTTACTCGTAGATAATCCCAAGTATTCTTTCAAAGTTAATCAGTAACGTCATACATATATATATATATATATATATATATATATAACGTTAAGTTGAACAAAATACATATATTAAATTATACAAATTAAAATGAGAGGGTTACACATACACACCTCTCAACCATCTCTACGAAGTCTACGTAGACGTTGTAATGGCCTTGAAGTGAATCCAGATAGTAGACAACATTTTGCTTAGGGTTTATTGCAAAGAGTACCCAATGTTGCTGCAAGTAAATGAATCATGAATGAGTACACATTAATTTACACTATAATACAATCCTCAAAATAATTAAACAAGTGATTGAAGACTAAATTTCTCACCCATTATTGAGTGGTGCCAAAAATAAAGAGTCGCCCTTCAAATGCTTGGCATCCATGAAGCGTGAATGGATATAACTTTGTATTTCACTCTTAATAGCCATAATGCGTTCCTCTGTATTACCTTGCTTAAACACAACGATATACATTTGGACACAAGAAGAAAAATACGTCGTAATAGTGGCTGAAGGACAGTAAGACGATTGAACAAAAACCTATAAATAATATATATACAACTTTCGGATCCTCATATATATACTCTAATATATACTCTAATATAAACAACTATTGTGTACAAATAATTTAATACATACCTGGTATACTCTAATATCGATGGCAAGTGGCCCAATCCATTTCAACTATAGCTTTCGGATCCTCCATGTTGAGAATTACCAACTGCTCCGGGCCCACAATGTTATCGGCCGGTAAAAAAATTTGGTCGTCGGGTTCATTTTTTGAGTGATGTGGACCTTTAGAGAATCGATGTACTTACGGAATTCATCAATGGGAAATTGACCAACATGTTGGACTGGGCGTATAGAAGTAGATGGTCGGGAGAGTTTGGTAGTGGAAGGGAAGGTCGGGACACTTTTATGGAAGGGAAGGTCGGGACACTTGGGGTACCTAGTATATATTAAAAAATGATTAATTAGTTAGTTAACACACATTATAGTCATCAACTTATTAACAAAAATATTGTCACTTACAACGACAAGTTGTTGGGCCATGCCACAAAAGTACTAAGTGCTTGATCCATAGTAAATATATCCGCATTAGCAATTGGAGCAAGCAATGAGTGCAGACCCTCTATTGAATAGTCTACCCTAACTCTCAAATGGTTTTCGGGCATGGGTAAATTGTGCGAGTGTGGCACTCAATTGGTTACATATCAAACCCATTGCAACCTTTCGATGTGGGTTTGCAATATATAGCTCACATTCACGATTATCCTAAATCAATTATAAAGAAAAATAAATATACATGATAATTTTATCAAATACATATGTACAAAAAAGCAGTCGAGTTTTGTTAAATACGTGTTGAAGGGATGGTGCACTATCTCGGGCGCTATAGGGGTGCAGCGAGGTGATATAGGTTCAAGCAGGGGGGTGGTGCGGGGATGGTGCACCAATCCTTTGTGCCAAGAGTCGCTTAAACATCTGTCTCTCTTCCATTAACACAAAGAACATTCTTGGATAGCTCGTCATACTTTGCCGCCATGACTTTACAATCCCCGCACCCCTTGCTTTGGCTCTTTGGCCCAAACACGGTTGTAGGAGGAATCCCATATCCATAACCTCTAATCCGACCTGTCTCTCTTCTTCCCTTCCCAAGGCACGAGCAAGGACATCTTGTTGACCATCACAATCTGTTAAATCTCCTTGTGATACTGATTGTGATATGCTTTCTTGATGCACAAACATAAATAACGGATAAAATTAATAAACAAGTGTCAAGAGAAATTTAATCGACAATAAAAAATATGTCCACGTGTCAAAAAAATCGAGTAACGGATAAAAATAATAAACAAGTGTCAAAGAAATTTAATCGACAATAAAAATATGTTCACGTGTCAAAAAAATCGAGTAACGGATAAAAATAATAAACAAGTGTCAAAGAAATTTAATCGACAATAAAAATATGTCCACGTGTCAAAAAAATCGAGTAACGGATAAAAATAATAAACAAGTGTCAAAGAAATTTAATCGACAATAAAAATATGTTCACGTGTCAAAAAATCGAGTAGCAGATTAAAAAATATAGTCGGACACAAATTCCAACTTGCTAGGAATCATAAAATTAAAATTACAATACATGAATTTTGGAATACTTACAATTTTGTCCTTGACCTCCTTAGTTTCGGATCCACAATCTCTCCATCCTTGTTTTGTCGGGCCTCTAACAGCATAATTACAACGATCAAGGATTCTTGAGTTGGATCTTTCCCTCTTGCAAATAACTATTTAAGTTTAATAATTGTTAATCAATCTGTAAATTAAAAGATTCATTAAATCATAATAAATTAAACTAATTGTGTCTTACCAATCTTTCTTCAAGAATTTGATATCCACTTGAACCTCCTCTATAAAAATTTTCGGGATTAGAAGCTCTCACTTTATTGGCTTTGCTTTTTTTCTATTTAAAAACATAAGTATACATTAATGAATGATATCTTGTTGTGAAATATATATATACATATATATATATATATATATATATATATATATATATATATATATATATATATATATATATATATATATATATATATATATATATATATATATATATATATATATATATATATAACTTAAATAATTAATATACTAACCAGAAATCCGGATCTGTAGTGCGTACATCTACAAATTTGGTCCAATCCTCCTTAGTTATAATTAGGCATCTGTCTTTGGAGGCTCTGTCGATGGTCCCATCAAAGTTTCGTATATTTTTCCCCACATCGATTCTATATGCCCGATGCAACCTTCCCGCTTCCTTGAGTATCCAATCTCTTGGGCATCATCGACATCAAAGTGTTTCTACTTATACATAAAAATGGATTAAATAAATACAACTAAAAATTCACTAAATAAGATTATTAAAGAGGTCTAAAATTATATACTGTATTAAGGACCAAAAATCATCTTTCAGTTTAGGTAAAATCGTATTATCTTTCTCATTCCAACTTTTATTGAAATTGGAAAGATTTGTTTCACCTTAGTACCAATAAAGCTAATTAAATTTGTGCCGTTGTCTCCAATTGGCAAACCTTTAACACTCCATCGGACCTTAAATAATTAAATCATTAAATAATTAGATAACTTGGAAAGGTAGAGAACAACATTAATAATTAGTAATTAACTTACCTTATATTTCTCGTGTCCTTTACTTATCCGATGGACGATATTCTTTTTGATGTAATTCTCTGGGAGTGAACTTCTTTGTGTTTCTATCACCCCATCACCACCACGACTACTCTCGTGATCACTATGTGATGCCATCCGACTTGCAATGACCCAAATGAAATAGACTCGGTGAGTTTTAGCTTTCTAATTGTTTAGAACCAACAAACACTTAACAAAATATAGAAGAAGCCATGCACTAAGTAATGATGAAAGCCATGCACTAAGTAACCTAGAGTAAACATACATAGGAAAGACATGCACTAAGTATATAACCTAGAGTAAGCATATATATGAAAGCCATGCACTAAACAGAGAAAGCCATGCACTAAGTAACCTAGAGTAAACATACATAGGAAAGCCATGCACTAAGTATATAACCTAGAGTAAACATATATAGGAAAGCCATGCACTAAGAACCTAGAGTAAACAGAGAAAGCCATGCACTAGGAAAGCCATGCACTAGTCAAGTTAATAATGCTATCTAAGCTAGACTAATCTAACAACTAATTAGATACAACATTGAGCTAAGTAACAGAGAAAGCCATACAAAAGATACATAACAAACCATAAAAAACCATAACAAATAGTCATTGCGGTGAGAGAGGTGGAGAGTACGTGAGTGCGTAAATACCTTTTGAAAGGAGAGAGTGTGAGAAAAAGGAAACAAATGGGAGGGAGCTGCGTGGTAAGATAGCACCAAGGAGAGAGAGGATGAGCGAAGAGGATGGGTTTTCGCGCTTTACGTTTTCCGGTCGCGTTTATGGGTTTCGGGTCGTAGCACCAAGGAGATGAAGCGAAGATGAACGAAGAGGGTTTCTGGGTCGTGGAGGTTCGCAAGGTGCGATGAACGAAGTTCACGTGAGTTACGGGTTGTTACGGGTTGTTCGGGTTCCGGGTTGTTCGTGGAGGGTTTCCTCGGTCGTGGAGAGAAGTTAGGTAGATGAAGAGACGTCTACGTGAGTGTGTGAGGGAGATGAGAGAGCGCACCTTGTAAAAATTTTAATAGCATCCCTAGCGTTTTTACATAAAACGCTAGGGATCATCTAGCGCGTGTTTACCATTCCTAGCGTTTTAAGTTAAAACGCTAGGGATGCTATAGCGCCTTTTTACGATTCCTAGCGTTTTCTTTAAAACGCTAGGGATGCTATAGCACCTTTTTACTACCATTCCTAGCGTTTTATGTAAAAACGCTAGGGATGCTATAACACCTTTTACTACCATTCCTAGCGTTTTATGTAAAAACGCAGGGATGCTATAGCACCTTTTTACTACCATTCCTAGCGTTTTATGTAAAAACGCTAGGGATGCTATAGCACCTTTTTACTATCATTCCTAGCGTTTTATGTAAAAACGCTAGGGATGCTATAACACCTTTTTACTATCATTCCTAGCGTTTTCAGAAACGCTAGGAATTGAATGATTTTTTAATTTTATTTCTAGCGTTTTCTCTTTAAAACGCTATGTATTGATTGATTTTTTTAAATATTTTTTTATTTTTGTTTATTCTCCTTTTAATTACAACCTATTAATTCATTCCCTTCAAAGAAAATTCATCAAATATCATTCCAACAAAATTCACCAATATCATTACAATCCAATATATAGATACACACAAAATTCAACCTATTAATAGATATTTTTGTTTACAAATCATACAACATAATAAGTAACTTACATTATGAAACTCAAAAGTAGCTACAAATTAAAGCTATAACATATATAATAAAGACAACCTCAATGACTACTGTCTTGACCACTAGATCTCATGATCACTAAGTGATGCCATCGACCGCAATATAACATAATCCATGTTATTGTTAAATTTACAAAAACAATATAATAATTATCTATTAATAAAAAATAACGAGAAATCATTAAGTCTATATTACCTTTTCCTTTTCCTAGACAAAATTTTGTTTGCAATTCGCGTCTTGGTATTTTTTTTCCGACGAATAATAATTCCATCATTATGATCTTTTCTAAAATATACAACATCCTCTATAGAAGTATTTTCCCTATTATTGGTTACGATGTTTCGAAGAAATGGTAAATCCTCAACACCAACATCATCGGGTGCTTCATCATCATCGTTGTTATACACAATTTTTTTGTCATTAATAGAACAATAGACCAATTGATATTAACCTGGATCGGTGACATAAAACACTTGTTGAGCTTGCGATGCTAAAATAAAAGGTTCATCTTTATATCCTAACTTGTTGAAATTCACCCGCATGAACCCTAATTCATCAATCTGTAAACCAGTATTATTGTCAACCCATTCACATTTGAACACAGGCTCCTGAAACATATTGTAATCCAACTCCCATATGTGTTCAATGAAGCCAAAGTAAGACATATTCGCATATATGGGATTTCTATCTTTGGCACTGGATGCATGCATAGAATGAGCTACAAGAGTCACCCCACTATTTTGCATTTTACTCTGATCATCTTGTTCTTTTGTATAGAAAGTGCACTCGTTCATTAGATAGTTGTTGTAAGAGAAGACATGTATATTTGGACCTTTTGCTAACCATCTCAATCTTTTGAAATCAAGTAGGATTCGAAACACACTCACCATCAATGTGATGTTTTAGCCACACTATGAAACTCCTATTGTGTTCTTTTGCTAACCAAACTTGCTTCTTTCCCGGGAATTGACTCTTAAGAATCTCCTTGTGCTTGGCAACATATGAATCAACCTCACTATCATTGTGAAGAACGTACAAGTGTGCTTGCTCTAGTTCTTTCCTTGATACCATCACTAATTTAGTTCTTGTCATCCCTTTACTAATCCTTCCTTCATGACGAGACCTTGGCAGTCCCACAGAATATTCAAGACTAGATAGATAGCCCGTGCAAAACTCAATAGCCTCTTCAACTATATAGCGCTCAACAATACAACCTCAGTCGTGATCGATTTTTCACATATCCTTTTAATATCTTCATGTAACGCTCAAACGGATACATCCATCTCATGTAACATGGGCCACACAATTGTGCCTCTCTAACCAGATGAACTATTAGATGAATCATTATGTCAAAAAAAGGAAGGTGGGAAATACATCTCAATCTCACACAAAGTGATGATAATTTCTCTTTGCAATGTTGGCAACTTTCCAGGTCAATCACTCTACTACAAATTGCCTTAAAGAATAAACAAAGTTTGGTTAAGGTCCGACGCACTTTCTTAGGCAAAATGGATCGATACCAATGGGTAGCAAATTCTCCATGAGAACATGACAATCGTGGGACTTTAGAGACTTTAACTTGAGGTCTTTAATCGATACAAGAGTCGCCACATTTGAAGAGTATCCCTGGAACTTTAACTCCATGAAGAAACTCACAAAAGACGATCTTCTCCTTTCTAGATAGAGTATGAAGTGCCGGAGGTAGATATGTACGTGTACCCTTCTTTACTGGGACCCAATTCAGGTCTCAAACCCATACTAACCAAATCCAACCTTGAGTTGATGGTATCTTTAGTCTTACCGGCATATTGAGTAAGGTACCAATGACACTTTCAAGACATTCTTTTCAACATGCATCACATCAATGAAATGCCTTACATATAATGACTTCCAAAGATGGCAACTCAAAGAAAATCGACTTTTTCTTCCACCCCGTTTGGCAATCTCCCGCAAAAGGCTTCCCAAATTTAATGTTCAAATCTTCCACCTTTTCAAATACACATTCGCCGTCAAAGGCGGGGAGCTCTACGTGTTCTCGTATTCCCATCAAATGCCTTTCTCCACAATCGATAGTGATGAGTTGATGGCAAAAATCTACGATGACCAAGATAGATATTCTTCTTACCATGTTCCAACCACATCCAATCGTGTTATCTTCACATATAGGGCATGCACTGCGCCGCTTTACTTTATTCTGTATCCGAGATAGATTGCCGTATGCGGGAAAGTCGTTAATTGTGCCAAAGATCATAGCCCTCGTGGTGAAACTTTCTTCTATGAACCCATCATACACCTCTACCCCAATCTCCCACATTTGCTTCAAGTCTTCAATTAAAGGAGCCAAGTATACATCAATATCATTTCACGGTTGTTTGGGCCCGAAATTAACAAAGACAAAGATCATATATTTGCGTTTCATGCAAAGCCGATGTAAGTTATAAATCGCCAAAATCACGGGCCATATCTATTGTGGGAGCTACTCGATACCGTCGCGGGTTAAATCCATCGCCAGACAATGCAAGGCGTAGGTTTCTCGGGTCATCCCGAAATTAGGATACTCAATATTGATTTTTTCCATTGCGGAGAATCTGTAGGGTGTCGTAGCATACCATCTTTAATCCTTTCATCCTCATGCCATGTCAAGTGTTTTGCATCTTCGAACTACGATACATGCGCCTAAATCGAGGAATTATAGGAAAATACCACAACACCTTTTGTGGAGCGGACTCTTTCTTCTTATATCATGGTGCATTACATTTAGGACACGACTTTAACAACGCATGTTCATTAGAAATAAAATGCAATCATTCGGACAAGCGTGTATCTTCTCATAGTTCAAGCCAATAGACCCCAACATTTGCTTTGCATCATACGTCCGAGAAGGAAGCACATTATCATTCGCAACATTTCTTTCGAAGTGAGAGTAAATCGGTAAAGCTCTTATCCGTCCATCCGTGGCGAGTTTTCAAGTTATACAACTTGATCACGGCCCAATAATTTTGTGAATTCATTACAACCCGCATACAATGGTGTCTCTGCATCGCTTATCAACTTCTCAAACATTTCAGACAATCATTAAGATCCTCTTCAACCACCTTTGCCATCTCTTCAAATTCGTTCGCATCAAATGAATGTGTTAGGTGTCAACCGTGGCGCATATCTCTTACTAATATCATTCATATTTGAAGATTCACCTTTTTCTCACCGTGCATTATCCAACAAGTGTAACTTTGATCAATTCCATTCGCCTTTAAATGTCGTGTCAACTCCTCTGCGAGAATCGATTTTACATAACAACACCTTAAACAAGGACATTTCATACCACTAGAAGTCCCTAAACGTTCAACAAAGACAACTCACAAAATAATCCACTCAGTATGCATACTCCTTGGGATGCACGATTGGCGGACATCCAATTTCTATCCATAATTGCCAAATATTTATAATAAAATCGAGAAGAGAACTTTAACATATGACCCATCAAGCAATTCGAATATAATGAAGAATCAATTCATATAAAAACAAACAAAATCTCCTCTTTTAAATTTTTTTCAATTCCACTCCTTATTTTCCCAAGCTATATCTATATCATATTCTATTTCTATTCTCGGTCCTTTGGTCAAGACAAAGGAACCATATAGTCTAGTCTTCCAAACAATTAATTTATGTGTAACAAGAAGAGGCTAGTGGTGAAAAAAAGAAGAAGAGTCTAGTGTGCACAAGTGACAAAACTAATATATTTCTAAACTAGAACCCACAATTAATATCTAACAAGAAGCAGTAAAAGGAACAGAAAACTCACCAATGTTGTGCGAGTGAGAGAGATGATGTTCACTTTGAGAGAGATGATTTTCGTTGAGAGAGATGATGTTAATTTGAGTTAGGGTTAGGGTTTTTGCGTTTCGGGTGAGTGATTTTGCGTTTCGGGTAAGAGTGTTAGGTGAAAGAGGAAGTAGCTCAATGGGAAACAAAAAAATTATTTAACCATACCTAGCGTTTTCTAAAAAAACGCTAGGGATCTATCTAGCGTGTTTTCTAAATACCTAGCGTTTTTAGTAAAAGCGCTAGGGATATGTCTAGAGTGTTTACTAAATACCTAGCGTTTTATAAAAACGCTAGGATCTATCTAGCGTGTTTTCTAATTGGCTAGCGTTTTGAATAAAAGCGCTAGGGATCTGTCTAGCGTGTTTTCTAAATAGCTAGCGCTTTCTAAAAAAACGCTAGGATCTATCTAGCGTGTTTTCTAATTGGCTAGCGTTTTTGAATAAAAGCGCTAGAGGATCCGTCTAGCGTGTTTTCTAATTTGCTAGCGTTTTGAGTAAAAGCGCTAGGGATCTGTCTAGCGTGTTACCTAATAGGTAGCGTTTTACTTTAAAACGCTACTAATGGTGTAGCGTGTTATTAAAATGGGTAGCGTTTTTTTATAAACGCTACTAAAGGTGGCGATCTCTTTTTACAATTCTGGCGTAGTGTTAATATGTCTCGTATGGTAATACTAGTTTTTAATTTTATTTTCGTTTGTGTTTATGTATTTCATCGTATAAGCTTCCTATTTTGATTAAATTAATCGATATTTGAAGAATCTCGATTTAATTTAATCAATTAATAATTATTAAAAAATTTACTTAAATCAAATATAAGATATTAAGTTCCTTTTAAAAAAATATCCCAAAAAATTGCAACACTCTGCCTATTGATCATTTTCTTTCGAGGTTAGAAATCTACATCTCTTTTGTTAAGTTGCTAAGCGGTGCCAAAGTCTCAAAACACGCAACAACCAATGAGCAATAGTTATTGATCACTGTTGTTGCAATGTGACTTGGCAATCTACATTGTAAGTGTGATATTCCATCGTAAGATTTGAGAAAAAATTAAATGATCAAATACATGCAGGTTAGACTAAAAGAATTAATGTCATGATAAAATGCATATTCAGGTATTTTATCACAAAATTAATTTTTTTTGTTAAACCGTGTATTAGTAAAACATAAAATTAATATATAAATACAAAATGATTTTGATCACAAGAAACAAAAATATAGGTATATTTTTAATCTTTTATGCCGATATTTTAAATTTAATTGTTGCATACAAAATATGTTATAGCAAAAGTTGCATAAAAAAGATTATTACGAACAACACCTAACACAACACACAAAACACTCTCATTTTGCTTCTGCTCTCTTCTCTCTCACGTCTCCCCCTTATAGACGTATTAGATATTGAGGTGCATTTAATATTTTTTTGTGTTGTTGTAATGACCCAACCCAAGAGGACTAAGCCCAAATACCTAAGAGATTATGTGACCTAATAAGAAGTATCTAGAAGCACATGAGTCACCATTTTATCCCTTATGAGTCACTTTTTTATATTCCTTTATTTTGTCCTTTTGTTAGTCAATCTAGAAAGTTCTTTAGTAGGGTGAGTCACCCTTTTCTATCACCTATATATGTACTCTCACTCATTTGAATGAGATCAATCAAATCAATGAAAATGAATGTTTAGTGTAGTTTTTAGTTTGTTAAAGGAGTATTCTCCCTCGAAAAGAGAGCTTTAATTTTCTGTCTTTGTGTTTCGAAAGTTCACCCATTTTTGGGTACCTTACAGTTGTTCACACCGAACTTTATATAGAATAAAAAGTTGTACAATAACGTACAGGTTTGTCAAGTATTGTCCTATTGAGGTACTTGTCTTATTGCAAGTCAAATAAACCCTGAGAAATGTATAACTGAGTAACTCACTAAATTAACATGACAGGCGAACACCAAGTCTTTGGACCAATGACCATTAGATTTTATGGTCATAAGTTTTAATCTATCGATTGTCATGTAAGCTCAAAACTCTCTCTCGACGGATTAACTAAATCCGACCCAACAAATTTACATAAATCCGTTACAGAAAAATTTATGAGCGTGTTTACATAAATCTATTTGGCATTCGAAAATTTCACTACAGATCCGTTGGCCTTTTGAAAATTTCAAAATGGATTTATGTTAAATTCGTTCAATTGCGAAATGCAGAAACACATTTATATTTTGCTACATAAATCCGTTTTGGTTTTGAAAAATTCCAAAACGTATTTTTGTTAAATCCATCGTTTTATTATATTAAATCTGTTTTATTTAATTAATTTTTTATTTGAATTTTTGCGAGTGGCTTACACTAGAGTGTGTGGCAGAATCCCACGGAATTAACGAGGCTTGGTTTTGCGAGGGTCAGGGTCACAGTCGGCTGGTGCAGGTGAATCGGAAGAAACTCCGGTGAGTACACAAACTCGAGTCAGAAATGTCGGTCATGTTTCTGCCCGTAACAAGTGTATCCAACTACGAGAGGGCATTGTCGTATGGATCAGTCGGACCTGGCTCCTGAGCATGACATGGAGGAGCAGTATCCCGGCCAGGACTACAAGGCTCCTAGGCAGGACATGGAGCAGTATCATGGTCAGAACTACCAGGCTCCTTAGAGGTCTGACGATGAGGAGGAGGAGGACTAGCCTGGTGAGGCAGACCTGGAGCCTGATCAGGACCATCAGTATGTTGGACTTATTAATTCATCATTGCTTGCATGAGTTGGTTTGGAGGGACACATTCCTCCAGGCTATTCAAAGTACATGCTTGTCTGGAGCATGATTGACTTGAGGGCACCCCTGATGGTCTTTTGTAGTAATGTTTGTTTTGAACTATTGTGGATTATATCTTTCTTTGTGGTTGTTTTTATCATTGCTAAAAGAAACTAAACTTTTATTCATAGTAACGACTTAAACGGAAACAACAAATAATAAAACATGACAACAACAACAAATAAAGACAACAACAAAGACAAACTTAAAACAACAATTGGGGAAGACAATCTACTGCGACGGTCCCTCACTCAAAAAGTATCTCTTCAACACTCTGAATCATCTCGACGTACAACTCCAAAGGACCCAACATTTTGAATCCCTCGTGGATGTCTAGCAGTTGTCGAATGTCGTCGTCGTTCTTAACACCCATCTGTGACCAGAAAACACGACCGCGATTGGGTTTGTATAAACAATACGCGATACGGGTCAGTGCCATGTACCCTCCTGTTGAATCTTACGTTCTACTTTTTTTTCAAATCAGCAAAGGTGAACAATGGTGAACAACGGTAAATGTGTGTTGTCTCTTGAGTACTGGGTTGAATAAGTGTTCATTTTGGAGTGTGTTGGTGTGAAAGAAGTATATCAAAGTGAAATGTGGGTGTGAAAAAACTAGGCTAGCTATAGATATTTATAGCAATGGTCACTATTTTGTGTCGTTGATCAATATGGTTGTGGAATCTATACTATACCGTTAAAAATCTATTTGTTGCGGCACAATCACCAAGACGAAAAATCCATCCGTTAACAATTTTCGGTGAGATATTGACCCTCAAAATTATTTCAGTTAAAAAATTAAATAAATAAATGAATAATTCTTAACAAAACAGATTTATCTATTATTAGATAAATCTGTTTGAATTTTTCCATAACGGATTTGTATAATAAAAAGATAAATTCATCCATTATTAGATAAATCTGTTATGAAAAAAAAAATACGCATTTATATAATAAAGATATAAATACATTATTCAACATATAATAACGAATTTATCTTTCTATTATATAAATCCGTTTTGTAATTTTATGGTAAACAAATTTATCTAATGAAGACATAAATCTGTTTTGCATTTTTATTAAAAACTGATTTATCTTTTAATTTGATATATCTGTTGAACAAATTTTACAGGGGTAAATTGAGAATAAAAAAATGATGAGGGTATAATAAAAAATAAAGAAAACGAAATAAAGCTCATTATGGGAGGGAAATCCGATTTCATCATGAGTGCAAATTCACCGTTTTAAATCAACTTAATGATTCTTGACCAAAAAGAATCCAACTTAATGACAGCCGTCCGATCCAAAATATGACCGTTATAGACGCTCTTTTCGATATCTGTCTGATTCAAAACCCTTGCTGCTTTTCTTCTTCTAATCTTCAAACAGAATAAAAAGCCACATATTTCCCATTGCCCTGTAGTATATTTGTTTTCTTGTCTCGCTCGCTCGCAACCGCCGCCATGTACTCATCAACCACCCTCAAATCGTATCGCCGGCCACCGCTCCCACTCCCTAAATCGCCGGCGCGTCGTCCACTGCGAACCACTCTTCATCCATCTGACTCTCTCGGTCTGCAAACACCACCAGGTTTTTGCTCTAATATTCCGATCTTTATTTCTTTTTCTTTTATTTTCTTTTTGTCTACTTTAATTTAATTTCTCTATGCATCTGAAATAGGTTCTTTGACCAAATCTCAAAAATCAATTCGATCTCCAGACAAATACCACGCTCTGTCATGTGAACTTAGGGCTCTATCAAAGATGGTTCGTGAGGAATTTCGTAAGGCTGATACCAAAGACGATATTGCTGTTGGAAATTCCTCTTGTAATGTTCTGTTTGAGAGAGGAAGGAACTACAATGAGTATTCTGCTAGAAGGAATGAGAGGCTTAAGAGGAAGAAAGGAATGATGGTTGATGAAAGTAGTTATAAGCCAAAGCAATCTCATGCTCTTGGTGTTACCGTTGAATCTGGAAAGAAAAGTACTACTGCAAGAAAGCTTGGGAGTATGAGAAAATCTGTTTCTGCTGCTTATTCTGGTGAAGTGAGTCAAACTCCAAGGTACATGCTTAGGAGTATGACCAAGGAAAACAAGAAGCCTCCTCTTGCTGCGAAATTTGATAGATCTGCTATTGGTAGTGAGAGAAAGATAGGTGCAAGAAGAGTTGGGAGAGTTTGAAATTATTAAGACTTGGTATAGTTTTTTTAATTGAGAAGTTTGATTTAATTTGACTTCTGTGTCAAATATTGTTCTCTTTGGATTATTAAAGATTATGTTTGATACATAAATAATTACTGTGTTTGATTTGATTCATCAGTTATGATTTTCTTTTGATTGGAGATTTGTGTGTTGATTGGGGATTTTGTCGTTGTGGTTAAGCATAAAACCGCAAACTCCTAGTCTAAATATTAGATAGAAACTACGTAATTAAATTAAATTTGTAGACAGTTTTTGTGTAGAGCGTTTCACGCCCCCCAGTGCAGCAATTTGTAGCGTTACAGAACTAACAGTTCACCAACTAGCAAGAACTAAAAAAGAAAACTCTGTATTTAGGAGCCACCTTTTTTATCGAAGAATCATAATATTATGATGATTCTCAAAATTTGAGAATCATAATATTATGGTTCTCAAAATATTATGGAAATTGGTTCGGATCAAGCACTGGTTTTTACAGGCCTGCAAAACACAACCAGAAGTGCTTGAGATGTTCACAGAGACTTCGCAGCGCTTTTGTTGCTCCAGAAGCACCACTGAGTCGCTGTATGGTGTCCTCTTTTGACTTCTCTTTTGGTTGTTTGAAGTGATAGAATCTGGTTTCTTTCTTATCTTTGCACGGCTGCCGGCCGACACAGCCCCTCCTCGTCACCAAGTTTAGCAGGATTAGAGAAAAATAGGGAGGTATGAACTAAGAAGAGATTCTGATATTACTATTTTTAAAACAGAAGGGAAAGCAAGGAGATATGGAGGAGGAAAGAAAAAGTAACATTAACAAATAAAAGGAGACATGGCTTGAAGAAATTTGAAAACCATTCACACAAACATTGGCTTAAAGTCGTTACAATTTTTTTATAATAATATATTGAAAGAAGAAACTCAGTAAGATTGTTCACACATTAAGCTAGTACTGAAGAAACGCAGTAACTATGGCTTATGAATTGTCATTGTAAGATTGCACAAATACTGACTAAACAACCTAGCATAACAGTTTTTTTTAGATAGGCAAACCTAGCATAACAGTTAATACATAATCTAGCTTAATAGTCAATACATAATTCACGATCAGCACCCGGATGGATGCTGAATATACATCAGTGCTAGTAATATTTTATGCACATATATGATTTACAAATATAATATACACGATTGGATAGACAAAAGTTTGTCTAAAATTTACACCGGATTCCTTTTATAGATATCCAAAAAACCTGCTTATCTCTTCCACTGGATTCCACAGACCGGGATAATGGCAAGTGAAAACTGCTAAGATTCACAAAGGAAGAAGATTCTCAGTTGTCATCATCTTCTAATTCGTCTGCAAAACCTTCACTTTCGATGTTAAGAATTTCGGCAACATCTGCTACTACAGCTAATTTCTCTTCCATTCTATCCAAAATGCTATCTTCACTCTCCGCGGAAACATCAGGAACCTTTGCAACATCAGTATCTGCTGCAGCAAAAGTCTCTTTTACCAAATCCAAATTTTCTTCTTGGCTTTCGTCCGCTCTATAATATACCTACAGGATTTTTCAAATTGAATTAGCAACTCACATTTTGAAATGAAGTGTAAATGAAAAGTTTTAACTCCTTAACTCAAATATAACTTTGATGTGACAAACCAACCCACCCATGAGCTGAATTTCATTATTGTCATGGAGGGAGGGCAGAGTTGAGGTTCAACCATTTGAAAGAATCATGTTACTATCAACTTTTGACTTTTGAGTTAAACTAAGTTACCAATGGGAATAGATCCTCTCATGTTATTTTCTCTTATTGAGTCTCAGCGGCTCATTTAATAGGTTAAAAGAGAGAGAGAAAGTGTGTGTTTAAAATATTAAAAAATATTTTTTCAAACTAATTTCCATTTAAAATCAGGGCACTTGTAAGTTCAAACTAAATGTAATAAAACCACTAAATCTTAAGTTCAAACTTCTTTATTGCTAAAAAAAATGCAAACAAACTAGATAAAAAAGGACAACTTGAAAAAACAAATAAAAGAGATTTGAAAGGGACCAGATCACATACCACACAAGTGCGAGGGGGAGAGAGGATCTTGAAGGAATTGGGCCGATTGTTGAAATTTGTTTCAGGAACTCCTGGGATGCCTTCTGGGGATGTGAAGTGGTCTGCATCGTGCCCCACCTAGAAGTGGAAGAAAGATGGTCAACCTCATCATAACGGGAATAAAATGACGAGGAACACAGATCCAAGAACCATAGAATAGTAGCAATAGCAACTGATTTGAACTCAAAAAATAACAGTAAATAGTACAGTCCCCACACCTCACCCACTCAAACGCAAACAGATGAGGGAAATCAGAAAATGTATATGATTTCATTTTCATTTTGGTCCTCCAAAGTTGCATATGTCACCATATTAGATAGCTATATTTGAGTCACCAAATTAATCCCTCAACCTTTTTTGTCACCTCTTTAGTTCTTTGTAAAAAAGAATATGCTGACATTTTAAATCTTTGAAGGATTAACTTGATGACTAAACTTTTCAAAAACTAATAATGTGATGACATTTTAGACTTTTAGGACAAATTTGATGGTCAAAATTGTTAGAGAGCTAATGTGGTGATTGCTATAACTTTGAAGGACTAGTTGCACTTTCCAAATATTTTTGGGGAAAAGGGAAGGGTGGCATGGCACCCTTTGGGCCTAATGTAGTTCCACCTCAGATTACAATGTCTATACAACCAGAAATATTAAGGCTCCTTACTCTTCCAAGTCCTCCAAATTCGCAAGCATCGCTATCCAGTGCAACTCTATATTTGCCAGGCAAGTCACACCCAATTTTGTACCTGTATGTGCAACGTTTTATCGAATAACAGTTACTATCACAGAAATGTTTATGGAAAGTTCACTGAAAACCAAACACGCAACCTTGTAAAAATAAACTCTCCACACACAAATGGAATGAACACACATTGCATACCCTTCATATGTATTCTCTGGATGAAAATTGAACACAAATACCAGATCACCACGTTCAAACACTATAACCTATAAGAGAAAAATATTATGCATTTAGTTATAAGATGGCGCAGAGTTATACTTGAAATTGATTAAGAGTAGAAAATTGCTTGTTAGTGGTTTTATTTTCTTGAATCACTCATTTTTGAGAAATGGCATCTCTGTGACTTTTACAGCACCAATGTATATATTCTAGGAAGCCGTCGTATTTTAACTAGTCTTGGTATAAGACAATCTCTTAACTGACTAGTAGTAGTAAAAAACATCCTACTATGAACAACTATAATACAATCATTTAGGGAGGTATTCACCTTGTCTTCATTGTTTGTGCTGCTCACAATCTGTTTAGTTGATGTGAGGAATGAGAATTTATCATCAAGCAAGTTCATTGCCCTGTCAAATGCATTCATGAACTGCACAAGTTCCAAAAGAAAAAATATAACATGCATCTCAGAGACAAGCAACAAACTGCAAGAATGCAAGAGTAAAAACATGCAAAATGACAATGGCCGTTTTCTAAAAAAAATTATTCTTAGAATAAAGAAGATCTTAACTAATTAAACTTGTTTGAAAGTCCTAACAAAGAAATGAAGCCGCAAAAGAGATATCAATGTTCTGGGATAAGTGAAGACACAAATAAATAATACAAATGCTCATATGCAAACATATTACCTTGTATCTCAAGTGATCTGTATCCACAAGATTCCACTGACGCCTGCACTTTTCATAACTCCACTCATTGCCTTCTCTTGGGAAATCTATCCATTCCGGATGGCCAAACTAAAAATGGTATCATGAATGTAATTAACAAATGATAACATTGACTACTACTATAGCGACAAGAGTGAGGTGCTTCAAAATATCCAGCTTAATTTCTTATTGAAAAAAAAATAATGTGCAATTAATGCTGTAGGAACCTGATATCTTTTTTACACCAAATACTCCATTGTTTACAGCATTCTAGATCGCAGCCCAACTAACCAACTACCTCACTAACAGACACCTAACTAACAAACACTCAGCACACTGTTGTACAAATACAAGCTCTAGGGAACCCATTTTTCACAAACAAATTGCATTTTATTAACTGAAAAGATAAAGGTACAATATTAGGGAGCAACAGTTTTGTAGGCCGAAGAGTAGAGCAGTATGCATACCTCATTGCCCATGAAATTAAGGTAGCCCTCTCCACCTAATGCCATAGTTATGAAGTGTATCATCTGCAAAAGAATAAGATAACAATGACTACAAGGATATTATAAGGCAATAATAATTACGCATTGCATTAGCGGCTTTGAAACAACAGGTTTTATGGTCAGATAAACAACCTTGTGAAGAGCAATCCCTCGCTCAACAGTAGGAGAAACATCAGTCAAACAAGACATGCCGGAATACATGTCTTCATCCATTAGTAAAAATGCAATAGTCTTGTCCCCGACAATGGCCTGCCCAAGGCAAAAACTATAAGACATTGATAGTGCAGGCATTAAAAGCAATTTAATAAGATAATTTCTTGATTGCATGTCACTTCTAGTTTCCATCGTTTTTCTGTTCACAAATTTAACCTAAATTAAGTTCTTATAGTATTTCTTCTATCACAAAAGGTAAGACTTAACACAAAACAACAAAGATCATACTTGGTCATGACTTTCAGCATAAGAGACACATTTCTCAGTGTATCTCCTATTTGTTAAATTCAAAGAGATTTCCTTCATCGACCATTCATGGTCTTTCTTGTTCTTCAAGTAGTCAATCCACTTGTCTGGGATAGCCATGGCTAGACGATAGTCAAAACCAATTCCAACTTCAGAAACTGGTCGTCCGAGTCCAGGCATGCCAGAAACATCTTCAGCAATGACAGTTGCATCTGGCAAAATATTATGGACCAGAGAATTAGCCAGCATCAGATAGACGACAGCATCCACATCTGTTGCTTCACTAAAATATTCATTATAATTCCCTGTAAATCCAATGTTGATGCCATGGTGATGATACAGCATTGATGTTACTCCATCAAATCGAAATCCATCAAATTTGTACTCCTCAAGCCACCATCTTAAATTAGATAAAAGGAAACGAAGAACTTCCCAGTTGGCATAGTTAAAAAGTTTACTATCCCATAATTTGTGATAGCCTCTATCTCCAGCGTGGAAGTAAGACTCTTGTGAACTTTGGCCCACGTCAAAGCCATTGAGTCCATCAGTAACATTATTACTAGCATGACTATGGATGACATCCATCAAAACATGCAAACCTAGGCTATGGGCCTTATCTATCAGATACTTAAGATCTTCAGGGGTTCCAGATCTACTACTCACGGCAAAAAAATTTGTTACGTGATATCCAAATGATGCATAATAGGAATGTTCCATCACAGCCATCAGTTGGACTGTATTATAGTTATTTTCTCGAATACGTGGCAAAATATCATCTGCAAATTCCCTGTAAGAGTTTATGCGGGGTTCAGAGCTACTCATTCCCACATGAGCTTCATATATCCGAGGGGCCTTAGGCTTCGGTGGACGAGGATATTTAAACTGATACCTGCAGAACAAACAGCAGAGATAATTTCATCCAAACTTGATCAAGAGTGGAGTGGGGAAAAATATAGATACCACATAGATTAAAACATGGTAGAATCATTCAACATGGTTAGCAGATTTGCAACTGTTACATATAATGTAGTAGATACTTTCATCTTTATTCTTGCCGGAAAAAAATACAGAACAAGTTTCTTTTTTATGATCCAAGAGAGAGGAATAAAATATGCCAATGTGTGGTGGAATTTAAAAACTTTAAAACTCATTTTATTTTACATGAATGCTATTGTAATGCACATGTGAAATCATTATTCGTTGACTCATCAATCATGATTCGAATAGACACATATGATTGGAATTTGGCATAATTCACTAAAGAATAAAATTCATTTTATAAGAAAACTTGCATTTCATATATGCCTCAAAGATGAGGGTTCATTTATAATTCAACTGAAATAGTAGTGTATATTTGATCCAAACTTTATAATTAATTATAATTCAATTAAAAAAATTCTTTGGAAATGCTTGCAATCCATTCCTATAAAGATTTTAAGAAGTTACTCATAATTTTAAAATCCGTTAATGTATAGCATACATTAGATCCCCTTCTAGCATCGATACTTCAGATTCTATACTTAATTCTTTTATCAAGATAAGAAGTCAAAAGATATTCTACGCATGTGAATAATTGGACCTCTCTGAAAGTGGTGGATCCCAGTAGACACCATCATAGGGCGCAGCAAATCTGGTAGGATCGACAGTGGCATATTTAATCCAAGCAGGGATGCGATCAACCCAAACTCCATCACTATGCTTGAATCTAAACTTCACTTTTGAATTGTGAGGTATAACTGGATTTCCATCAGCATCGGGGATCTTAATGCTCCAAACACCAAACTGGTTTTTTTCCATGTGATGGTTGGAACCATCCCATCCATTAAAATCACCAATAATTTGTGCTTCCCTGCGTTGAAAAGGTTCAAAATCTGAATAGAAAACTAAATAAAACAATGACATTAAATAATTTGCATCCTTGCAGATAACTTACTGAGCAGCAGGGGCCCATTCGCGGTAGATAATGCCACCTTCTTCTCTGTTAAATCCAAACTTCAAATAACCTGTGGGAAAGATAAAAAAGGAAACATTATATACTAGATGTAACCAGAATCAAGCCAACAAATTAGTAATGCGTGTTAGTAGAAATCAATCCAGTTGACAAGCAAATTAATGTGTTTTCAAGAGGCTGATGTGTCCAGCATAATCAATGGATCGTGTTCATACACATATACACTATTCTAGGTTCATTTGATTATCAACCACCGACACCGCTAAGTATTAGTTGAGCATTATTTCCACTTTATCAATTTACCACGAACACAAAATTTGTAGTTATGCACAAAATCTTAGCAGTTATTCAGTTTTGCTGTGTGTACAGATATACAGAAAAAAATGAAACAATGTCAATAATTGTAATCACCTTTTGCAAATTCCTCAAGACCTCCTTCATATGCTTCAATAAGCTTTCTTTGGTCTAGATATCTCTTCAGTCTATATTTGAAGTGATCTTTATGTGATTCTAGGGATGGATCAACACGCAAGATGCCTATGTTTTCAAAGTCTTCCTCGGCGGATGGCATTGTTGACTTGTCGTCTATCATAACGGCTATGCCCTTGAAACCAGTGCTAACCTAGTTGTGGGAAAGCACACAAAAACAGCTTATCCACATACAGCACATTTACATATGTATATAATAGATATAAATATAGATATACAAACCATCATTTTTCAGTTAAACACGTGGAAAATAAGTCAGACTAGAGTGCATGTGTTTCTTGTCATTTTCATTATTCCCTTTGATCATTTACTACTATATGCAGAAGATTGTTAGCAGTTAGCCTGTTACCTTTACTACATTCACATACAGGAACACCCACCTTAGAGCCAAACATACTGGACCTTATGTTTTAAAAGAAAACTAATTCCATCAAAAGGTTGCCACTTAATACACATTACTACAAGCCAATAATAAGTTCACAATGTGTATCTCAAGGCCATGCATCATATGCAATACCTCCAAATCATGAAGAATGCCAGTTAGGAGTTAGGACAGCAGACTCGCATCTAAGTTTGTCAAAAATGTTGACATGATTGTTTATACAAGAGACATCAAACATAGTCAAATGTACCCTCTCATATATTGATCTTCTTGATCCAAAACTGAACCAGCTGTCTCCTTTCGGATTCTGGTAGGCAAGGGTCAGATCATCTGGCTTTTGCTTGGCAAAATGCTGCTTATTTCTCGAGGCCTGCCAGAAAAGAAAAATTACAAAGTATTACAATACAAAGCAAACAATACAATCACCGAAGATTTAGAGAGAAATTATGTACAAAGAGGAAAAGCAAGTAGTTGTACATATTCAAATTACGAGTAGAAATGTTTAAGTTTTACCCTACTCTCGAAGTTTTCAACATTAACGTTTCTTTTGACACAATTTAACATTATGCATCACATATTGGATTTTGATTTTGATGAACATGCGGTGGTGTTTGTGGTTTCAGTCCAGAACCTCTCACTAGAAATATAGAAAGGAACTAGCAAAAGAAGAAAAAAAAGTGATAATCACTAGCCAGTAGCCACTACACTACAGATCAGAAAACAATTTCAGGTAATGAAATTATAAAATCACAATATAATTTAACTGATGATATCATGCACTAGTTGTTCTAGAAGGAATGCTTACAAATCTAGGGTTAAGGCTTTTCAGATACATTTGGAGAAAGAAAAAAAAAGGAACCAAATGCCGATTAGCGAGAAATCAAAATCAATAGTGACAATGGCATGAAATGAGAAATCAAAGCAAAGAGTGGAAGTAAGTGAATTACGTGAGTGGTGAGGCGAGTGTTGGAAGAACAAGAACTGAGAGGATAAGCACCAAGAGAAGTTATCATCTCCGCAATATCCAGAATTAGCTTCGATCAAGAAAGTAATCAGAGTGTTGAAGAACAGAGGCTTTAAATGGCTATTTGGTGAATAACCAAGGGACCCATTGTTGCATGAATTATTAATCCTCAACGTCTTTTCAATGCTACACTACAAAGGAGTAACAGAGTAAAGTAAAGGATATGCTTCCCCACTTGAAGAAGGCAAGCAACGGCGTAAGAACTTCCATCTGTTCCAATTGTACGCCTTCGCCTTCATCTCACAGCCAATCGGATACTCAAATGGTTTTCAAATCAAATTTATTTATTTATTTATTGGTGCCTACTTCGTTACCTACCAAAAGAGTGAACTGCCGACACTTATGTGAGTTGTGTAGAAATTATTGGACCAAGTGTCACACCATTTACCATGTCATTAGTATATATTAATTATTAGTAGAAGCACAATATTTTATATATTTGTAATTTAGTCCCTCTGATATTTTTCAATTTGTATTTTTCTCTTCTCAATGCATGTGCTCTTTGAAAATTTGTCTCCATTGTTAACTCCTCCTTATCTTTTATGTTGTTCTTCTTTTTTCTTTGGGTACACGTGTGTTTTCCTGTTACTATTTCGATTTTTACAATATGCTTTGATGTCAAATATGCTTCTACAAACTAACAGGGAAAATCATCTGAGAATGGATTTTTTTATACCATTTTATTTGAGAATGTGTGTTGTATAAAGGCAAAAACAATCCAAAGGTAGAAGACAACTAAAATATGAGTGTTTTTCCTTTTTGGATTAATTGGTATATAGTTTTTCAACATTTTATATGATTTTTTATCTAACTTTCAGAACATTCTTGAGGCAAATTATAGTGGGGAATCATTATTTAGTCAAACACTTGGATTTTTATGATTTTTTAAACAAAAAACAATACAAGAAATAGTAGATTTCGATTGGGTTTTGTAATGGGTCGTAATCGAGTTGGTACAACCCAACCAAAAGGTTGAAGATGATGATCACACATATTCAATCAGAAAAATAAAATAATATCCTGAAATTAAATGTGTTATTTATGGACGTTTTTAAAGCGCCATTTGTTAGTTTTATATAACGGTGAGAGCTTCTTAAAAAAAAAATCAATATTTTGAGCGCGCTTCTTTAAAAACATTTCAATCCACGTGCAATCAGCGTACGCCATCCACGCCACCTCCAAGTTAACTCGTTAGGTAAAACTAACAAATGAGAGCTTCTTTAAAAACGTCAATATTTTTTACAAGGGCTTTTTAAAAAAAATTGCGAGGGCTTAGATGGATTTCTCGCAATTTTTGAGCGCTTATCATATATTTAAGCTTTTTGCTTGCTAAAGTAGATTTAAAAAACATCGAAAATTATTTAAATTAGAGGTTAATTAAATTCAATTAATGATTAATGAATTGTAACACTTTAGTTTATCTATTAACTAAATTCAATATTTCATTAATCACATATACGAACTGCCTTAACTACTAAAAGTATTAACGATTTAGTATATGACAAGAATGTTGACTCTCTTTCGCAATGTTGATGCACAAACTTATAGCGACTCGCATTCGTTGTAAGTATTTGACATGTGACAGAACAGCAAGTAGTCGTCACAATCACTAGAAAGTAGAAACACACACAGCTGTGAGGTCCCGAGTTCAAACTCGGAACATGATATCCAACCATACGGATCAGTAGTTTATAGTTTATAGTGTTTCATTTTTTCTCTATTTGTACCCTCTTGACTTTAATTAAATTCTTCTTTTATTTCTCATTAAATCAATTTCACTATCATTTTTAAGCATTAATTACAAATGTCTATTTACATAAATTTAAATTGGCTTAATTATAGTTTTGGTCGCCCCTATTTTCACCAACTCACGATTTTGGTCCTCAAGTTTTAATTTCACGATTTTGGTCCTCCTATTTTCCCAATTTGTAAAAAGACGCTTTGTAAAATTCCACATCAACTATGATTTTACAAATTGGGAAAATAGGGGGACCAAAATTGTGAAATTAAAACTGAGACCAAAATCGTAAAGTTAATAAAATAGAGGGACGTAAATTGTAATTAAGCCATTTAAATTTATAAGTTACTTCAATCGCGAATTTTACCAAACACTTTAAGGCTTTGTTTGGCAAAACATAACAGGATAAACTAGTGGATAAACTAATTTATAATGGATAAGCTAGCAGATTGAATGTTAAGTGTTTGGTAAAATTAGCGGTTAACTAAATTTTTTAAATATAAAATGACACAAATAGACATTAATAAATAATGTTTAAATAATAATGTTTAAATATGAGAGAAAACATTGATTTAATGGAGGATAAATGATGAATTTAATAAATAATAAGGGTAAAAATGAGAGAAAAATAAAATGCTATAAGCTATAAGCACAAATACTACTTAAAGCGGCGTCTCAAAAAAATGCTATAAGCTACTGAAAAGTGCTATAAGCTAGCGGATTGACATTGCCAAACAGAACCAAAATTCAAGCCGCTATCAGTTAATCTGTTATAAGCTAACTTATCCATTAGCCTATCTGCTATCTGTTACTTTTTACCGAACAGAGCCGATGAAAAGACATTTCTCTTAATTTAAGGCATTTTTGAAAAGTAATATCTAGCCCTATAATTGCAAGATCGCCTTTATGAGAGAGTTTTGGGTGGAAATTTTTTTTAATGGATGCATTAAACATGTATGTAGATTGTCGTAAGTATGTGCATCATGAAAATTTTATTCCCACCATTTACCAATATGCCCCTCATTTTATATCTCACGGTTTACCAATATACCCCCACTTTATATTTTTGGACCGACATACCCCCCACTCTATATTTTTGTACCCACCATTTACCAATATACCCTCATTTTGTACCTCACTGCTTACCAATATACCCCCACTCTATATTTTTGGGACCGACATACTCACAAAAATTTTTATTTGTCCAACACTTTTTTTATCCACTTTTGGTGGGAACCATTTACCAATATACCCCTCATTTTGTACCCCACTGTATACCAATATACTCTCACTTTATATTTTTGGACCGACATACCCCCACTCTATATTTTGTACCCCACTATTTACCAATATACCCCTCATTTTGTACCTCATTGTTTACCAATATACCCCCACTCTATATTTTTGGACGGACATACTCCTGACAAATTTTTTATTTGTCTAACACTATTTTTTTATCCACTTTTGGTGGGAACCATTTACCAATATACCCCTCATTTTGTACCCCACTCTTTACCAATATACCCCACTTTATATTTTTGGACCGACATACCCCACTCTATATTTTGTACCCCACTATTTACCAATATACCCCCTTATTTTGTACTCTCATCATTTACCAATATACCTACACTCTATATTTTTGGACCGACATACCCCGATAAATTTTTTTATTTGTCCAACACTCTTTTTTATTCACTTTTGGTGGGAAAATTTTATTCCCACCATTTACCAATATACCCCTCATTTTGTACCCCACTCCCATATACCCCCACTCTATATTTTTGGACCAACATACCTCGACAAATTTTTTTTTTTTTCCAACACTCTTTTTTTTTTTTTTTTTATCCACTTTTGGTGGGAAAATTTTATTCCCACCATTTACCAATATACCCCTCATTTGTACCCCACTGTTTATCAATATACCCCCACTCTATATTTTTGGACCGACATACCCCCGCTCTATATTTTGTACCCCACCATTTACCAATATACCCCTCATTTTGTACCTCACTGTTTACCAATATACCCCCACTCTATATTTTTGGACCGACATACCCCTGACAAATTTTTTATTTGTCCAACACTCTTTTTTTTTTATCCACTTTTGGTGGGAACCATTTACCAATATACCCCTCATTTTGTACCCCACTGTTTACCAATATACCCCACTTTATATTTTGGACCGACATACCCCCACTCTATATTTTGTACCCCACCATTTACCAATATACCCTCATTTTGTACTCTTTGTTTTATACAATATACCCCCACTCTATATTTTTGGACCGACATACCCTCGACAAATTTTTATTTGTCCAACACTCTTTTTTTTTATCCACTTTTAAGTGGGAAAATTTTATTCCCACCATTTACCAATATACCCTCATTTTGTACCCCACTCCAATATACCCCACTCTCTATATTTTGGATCGACATACCCCGATAAATTTTTTATTTGTCCAACACTTTTTTTTTTATCCACTTATGGTGGGAACCATTTACCAATATACCCTCATTTTGTACCCCACTTTGTTTACCAATATACCCCCACTTTATACTTTTGGACCGACATACCCCCACTCTATATTTTGTACCCCACCATTTACCAATATACCCCTCATTTTGTACCTCACTGTTTACCAATATACTCCCACTCTATATTTTTGGACCGACATACCCCTGACAAATTTTTTATTTGTCCAACACTCTTTTTTTTATTCACTTTTAAGTGGGAAAATTTTATTCTCACCATTTACCAATATACCCCTCATTTTGTACCCCACTCCAATATACCCCCACTCTATATTTTTGGACCGACATACCCCTGACAAATTTTTTTTATGTCCAACAATTTTTTTTATCAACTTTTGTGGGAAAATTTTATTCCCACCATTTACCAATATACCCCTCATTTGTAGACCACTGTTTACCAATATACCCACACTCTATATTTTGGACCAACATACCCCACTCTATATTTTGTACCCCACCATTTACCAATATACCTCTCATTTGTACTCTCACTTTGTTTCCAAATATACCCCATCAGTATATTTTGGACCGACATACCCACGACAATTTTTTTTTGTCCAACACTTTTTTTATTATCAATATGTACCCTCATTTTGTACTTCATTGTTTACCAAGATATACCCCACTCTATATTTTTGGACCGACATTGTTGCCTCATCCCACCAAGGGCTATTGTTGCCTCTTCGTCTCTTCGTCTTATATATATATATGTGTTGCGTATTTTTATATCCCCCTTATAAAATTTTGATGTTTTTTTGAAACTACATCTGTAGGCCTGTTAATTACCTCCCCGTGCATCACACGGGTAATCGTCCTAGTTAATTTAACAAGACTTATGTTTGCAAAGATGAAATTAATGAGGCTTCCTAAGTGCACCAACTAATATTTTGAAAAGGGAATATATTTCTTTAGGCTTAAATGCACTTTTGATTCCCTATTTTTTTAAATGTGTAATTTCAATTCACATATATGTTATAGAAAATTTAATTTACTTTAATAAAGTTGGACACAAAACAATGCTATCTATTGAAAATGTTGTTTTGAAAGAATGAGAAGGAGAGGATCCAAATCTTTTTAATCTCTTTAAAAGGGAAAGGTAGCATGCCCTAATTATTGGGTTTTCTCTTGAAAAGGGGTAGCATCCTCCAATCAGGGGAAGGATCCTCTGCAGTTTGGGCGGGAACTGCAGAGGGTAGTCAGTGTAAATATAGACTTTTAAATTGGTTCGTTTGCATAACCGATGTTAAATATCTTTTACACACATATATTTAACATCGATTAAGTTGTTCAACCAATTTAAAAGTTTCTATATTTACATCGACAGACTTCTCCCGCCCAAACTGCAGAGGATCCATTTCCCTCCAATCACCAAATGACTCTTCGCTTACATCTGAGGACCAGGATGGATCTGTGTTTGATGCAGCTAAATTATTGTGGAGTAGATTTTTATCCATTGAAAATGTTCTGTTTTGTTACAAAATTATTAAAAGTAAAACATAATATAATTATTTTCTAGAAAATTCAAGAAGTTAAAAAAATGCTATACGGAATGGGTAGCATACCATAGAAATTTGGTGAGGGCACACGCATCGAGAGTTTTAGCTTACGTGTCATGTTGTGAACGGCTCATCTCGCCTCTCAACAAGTGGCTGTTGCCAGATATTAGAAGAAAAAAAAGAAAACGCCGAAAATAAGATAAGGAAACATGAACGCATGACGTTCTCAAATATTTTATTCATTTTTCAACTTAATCCAACTCTCTTATCCTCTTCTTTTATTCCCACCATAAAATATAAAATATAAAATATTAATCTTATAGAGAGAGAGAGATAAAGAAGAGGGGGAGTCTTTATAAGGCGGTAAGACTCGCCATTGTCACACGAAATCGCTTCTCCCCTCTCAATCTCCGCCCGTCGTCTTCCGTCGTCTCTCACACTCTTCTATCGCCATGGATCCCTACAAGGTACTCACCGAAGCATTCAATACTCTCTCAATCATCATCTATTGCTTTTCTCCTATTTCATTTCATTTCATTTCATTTCATTTCATTTCATTTCTCTCTGTCTCTGATTTTATAGTTCATTGATTAATTCAATTAATTTCACCAATCTCTTAAAAACCTTTTCTCTTTATCTTCCTGCTTGGTTGCAGCACCGGCCATCTAGCGCCTTCAATTCTCCTTTCAAGACTACGAATTCTGGTGCTCCTGTTTGGAACGATAATTCCTCTCTTTCCGTTGGAGCTAGAGGTATCAGCTTAACCAAATTTGACTTGATTGACTTCTTATTTTATTTGCTGAAATTGTTAATCTTTCTAACTTATTGATGATAACTTTTTATATAACACCATTTGATTGGGTTTCGTGTGTCGCGAGAGAAGTAGAATCGCTGTGACAAATATATTTTCAAGGCTATCTTTTGCTGCGAATAAGTGCTTTTATATAAAACCACACCTTCTGTAGTATGTAATTTGAATATTGCGGACTCTGATTTTGCTAATTCATACCATAGATTTGTTTATTGCCTTACTCATACCATAGAAATTATATTTCTTTCATTTATCTATGTTATAGGTTGGTCTTTTCTTTCATTTATCTATTTATCTATGTTATATAGCATGTTGTGCTAAACTGTGCAGAAAGTAATATGCACCTTTTCTAAAATTTTATTAGAGAGGAATATCTTTGTCAATTCCCTTTCCTTTTTTCCCCTGATTTGTGTACGTATGTTGGTAGGAGGAGGCTTCTCCATCTGTTTGTTGTAAAGCTCAGTGTGAATTTTGCTAACTATTATTCAATCAGAGGGTTTATATTATTCTACCCAATTTGGCAGGACCAATTCTCCTGGAGGATTATCACCTTGTGGAAAAGCTTGCCAACTTCGATAGGGAACGGATCCCAGAACGTGTTGTCCATGCTAGGGGGGCCAGTGCAAAGGGTTTCTTTGAAGTCACACACGATGTTTCACACCTGACATGTGCAGATTTCCTTCGAGCTCCGGGAGTTCAGACACCCGTCATTGTCCGTTTCTCCACTGTCATTCATGAGCGTGGCAGCCCTGAAACATTGAGGGATCCTCGAGGTTTTGCTGTGAAATTCTACACCAGAGAGGTAGAGAATCTAGAGATATATGACTATTATTTCATTTCTAGTGACTAAATACAATTCCTATATCAGTTTAAATTTCACTTTGTATCTCTTAAAGAAAAATTCCTGCTCCTGTAACTGAAAGGTGCTACTTTACTTTAGTTCCTGAAATGCTGATATTTTTTTTTTGTTTCAACACGAACCATACAAGTAAAAGATTCCTAATGAAATTAACCTCTTATATAGTATGTCCAACAAGCAATTCTGTCTAGAGATTGGCTTATTGGATTACCTGAAAAATTTGAAAATGTCACATCCACTATTGGTTAAGCCCAGCATCATATGTAAGTTTCAAAGATTTAGTGAGGGAGAGAAACTACTTCCATCTGCAGCAGTTGCTCTATTCAATGTCAATGGGGCTCTGCCTTTCAGATAGGAGTAGGGTCGTCTCCCAATACATACACATTATGGAGTAAGGACTATATTTACTCATCTTGGTAAGCTCATACATAAGGTTTGATACTAAGTCCACTTATGAGTAGTGTGTTTGATAATAAGATACCCAGCAATATTGATTACTTGAGTTTATTGAGCTACATAATTGTCAATATGCTCTAATTTTGACACTCAGTCATTCTGGTTTTATAAATGTTATATATATTTTTTGAAGCGATTATAAATGTTATATGAATTATGCTATTTCACATGAAAAATCTAACATTTTAGACATCTGTTGTTTATTTCTTGATCATCATTTATGAAAGTGGTAGCCCGCTGTCCTGAAACCTTGAGGGATCCTTAATTTTTTGCTGTGAAATTTTACACCAGAGAGATAAAGATTTGAGTGCGTAGATAATCTAAAATCATCTTTGAGTGGCTAGTTTAAGTATCTCTTTATCTCTTTTAAATCGATTTTTGTAGTAATTGAGGATGCTAGATTAGTTGCTGAAATGCTTCAATTTCTGAATCGGCCTTTTATCTTCCTTTTTTACCGAATCATCACTTGTGTTTTAAATAGTTTACACTGTCACTTTTGTAGATGTCATGTCTTCATGTCTTCACCTTTGTCTCTTACATGACCTTCATCTTCTTCCTGTTCCTCTAACAAAATCCTAGATTTATAGTCAGCAAACATGTGGCATTCATGGCTTCATTGCGCAACAATCCTTTAAATGTGGAGTTACAGCTACAAGAGTTTGAAGGATTGTTACGAAATGAAGCCATGGATGCATATGTTTGGTGACTCTAAACATAGATTTTTGTTAGAGGAAAGGGAAGAAGACGATTCCACATCAACGGGTCACATGAGGGAGGAAGATGAAGAATTGTATACATCCAGGTCATGTATACAATGCTCACGAATGCATTTGGTTAAACGTCTAAAAAAGGGTGATAGAGTAACAAAATGAAACATAAAGGGCCAATTTAGGAAAAATAAAAGATAAATGATCAATTTAAAACTTCAAATTAATTTAAAGGACTCCGTTCCGAGAGTAATTTTACTTAATTTTTAAAAGCTGATATGGAATAGTTGAAGTCTGGTACTATACCTGATTCTTATCTTTACATTGTGAACACAGGGTAACTTTGACCTTGTGGGAAACAACTTTCCCGTCTTCTTTGTACACGATGGGTTGAATTTTCCAGATATGGTCCATGCTCTTAAACCCAATCCCAAGACCCACATCCAGGAGAATTGGAGAATCCTCGACTTCTTCTCCCACTTTCCAGAAAGTCTTCACATGTTCTCCTTTCTATTTGATGATGTGGGTGTCCCACAAGATTACAGGCATATGGATGGTTTTGGAGTTAACACTTATTCCCTGATCAACAAGGCTGGGAAAGCAGTGTACGTGAAATTTCACTGGAAGCCCACTTGTGGTGTTAAGTGTCTATTAGAGGAAGAGGCCATTAAGGTTGGAGGATCCAACCACAGCCATGCAACTCAAGACCTCTATGAGTCAATTGCTGCTGGTAACTATCCTGAGTGGAAACTGTATGTTCAGACAATGGATCCGGATCATGAAGACAGATTTGATTTTGACCCACTTGATGTTACTAAGACTTGGCCTGAGGACATTATACCACTTCAGCCCGTTGGCCGCTTGGTCTTGAACAAGAACATAGATAATTTCTTTGCTGAGAATGAACAACTTGCATTTTGCCCTGCCATTATTGTACCTGGTGTATATTACTCGAATGATAAGATGCTTCAAACCAGGATTTTCTCTTATGCTGATTCACAGAGGCACAGACTTGGACCAAACTATTTGCAACTTCCTCCTAATGCTCCCAAGTGTGCTCACCACAACAATCACCATGAGGGTTTCATGAATTTTATGCACAGGGATGAAGAGGTATCTTATATTTTATTCTTACTAATATTATATGCATGAAGCAGGTTGCCATGATAAGCACCTGACGCTGTTAGATAATTTATTCACATGCAGACATGCTGCTTGGATCTTAACTCTGAATATGATGTTACATCTCATTCTTTAGTTAAATACATTTTTTTTTTCTTGTGACCGAGTGCTGCCAATTTATAGGTCAACTACTTCCCTTCAAGGAATGATCCTGTTCGTCATGCAGAAAGGTACCCCATTCCTCCTGCTATCTGCTCTGGAAGGCGTGAAAAGGTTGGTTTTCTATTTTTGATGAATTGCATAATAAGAAAATATAGAACGTGTGTTTTGAGCGAATCAATCAAGTATCAACTATGATTTCTGGTATAGATTGTATTCCTTCGTTAAAATACACTGTTTGTCTAAGAAATAAGAAACCACACATTTTAGAATTAGAACCAAATTTTTCTGAAAGTTTCCATGAGAAAATTATACTTTTAATGTCTTATCTTTATTTTATGTTTCGGTTTAGTCTCTTATATAATAAAAGTTTTGAATTGGTCCCTGTTAAAGTTATATCAATGTAGTTCATTTTATTTTCCTTGTTTCAAAATAGTCCTTTATGTTAGAAAAATGATATCAACGTACTCACTTTATTGTTCCATAATTTGCAAAAAAAAAAAGGACCATGTTAGTATATTTTTTATAACATAAAAGAGAGAGACCAATTTGAAATAAATAATACATAAGTGACGAAATCAAAATCTAAAATTAACATAAGGGACTAACTGTATAATTAGCCCAAAAAAATGAAAAGACTTTGAGATCAATCAAATAACACCAGTAAAATCGTTGAAACTCTGCCTATATTGGTGTAAAAGTGTCTGAACAATTCTACTTATTTCTTAATGCAGTGCAATATTCCAAAGGAGAACAACTTCAAGCAACCTGGAGATAGATACCGATCTTGGGCACCTGACAGGTTCTTATTATAAACTACTAATATTATCAATATGAAATATGTTTGGAATGTCTAATATTTGGATCTCGTTGCTGTTTTTGACCTTTTCAGGCAAGATAGATTTGTCCGCAGATGGGTTGCGGCTTTATCTGACCCACGTGTCACCCATGAAATCCGCAGCATCTGGATACAATACTGGTCTCAGGTGAGATTTAAACATGCTAATTTATTGTCAATATCACACTAGAAACTACAGGGGGTAAATGAATCCGTATTTATTTGCTCATATTATGCTCTTTGTGGTATTGCTTCGCAGGCTGATCGTTCTCTTGGTCAAAAGATTGCATCTCATCTGAACATGAGGCCAAGCATTTAAGGTTGCTGCCAAACCCGGAATGATTGCAAGAGTTGCAAGGATGTTAGTTTGGATATTTGAAAGGACTGAGCCTTTTCTTTGCAATATTATATTGTGAATGTGTACCAATAAACTCTATGTATGCATATTGTCAAACAAAAAACTCTGTATGCAACTCTTTGAACTGTCTCAATTTGTATGTGTTAGTATTTATTTAGCTTATTGAGCCCTGTTTCTTGCTGCTGCTGTTATAGGTTTTTGTTGAAGTTCACTGTTAGCTAATCGTTTACAGTAACCAAAAGTTGATAAGCATTATGTGGTTGTTTAACATAGTCAGGATTGAGGATAAGGAAATATTATAAGAAAATAACGACTACAAAAATAAAAAGGGACAGTTTTGGCGTCTCCTAGAAGTTGTGTAATGGTCCCATTCTATCATACAAGTTGCGAGCAATGACAAAGGCACTGATCAATTTGTTGTTGGCTGTTGGTGAATCATGCGACGTGTTCGGATAGATTACATGGGATTTTCTTATATCCTCGTTAAATAGATGTGGTATTTTTTTGTTTTTAAATTTATATATTGCTAGGAGAATGATGATATATTAAATAATTTATGTTTAGAATGTGCTTTCAAAAATTGGTTGAGAATGAGTTAAAAGTTAGTAGTTTAAGAAAGGTTGAACTCTGAAACTTTAACTAAAGGATAAAAGATAAAATGAGATTTTCAACTAATAGAAAAACAAATATACTTCCTTGATGACATTGAAGAAGTGAGTGTGGCAGAAAGACCTTCCAGTTTTAAGCAATCCTTTAGGGAAACTTTGCTGGGACGAAATATTTGTGATTTCATAAGAGGTGGATGAGGAGGAGAATGAGGACATGTTTGATGGCCGTATAGTGGTAGAGGAAAACTGTTAGTAAAGTACTTGTGGAAATATTGAAGGATATTGTTCCAACCATTGTGTGACTTTATCAAACGAGGTTTGTACCAGGTACTAGGTAGAATAATATAAGAGAATATTGTCATTGCTCAGGAGATGGTTCATACTTCATAGCATGGCCAATATGAGGGATAAGAATGGTCCCGAACAAGTTGATAGTCAGTCAAGATTTACCAACATTTCCCGCAACTCAACTCGCTCTCTCTATCTCTCAATTTCGACTTTTGGTCTCTCCCATCTCTCTCATCGTACCCTCACACCTCTAACAACTATTTTTTTGTACATGTTAGTAACTAAGTTTTGAATGCATCCAACAATTAGTTTTTGGACTTAACTATTTTGGCTTGCGCGCCTCTTCCGACCCCTGCCTGGGGTTTTAAAAATTATCCGTAAACCAAGTTTTGGATACATTCAAAAGTTATAGTATGTCATTTAGCCATCCAAAAACTAATTTTATGATGCAAAAAAGGTTTTCAGTTCTAAATATAAGAAAAAATATATGACAGAAAAGGAGGAAAATCAAATTATAGCTAGGCATTAAAAATACCGTTCGAAAAATTCACTCTACATAATTAGATAACATAAAAAATGTTTGCTACATGTCGTAACCACTTTCCCTACATTCGCATGCCATTTTGAGTCACCAAGCACCGTAGAAGTCCATATCGCTTGTCCAAATAAATGTCTCCATAGATCGCATTGTCCTTGATCTCGTTTGCATTGTTTGTCAAAGAGGTCCATATTTTTCACGCACATCACTCCGGATCGTCTGCAATTTCATGCAAAAACCCATGACATCCATGAATTGCGATATAATACTAGAGAGGGAGAGTGGAAGGTGGAGTGGGGTTATAAGGGTAGTGATAGTTTGGAAATAAAAGAGAGAGGGGTTAGAAAAGTTAGAAAATGGGGGTGCCAATAGTAATCTCCAATAAAATGTAAACATAAGACCTTATGTTATGCATACTATTCAAATCTCTAAGGCCATGCTTTTTCAAACCCCCCCTACTCACCACACACCCCCTTACCCTATGAAATTACCAAAATAACCTTACATTCTACAACCTTTTCCCCTTATCCTTCATCCCTTCTTCTCCTCCAACTCCAACACACTCTCCTCAAACACCCCAAACCTCCCATCTCTCCACTCCAAACCCTATCCTCCTCACCTTCATCATTAATCTTCTACTCAACTTCCAACCATAATAAGGTATCATCTCTACCAACTATTTTTCATTTTCGTCCCTGAAACTTTCTGCATGTGTATTCTTCTTTTTTTCCTGAAATCACGCTTGGTTCGGTCCCCACTAACCGAACTTGTTCGGTCATGCACCACCGTACCAATTAAAATGAATTTAGGGTGTTCCTACAAGTTTGTTGACACGACAAGATTACGTAGGTTTGGCGCCTACTCCCTACCGAACAGGTTGGGTTTTCCATTACTGGGACGTATAAATGAGCAAAACACACCCCTTTTTCATTTTTTTTCACGTCCAGTTGACTATTTTCCTACCATTTCGGCGACACATTACCGAAAGTGATTACTTAACCCAGTGTATAATATAATTGGTATTACTATAATATTATTGATTACTTATTTGGACGTCAGCTTTCCAGCAAAGAGAAAGAGACATTGGTTTTGATATTGAGGATTGGGGTTGCCGTGAGAGAAGAGCGAATATTGTCGTTATCATGTTGGTGGTGGTGGACTGGGTGGTGAATCTCCTTCGTTAATGGCCTCATCACTCTCTGGATCTTTTTGGCGTCAAACCAATTAATTAATTTAAAATAGTGATTTGATGGAGATTGATTCTTATTCTCTAACCTTTAAACAAATGGATTGGGAATCTCTAGGCCAGCCAACCAGTTTACGATGCATTTTTCACTCAAAGTAAAACTTGGAAGTACCATTTCATTTTAAATAAACATATTAATATACCGAATTGTTTAGAACTTGGAAGTACCATTTCATTTTAAATAAACATATTAAACACACACAGTTGAAAATGGACCACTGTGTTTTTCCCCATTATTTTTCACATGATTCCCAGCATCCTAAATATACCGAGTTGTTTAGAACTTGTACTGGAGAAATTAACCAATGTTAGATGGACCAGTGGTTTGAGCTACATGTGATACAGAAGTCAACTTAGTGCTCCGAGGTTCGACACCTGCAGTGAGAACTTGGTGTTGGTCAGTGTGAGATCAGCATTGAGATTACCAAACGCTACCAACGCTAATCTCATCTCACGCAAGCAATAGATAGATGTCTCACCCAATGGGCTAGGTGTTTGGCCAAATTAGGGTGGGCGGTAGATATTTTCAAATGATCCAGCAACCTATTTAGGACTTCCGTAACACAAGTGGTAAATGGTTTCTTTCTCGCTTGATGCACGAGATTTTTGACGGTTGTCTTGTGGTTGGTATTGACCGAACCAAATGATTGCCCTAGTGTGAATGACAACGAATGTCGTTGCAGTTTAGTCTTCATTATAGGTGGATGGAGGTCTAAGGACAAATGCAGCGTGTATTCTATTGAACGACAGGTTGACTTAAAAGTCTTCATCCAACAGTGTAACAGTGAACCTACTATAGGTTATATATATGGGAGTTGTTTGCAGAAATGGGACATCAACTAGAAGCAATATCTGGTTCAATATTAACATAAAGTTTGCATGGAGAGCATTGAAGTTGAAGTGGCCAAGTCCCTTATTCATCAAGTCGTGCAATTTAATAGACAAACTTATTTTGCTTCTTAGTGAACGAAATGAAAAACTCAAGGGAGGGTTTGCCTGCGGTTCGATTCAAGGTTTACCTTCATAGAAAATGGATGTTAAGGATATGAGTCACCCGAGATAAATGCTAATTATACCGAGCACCCAGGCATAATAGAGAACACTGCACAAAAAACTATTTTGGTTCAGATGTGGTCGGGTCACTTTTTCAATCAATCGATCAGTTCGGTCAGATGGCAATTTCTGTTCCGCAATCGAACCAAACAAAACCAACAACACATATTTTTATATTATTACATATTGTTAAAAAAATTTAAAAAAACATATTTAATCTAGTCATACTAACACACGCGCGCGTTGCTTGGGTCTCATACACACTTACGGTTTATCTAGTCACACAAGGACACACAGACATTCACACATACCAAAAATGGAAATTAAAAACTAAAATTGATTATTTTTTGTTTTTAATTTAACGTTACTACATATAATGTTGTAAGGTGTTGTTTCTATATAGTTTTTACATATTAAGTTTTTTTATTCTATATTTAATGTTACTACATATTTAAGTTTGATACTCATATGTAAATAAAATAATAATAATAATATTAGTATTTTCTTTTTTAATATTTGCATCTAGAATTAAACCAGTTAATTTAACTTTAGATCAAATTCTATTTTCTAACTAGTAATTAGTAAAACACCAAACAATTCCAATCACATAACTTTGGTTCGGATTTTTCAAAATACGTCAACCAAATCAAACCAAATCGCATATATATTGTTGTCTTACGGTTGGGATAATTTTTGAATTTAAAGTCAAACTAAATCACACTGCGACACACCCCTAATTCCCAACTTGTAAAAATTGAAATGGTCTACGCCTTACAATGATAAAATAAATGCACGATTGTAACTTCTTCCTGTTCAATAAGGACAACAAGATTCTTGCTATAAATTGATCTCTAATAGGAATTCTTCCAAGCATCAGCGTCCATGTAAGTTGTAGCTAATAAATACTTTTGTGTAAAAGAAAACAAGTTTTATTTATTTATTTATTTATAAATCGGATATTCTCTCACTGTATTGTAGAGATTAATTAATCCTTCGAATTGGGAAGACTAAAATGGATGGCAAATCTCTTCTTTAAGAGATTTAACACTCATCAGATATCCAAAACTAGATTCGACCCTAAGACGACACGCACGTTAAAAGAAACTCATACCGTATAATCCAAGTGCTCTCAGATGAAAAAAATAAGTTTTAACTAATAGACAAATGCCGGTTTCACTCCGACATAACTCCTGCCAAAAACACAACTTTATATAAAACACAACATGATCTGCATATTAATTAATGAATTAATAAGTAAAACACAACTTGCTTTCGGAAAAAAGTAAAACACAACTTTGGTCTAATGTAATATATTATTTTAAAAGAACACGAATGGTAAATTCAATAAAATTTCTTTTATTTATTTATAAATAAAGAAGATTCATCGCAAAAAAGCTGAGATCATTGTATATCTGGTGATAAAATAGAACAAATTCTCATAATCACACGTCATGATCTGCAAATCAAACAATTTTTATTCCTCAAAACTGTCGACCTATGAAGTTCTCGATACTTCAAAATAAAAGCCACGTCTTCAGATCCGACACGTATCCGATATCGACACGTATCGGATACTTCCGATACGTATCGCAGGAGTATCACCAGAATTTATATTTATTTTTAAATAAAAAAAACCAGATACTTACAGGATCTTTTTCGGATACTTACTGAGGACGTATTCGGAAGTATCATAGATTTTATATTTATTTTTAAATCAAAAAACAATAAGATATTTACTCTTTTATTCATTATTTGAAGAGAAATAAAATGGATCAAAAAAAAGGCACAAGTTATGTGCATACTAATCTTCGTCTTTTTTTAGAAAAGATGAATGATATGTGCAAAGGAGAGACAAATATGTGGGACGTTAGTGGAGATGCGCATGATCCACTTGATGGTGTTAGAATTGAATTAGCAGAGATATCTCTTGATGAACCAGGAGAGTTGGAAGCTATGTTATTTTTGATGATGGATATGGAGGAGGGGAATGACAATTAGTGTTAAGTAGTTAATAGTAGGCAATTCTATAAAGCTTAAACTTCTTTTGGATATGACTTATGGTGTTGTTTTTAGTATATTCT
Source organism: Oxytropis ochrocephala (assembly GCA_020916435.1). Classification (NCBI taxonomy): domain Eukaryota; kingdom Viridiplantae; phylum Streptophyta; class Magnoliopsida; order Fabales; family Fabaceae; genus Oxytropis; species Oxytropis ochrocephala. The sequence goes on from CM037089.1 coordinate 1,550,818, forward strand.
AATAGTAAATTGTATATCTTTTGTAGCGTGTTCGTAGGAGGAAAAATATATTTTAAAAAATGAGTGGGAAAAAACATTTAACTACGCTTACTTATTTTGATCACAAGTATCTTTATGTTTTATATTTTTAAATTTTAATTAAATTTTTTATTGAAGTATCCCTGACGTATCGTATCTTGATTTTCAAAATTTTCCCGTATCCACGTATCGTGTCGTATCGTATCCCGTATCGTATCCCGTATCCGGGCTTCATAGCTGTCGACTGAGTCAATATGTGAAGGCGAAGCGAAGCCCCCCTCACGTCACTGTCACTGACATTGTGAAATTCTTACTTTAAGTTATATTGATTTGAATAATATGCAGAAGAGAGGAACTCATATTAATAATTTTAATCTAAGAAATTAATAATTTTATACTATATGTCAAATATAAAGTTAATTAGATATTTATATTTGAATCTCACATGTCACGTCTATTTCTTCTAGCAGTTATACGGTATAGCTATAAGTTATAATTTATAAACATTTTATTCAACTTATTTCATCACCAACTTCTTTTTGTCAAAAAAACCTTTTTTTAAGAGAATTTCATCTCCATTTTTTTTAGGAACTCATCTCCAACTTAGCACCAACTCATTAGTCATCACCAACGCACTTATGTTATATTGATAAGTTTGTTTAGTTTTAAATATCTTCAATTCTAAATGCTAATTAAAATTGTAATCATTTCAGATACAATTTAGGGTAATTTGGGGTAAATTCTTGATTGCCTTTGAAAAAAAATGGGTAATCTACTCAACATGATGTGAAATTAATAAAATTAATCACTTTTTTTTGTTAGAATCTACTATCTTTATCAATTAAAATATATTTGTGTTTTTACACCATGTTCATATTAAATTATTTGAATACATATAACAAATTTTGAATGTATGCAAATATTTACTTTTTTTATAATGGGGAAGGGAGAATTTTTACTAATCAAAGTCACACTAATGACCATTTTACAACTATCTTCAAGGGAATTTGAACTCAACACCTTGAGGATATAAGGTTAGCTCTTACCACCCCAAGTGAAAACCGAGAATGCAAATAAGATTAGGTAAGTCACCTATATTTTTCTAAAGGACAACCTAGGCCTCACCTACAATTATCCATATTAAAGAGGTGTTTATTCACTTTTTGTTGGTCAAATATAATAGAAGGTCTGAAAACTTTATACCTATTTTGTAACTTTAGCAAAAACGTTTAAAGTTGTATCCTCAAAATAACGATTTTATTATGAAATTAACCAGAACTAGAATAAGAACAAATGCAAGCCAAAATATAAAAGGAAGGAGATGAAGAAGAGAGACGAGGATGTAATGAGAGAGTGTTTGTATTATGCTCTTCGCAAATGTGTACTTACACTAAAATATAATGTTATACCCCAATTTTGTCCATCTTCTTTTTCTCGCTTTAGTCATTATTTTTAGTAAGGGCGTGTTTTGGAGTCGCATGATTACGAGAATTATCAGTGTAGAGTCTCGGTTACCAATTTCAATCACTCCGTCAACTAAATCAAAATGTCGTTGTTTAACTTAGGTACGCACGCCGAATGATCGATCTTTTCGCATGCGTTCTTCTTGCTTTAATATCGTATTCAAGTTTAGTAAATGACGTGAACAAGTCTACCAAAATTCATTTTTCTCAAAAGTTGGCTTAAATTCAGACTTAATAATGCGATTCCGAGTTAATTTTGGGGTTTTTAGTTAACACGCCCATTTCTTTTATTTTTGGTCTCGTTTTAACTTGATTTGTCTAGTCCCATTCGTTCGTCTTTGTATTTGACACAGCTCTGTTTCCTATTGTTATTTTTATTCTTATCTTGTTTATTTAATTTATCTAAGCTTATATACAATCCAAAATGTCAAAAAAAAATTCAATTTAATTTAATTTGCAATTTAAAAATACTATAACAGTCCAAAAATGTCAAAAAAATGCTATTTAGTTAATTTTACAATTTTAAAGCTCTTAAGAGTCCAAAAAGTCCAAAAATACAAAAATAGTAATACAAAATATGTAAAAATACACAAATCCGAAAATAACAAATTAAGCAAAGAAAATAGGGTTCAGCAGCGTAGATTTAAGGCTGCTGCTGCAGTCTTGATGGGCTTGTACCAAGACTTGAAAATTATCCAAAACCAGTCAAAAACAATAAATGCCCTAACCTAATTTTTAACTATAAATAAGCAGTCAATTAGCAGCCAAAAACACACAGAAATCAGCACAAAAAAGCTGCGAAAATCACAAAGAAATTAGGATTAGGGTTTCACATCGAAACCCTAATCACGCAAAAAACACGTTTTTTAAGATCTGAGATTTGAAAAAAAGGTGGAAGCAGTAGCTGTTCCAGAGGTAATATACAGAAGCAAGAACATAAGCAACATGTGCATACTTGAGAACCCATCCAAGTCGGGTGGAGAGGCGGTATAAAATTATCCTTTTTCATTTACTTGTTTATATCGGATAGTTTATGGTTCATATTACAAAGTTTGATTAAAAAAAACGAGGCAAAGTTTATGAACGAAGATTAGTGAATATAAGGTACAAACACAAGAAGTTACAAAACATGTAATCATAGAAAGTCACATAGAGTAAAAAAGCAGAGAGAAGAGTAGGGGAGAATGAAACAGAATTAAAAATAAAAAAAAAAAAAAACTTACCTCATCTACCTTGCTCGTGACGGTGACCCTCCGGTCACCCTCTCCGTGAGCTTCCCGCGAGCTCACCTACGAACCACCCATGTAACCATCACCCCAACAAATCGAAGCTTCCTTCAACCACCACCACACACCGAACCCTCCCTTCCGTCGCCATTCCCTCATCCTTTCTCTTCCCAAAACAAACCCTAAAAAAATACAGATCGTAAACGTTTCAAAAAAAAAAAAAAAACTAAAGAAAGAAAGAAGAACAGAGCAAAGAAGAATAAAAGCGAACCCTGTTAAGAGTCAAGCATCATTAACGCACCCTCACCGTGACGGCGCCGGCCACCACCTCCATCATCACCCGTGATGCAAACTACCTCTCTTTCCTCTCTCACCGCCTCGCGCTCTCCCTCCCACACAAAAGAAAAAACGACGTCGAAAGATCACCCCACGACGGAACCGCGAAGATCTCGCCGATTTTCTCTCCTCTCTTTAAACCGCTTGCGCGCATGGTTGAAAGGAGAAGGTTAAACGTTTTTAGGGTTGGGTGGTCTTAGGTTTTACCTTATATGTTGGGCCCTTTCTTTTTTTCATTTTTAAAAATCAGTTGCTAAATGCACACCCCAATTCACGCATGCACCTCCCCCTTAAGCCCGAGCCCCGCATCATACCGGGCTCCCATATGCGAACTGGACTTTTCTTTTACACCTCTCATTAATTATACAACACCTCGCTATTAGTAAAACCCAAATTTACAATGTGCACCCCACTTTAGCTTTTTAATTCTTTTCTAACTCAAACTTAAATAATTTTTCTCTCGAAATTAAATAAACGGCTAAGTCGGTTGTACAACCGGGTTAGTCATTATTTTAGGGCCAATGGTACATCTGGTTCAGTAACCCTGCAAATTTAATAAATACAAGTAAACCATTTTCCTAAAAAAATAGGGGATTAAGTCAATTTTATCTGATCGGGTTAGTCAGCGTTCTAGAACTAATGAGCTGTACAGTTCAGGAGTCCTAGAATACCTATTCTAAAATCAACCTATCTCACAACTCTCTTCAAAAATCCTAAAATTATTTTCAAAAGTAGGGGACTAAGTCGGTTGTACAATCGGGTTAGTCAGCGTCCCAGAATCGATGGTAATTTGCTGATTCAAGGAATCCTAGGATCCCTACACTAAAAACACCAACCAACAAACCTTTTTGGGAAGAACTACGTAGCTTTGATTCCTCCATTGCATCTGGAGGTACGTAGGAGCAAGACTCAACTCTTGTCAAGCACTAAAAATCAAAATTTAAAATAAGTCTTTTTCTCTACAAATAAAAAGGGTAATTATTAAATAAATCTAAATTAATTAGACAATGGATGTCGTGGGGTGCTAATACCTTCCCCACACATAACGACTCCCGAACCCTAACAATGTCTTATCCTAAACCAAAAGGGATTTTCCGAATTTGCCCTTAAACTAAAATTTGGTGGCGGCTTCCTAAAGAACCATTTGAAGAATCCTTTCCGGATTTTTAGATTCGCTCTGGTGGCGACTTCACTGGGGACCTATTTATTTTTAGAGAGTCAAAACCTAGTCTTAAATAATTTAGGATTTATTAAATAATTACCCTTTTATTTACTTATTTGCTTTTTACATAATTATGTTATTTATTTGTGTAAAACACAGGGTAGAAGAGCGGTATTTGTATATATCTTTGTTTGTCTGTTTTGCTGACTTTGGGTTGTTTTTTTAATTGCTCTACACACACCTTTGCACTTCTACACTTCACACACGTGAGGAAAGTCCTCTACCCGGACTCGAGCATAAACCTAAGTTAGAGCGAGATTGTGTAGTGATGGCTGCATGGACGCACGTCTCGTTGGGTGGTCATGAAAATCTCACCTAGAGTTTGATTCCTTTTAAGGATGCTATCCTCCTAATAGCTTGCCTATTGTTGGGGTCGGTGTTCTTGGATTGGGGTCCATAGCTCTAGGAACCATGTGTAGGATTCCTTAGAACTATCCTTGTGAGGTCCACTATAGAAGAAACTTTAGACCCACTCCATAAGATACCTTCCTAGGTTCACAAAGGAGCTTAACACCCTTGCATTCAAAACAAACATTAGTGCATACCGTCTTTTACAAACACAAAAATCAAAAAAATCAAATCAAAGAAAACAAGAAAAATCAAAATTATTATTTCCGCAAAGTTTTTAGAAAGTACATTACATGCATTTTTTCCTTTTTGCATTACTAAAATATTGAAATAAACATTTTATATTACATGCATTTTTCCCTTTTGCATTTCAAAAATATTGAAATAAGCGTCAGGGAGTTAAAAGTTTTATTTTGGAGAGAAGCCATGCATGCTAAAGTCAAAATCAAGTTTTGTTCTTTACTCTCCAAATGAAAGTTTATAACTCCCCAACGTGATAAAATCAAATCATATGTTATCATCTCATACATCTCATACACATACATTTCATGCGCATACATTACCATTTCATTTACATTTCATACTAATTTCATACTAACATCATGCAAAAAAAAAAAAGCGAGAAAAAAGGCAAGTGGTTCATCAACATCGTTATTGGACTCGTTCTCAAGCAAAGAACATGGCGAAAACCAAGACAATCAGTCTTTGAAGGATGACATTGAAAAGTGAAGGAGCAAATGAATGACATCTTTGGGTTTGAAAGATCGGATGACCGAGATTTTGAAGCTTCTCACCGAGAAGAATGCGGAGATAACATTTCATTTGGTGGGGCACTAATGACCGGGCCATAAGCGTATCCCGAATCCTCATAACCTGGTCCCAACACTCGTGGTGCGCAATGGCCTCGATGGGGTCTACCACGGATTACACGCTCCGACTACGGATGTTATCAATAAAGAAGATATTTCGGGGTTCTTTGCACAGAACCAAGATGGAATAGCGAGGAAACAATGTTGGTGATGAGACGAGAACAAATTCAACGCATAAAACTTCGGCACCACCAAAGGTCTTTCTCAAGTTCTCGAACCTAACTTCAAGAATCATACTCGCCCTGTTCCTCACAATGTGGTTGGTCTTTCTCATGGCTACCACGCATTTGAAGATCCTCAAGCAATTAGAGATAGTTCGCAAATGCTGAAGAGCGTCTAAGAGCGGTGGAAGGATCCAATGTGGAAATAAGTGACGATATGACCTATGCCTCGCCCCCAATGTGGTCATTCCTTATAAGTTCAAAGTGCGGACTTTGATAAGTATCGAGGGGCAACATGTCCTCTTAATCATCGACTATGTATCGAGGAAAATGGCTCGGTTTGCGGCGCAATGATCACCGCTTATTCATTACTTCCAAGAAACGAGTCTATTGGGCAGGCTTGACCGAGTGGTATACTTGATTGAACGTGCTCATATCCAATGTTGGAAAGATCCGCCGATGCTTTTCTTAAGCGGTACAAATATAACATCGATATGGCTCTCGATAGGATACTGGTGCAAAATATGACCAAAAAGACAACGAGTCCTTCAAGGAATATGCCCAAAGTATTTGAGTAGGTTAGCGCATGCAGTAGTCATCGCCTCTATTAGAAAAAGAAATGGTTGTCATGTTCATGGAAACTCTTCCACCCCTACTATGACAAATTGATAGGGGAGTATCTTCAAACTTCTCGGACATGGTTACCATAGGAGGAAAAGTAGAAAATGCAATGAGGATCTGGGAAGATCACTCATAATCCCGACGGGACTCCTACAATGTTCAATAAGAAGAAGGGGAAGTCAACGCCATAGTAAAAATCAAGGAGATTCACACTATAATTCTCCAAAGAAAGATCAAGCCATCAAGGGTCCTCCCAATATGACCCCATTCCCACATCATACATCGACTTTGTGCGACCCAACTTATCACCACAATTTGATTTCTCCTCGTCGGATGAGACGAGTTCAGCCTCCATTCCCAAGAGGACACGACCCAAAGCCAAGCTGTGAGTTCCATCTTTGAGGCGATCGGTCACTCGGTGAAAATTGTTATCCTTAAAGCACATCGTTCAAGGCCTCATTGACACAAAGCGGTGAACTTTAAGGAAGGTGGTGACTAAATAGCGGTTGGTGAGAGTTATAAAAGTACCATGACGGTGTCGTCAATCATGTGCGCTTTTCTCCTACGAATAAGGAGTTCAAGAAGCGAGAGATCGTTGATTTTTACGTGATTTTCAATTCAAAGTAATTTTACGTAATGCAAATCCTATGGCTCGCCCAAGGCCTTAGGACATTTCAATAAGGGCACGCATGTATCATTCCAGTATCATTATTAATAAAATAGCATTTTGAATTCTCTAAACTCTCCTTATATCTCTCTCATTCGTTCGCTTTGCTTTCTCCTCTATCCGTTTTCACTTTCAACTAATGCGGATCAAAAAATCTCAAAAATAGCAATATCGGTGACTCATAGCATAACCTTGATCACCTCGTTAATCAAACCGAGGAAAATGTCGAAGATAGTGGGAGGCCCCATGAGAATCTAGTTGGAAGCAACTAAGTCTACTAATTTGGGGCACGAAAGAAGGCAAAAAGAATACAACAATTAAGGACAAAGAAACCAAGAAAATTCACACGAATCTTGTCTGATTGGGTCGGCGTCATGGCATGGATACATCAAGTCACAAGAGGCTATTAAAAGCCCTCCGGTGTAACAAGATCTGTGATTGTTAACAATTTAGTCGTCCAAAAACATCACGGTGGCAGAGTTGTTTGGAGACCTCAGGTCGTGCTCATAGCCCCTCCCCATACCACCCAAAGGTGAATGGGCGGCTGCGGCGACAAACAAAGAATATCAAAGAGATCATGAGATCGCGATCCACAAACACTCCCTTTGGCCTCACATGGAGGGTGGACCTCATTTCCCACCTCAACAGGGGCAACCCAACGCAACAAAAGAAGTCATCAAACAAAATGGTGGCCCCATGTCATGACCAGCTGTATCGGATGAGAACAAAGAAAACTTAAGAAAGTTTGTCTTCAACAATTTCAAGAAAGAGACCTGGTGCCCAAGGAAATCTTACCTATCCAAAAGGATTCTCAACCTCAAATTACGAAGAACCTTACGTGGTGAAGAAATCGTTCTCTAGAAGAGCCTTAATTCTCACGACGGTGAAGACCTCCCGATCAACTCGGATCACGAGTCAAGAAAAAGGAATGATATAGAAAAAGAAAAAAATGAGCCAAGCAAGAATAAGCCCGCTAGGTCGAAAACCCAAAAGGCGACCTAGGCAAAAGTTAGAGCGACCGATGGATCGAAAACCCAAAAGGCGATCCAGCAAAAATTAGGGTCAAAAGATTGGACCAAGGTAATCGAGACAAATGACACTTACGAAAGTCGGACAATGAGGGGATCAAGGTGGTGAACATGAGTAGCGGCGATGGCGTTATCTCAAGGAGATTAGCTACCAACAAATCGCTTAGTATTTTTGGCTTTTCTATTTCTTTCAACTCGATTCATCGATGTAATCTTCAATCGGTGTGCCTTACGCATACTCGGCTTCCAATATCAAACATCAAACACTTTCCTTCTCTTTCATTTCTCTCTTTGAAATGAGGTTTTATGATAAATGATCTTGAATTGTGAAACTTGTGGCATAATCATAAGCATTACTATCATTACGAAATTTTTGCTAATCACAGAAATGACACAATCTCCTACAAAAAGGTCATTGCGAGAAAATGAATAGCTCTTATGACAATTCACGATCACCCAAGATATCGACAAATAGTACAAATACACAAGATGGCTTCATATCTCACATTGGAAGTCCCGCGAGTTGATGGAACAAAGTAAAAAGAGATTGCCAAAAAAAAAAAAAAAGTGTTAGTCCACCACATATCAATCATTGCATGTGCATACATCACATACAAGCAAATACTTTTCATTACATTGTTAAATACACCAAGCATAGGTTGCTTCTTCATTTTAATAAACACGATGAGTGTTAGTCCTAGTTTGTTCCTCCGATATCGGTCGCTTTAAGCGTTGATCTCATATCGTATCCGAGACCGAGTTGATCCTCGCACTCCGAGTGGTCCGCCCGAGCACTACGCTCCTTGGTGCCCTAAGTGGCCCGGTCGCAACGTCGAGTCGAGCCCGACGGACCTTCGCGGACCGAGTTGTCGCCCGGACTAGTTGTGTCACCTAAGACATAGTGGGCGCCCTTCATGGTCAACATATCGGTTCTAGACACGATCTTGACCCATCATGGCGCTTCGAGTATAAAGGCCCCTGCGGCCAGTTTAACTAGTACCGTAGCTAGTTGCGCTCCTTGGACCACGATGGTCCTTCAATTAAGGCTTAAGCGGCCTTCCGGACCACGAGTGGGTCCTTCAGAGCCTTAGTGCTCCTTCGGACCACTGAGTGGTCCTTGAGCCTTAGTGCTCGCCGAGGTCCTTGTTGACCCTTCATTCAACTCTCGGTTAATCGCCAAGCATTAACCCTCTCTCTTATCTCTCAAACCTTCCACTTCCCCTTAAGCGGACAAAATTAGCGTCTATCTTATCTTTATTCCTATTTCTACTACGAAAGTTCTAGAGAGCTCAAGACTTTCTAGTAAAATATTAATAAAAAGAGGGCAAATTATTATACCCCAATTTTGTCCATCTTCTTTTCTCGCTTTAGTCATTATTTTTAGTAAAGGCGTGTTTTGGAGTCGCATGATTACGAGAATTATCGGTGTAGAGTCTCGGTTACCAATTTCAATCACTCAGTCAACTAAATCAAAATGCCGTTGTTTAACTTAGGTACGCACGCGAATGATCGATCTTTTAAATGCGTTCTTGATTTAATATCTCGTATTCAAGTTTAGTAAATGCGTGAACAGTCTACCAAAATTCATTTTTCTCAAAAGTTGGCTTAAATTCAGACTTAATAATGCGATTCCGAGTTAATTTTGGGGTTTTTAGTTAACACGCCCATTTCTTTTATTTTTGGTCTCGTTTTAACGCAGTTGTCTAGTCCGGCTCGTTCTCGTCTTTGTATTTGACCTGGCTCCTGTTTCCTATTGTTATTTTTATTCTTATCTTGTTTATTTAATTTATCTAAGCTTATATACAATCCAAAATGTCAAAAAAAAATTCAATTTAATTTAATTTGCAATTTAAAAATACTATAATGATCCAAAAATGTCAAAAAATGCTATTTAGTTAATTTTACAATTTTAAAGCTCTTAAGAGTCCAAAAGTCCAAAAATACAAAAATAGTAATACAAAATATGTAAAAATACACAAATCCGAAAATAACAAATTAAGCAAACAAAATAGGGTTCAGCAGCGCAGATTTAAGCTGCTGCAGTGTTGATGGGCTTGTACCAAGACACGAAAATTATCCAAAACCAGTCAAAAACAATAAATGCCCTAACCTAATTTTTAACTATAAATAAGCGATCAATTATGACCAAAAACACACGTAAATCGGCACAAAAAGGCTGCGAAAATCACAAAGAAATTAGGATTAGGGTTTCACATCGAAACCCTAATCACGCAAAAACACGTTTTTAAGATCCGAGATTTGAAAAAAGGTGGAAGCGATGCATGATTCGGAGGTAATATCAAAGTGGCAAGAACATAAGCAATGAGCATACTTGAGAACCCATCGAAAGGTGGAACAGAGGCGGTATAAAATTATCCTTTTTCATTTACTTGTTTATATCGGATAGTTTATGGTTCATATTACAAAGTTTGATTAAAAAAAGCGAGGCAAGGTTTATGAGCGAAGATTAGTGAATATAAGGTACAAGCAAGTAAGTTACAAAAACATGTAATCATAGAAAGTCACATAGAGTAAAAAAACAGAGAAGAGTAGGGGGAGAATGAAACAGAATTAAAAATAAAAAAAACTTACCTCTGTCTACCTTGCTCCGGCGACGGTGACCCTCCGGTCACCCTCTCCGGCGAGCTTCCCGGCGAGCTCACCTACGAACCACCCATGTAACCATCACCCCAACTAATCGAAGCTTCCTTCAACCACCACCACACACCGAACCCTCCCCTTCCCGTCGCCATTCCCCTCATCCTTTCTCTTCCCAAAACAAACCCAGAAAAAAATACAGATCAGAAACGTTTCAAAAAAAAAAAACTAAAGAGAGAAAGAAGAACAGAGCAAAGAAGAATAAAAGCGAACCTGTTAAGAGTCAGCATCATTAACGCACCCTCACCGGCGAAGCGCCGGTCACCACCTCCATCATCACCCGTAACCGAAACTACCTCTCTTCCCTCTCTCACCGCCTCGCGCTCTCCCTCCCACACAAACCGAAAAAAACGGCGTCGAAAGATCACCCCACGGGAACCGGCGAAGATCTCGCCGGATTTCTCTCCCTCTCTTTAAACCGCGGCGCCGCAGGGGTTGAAGGAGAAGGTTAGAACGTTTTTAGGGTTGGCTGGTCTTAGGTTTTACCTTATATGTTGGGCCCTTTCTTTTTTTCATTTTTAAAAATCAGATTGCTAAATGCACACCCCAATTCACGCATGCACCCTCCCCACTTAAGCCCGTTCTGCATACTGGGCTCCCATATCTGTTTGGGCTTTTCTTTTACACCTCTCATTAATTATACAACACCCTGCTATTAGTAAAACCCAAATTTACAATGTGCACCCCCTGTTTCAGTTTTTAATTCTTTTCTAACTCAAACTTAAATAATTTTTCTCTCGAAATTAAATAAACGGCTAAGTCGGTTGTACAACCGGGTTAGTCATTATTTTAGGGCCAGTGAGCTGTACAGTTCAGTAACCCTGCAAATTTAATAAATACAAGTAAACCATTTTCCTAAAAAAATAGGGGATTAAGTCGGCTGTACAGTCGGGTTAGTCAGCGTTCTAGAACTAATGAGCTGTACAGTTCAGGAGTCCTAGAATACCTATTCTAAAATCAACCTATCTCACAACTCTCTTCAAAAATCCTAAAATTATTTTCAAAAGTAGGGGACTAAGTCGGTTGTACAATCGGGTTAGTCGTCCTAGAATCGATGGTACATGCTGATTCAAGGAATCCTAGGATCCCTACACTAAAAAACACCAACCAACAAACCTTTTTCAGGAAGAACTACGTAGCTTTGATTCCTCCATTGCATCTGGAGGTACGTAGGAGCAAGACTCAACTCTTGTCAAGCACTAAAAATCAAAATTTAAAATAAGTCTTTTTCTCTACAAATAAAAAGGGTAATTATTAAATAAATCTAAATTAATTAGACAATGGATGTCGTGGGGTGCTAATACCTTCCCCACACATAACGACTCCCGAACCCTAACAATGTCTTATCCTAAACCAAAAGGGATTTTCCGAATTTGCCCTTAAACTAAAATTTGGTGGCGGCTTCCTAAAGAACCATTTCGAAGAATCATTTCCCGGATTTTTCGGTCGCTACATATAAGATCAATTTATAGGACACAAATAGGCAAATGGAAGATCAAAAATAAAAGCCACTAATGACCCACTAATATTAGGAGTTAAGGGAAGATGGAAGATGAAGATGAGCTTCCACTAAATTTAATATTCATAACACTTCCCCTTGGATGTTCATTGAGGATATGTCTCATTAAACCCTTACTAGAAAAATAAACCTAGTGGGAAAAAATCCTAATGAGAAAAAAGTGAACAATATCCTTTTTGTGGGAACTGTCTCGTTAAAATTATTCTCAAGAAAACCCAATGGGACAGTTACATAGCGAAGGAAAAAATGTAGTTTCTCCCCTTGTTTTAAGCATCACTTAATGGAGCAATCTGATCCTCTCTATCACTTGTGATTTATAATCTTTTAATTGAGTTTTGCGATCAATATTACCTTCACGACATCTTCCTTGAATTGTTTGTATTTGAGCATGAAAATTAACCTACATTGTTGGTTCAAGATACTTTATAATAGATAGAGATTCACATCCAACATAAATTCTCAACCTTCTTTGACGACCCATCTTAGTGCATTGTGGTGGAGAAATTGGAACTTAAACCGCACATCCAAAAATTCTAAGATGAGAAATATTAGGTTTTTAACCAAAAACCAATTGCAAGTGGGAAAAGTTATGATAACTTGTTGGTTTGATGTGAATCAATGTTGTAGCATGTAAAGTTGCATGCCCCAAAATGGAAATTGGAAGTATGCATCTCACGTGAAGGGTCTTGATATTAACTTATATGCTTAATAAATGATTCTGCAAGTCCTTTTTATGTATGAACATGTTCTACATGATGTTCAATGGACATGCTATACTCATTAAATGCTTGAGATGAAAACTCAATAGCCTTATCAAGACGTATTTTTTTGAGGGGATAATCAGAAAAGTGAAATCTTATTCGAATAAGTTGAATTAAGATTCCCAAAACACTTGGTTTTACATTTAGATCAACAATCTAAATTGGGGGCCAATACACCAAACACATCGACAATTAGCAACCAAGTGTTTGCGAGAATGCTATTCAACTTAGATCTTATGGATTTCCATGGGGGCCAATACACCAACCACACCAAGTCCATTTAGATTTTATAGATTTCGTCCATAGTCCAAAGATCTAGTTCTTCAAGAACTTGACCACAAATCTTCATAAAAAATAACTAAAGAAAAATATATTTTGTGCAATCTTCCGAAGATGCTTAAATATTTAAATTGGACCTACTATGATAAATTATTTCCTTTAACGATGATTGCAGGGAGGGAGGGGATGTTTCATGTGAGGATAGAAGATAAATTATTGACAAAATAGCTCACATGGTCCTTTAAGTTATTTTTGAATATCTATTTAGCCTTTTAAGATCTTTTTTTCATTTAACTCTTTTAACCCTTAAAACATGTATTGCACAAATTTTGCAGAGATACTAGGTTAATCTATTTACTAAATGAGGACTAATTTTAGAAAAAGTATTGCATAGGCCAAATATAAAAAAAAATACAGAAATGAAAATCAAAATTTAAAAATTTATTTAATTATTTGTCCTATATCTCAGCATACTGAAACCTTATAAATAAAATTATTTATTTTTCATAAAGCTCCAAAAAAAAAAACTCTTCATGAACCAAACCACAAGACAAAACAAAAACATGAAGAAGAGTTTGTGGTCGTCAGATTCCCCAAACAAAAGTCAAAAACAAAACACCCACAGGTTCCCACAGGGCCATACCCATTAGAAAATAACTTTTCAATTTTTAATTACACTAGAATTTATAATTTATCTATAAATAAATTTGCTGGCCTTCCGCATAGACCACCCAAAAAACAGGAATTGGCAATCAAATTGCAAAATATGATCCAAAAGAGTTTAGGTGAGATGATAAATATATCTTCCAGTTTAAAATGAAAGGCTTAAATGCGCTTTTGTCCTTCTATTTTACCAATTTTACGAATTTGGTCTTTCTATTTTATTTTTTTCAATTTTAATCCTCTAATTTTATCAAAATCACAATTTTAGTCTTTCTATTTTACTTATCGCAATTTTGATCCCCAACTTTATCAAATCCGCAATTTTAGTCTCTCGGTTAAGTCTCCATCCAATTTTTGACTAGCATGATCTTGACACATCAATAAAGTGGTGGCGTGTCGATGATTGATTTTTTGCTACAACACAAATACACAATGATTATGCACTGCAAAGAATGCGTCGACCACGTAAACATTCCCATCAAACATTGGATTGCAATTTAATAGAGGACTAAAATTGCAGTTTTGATAAAATGGGTAATCAAAATTGTGACAAATACAATATGATGATCAAAATTGTGAGATCAAAATTGCAAAATATAAAATAAAATAGTGGAACAAAAATTGTGATTGTGAATTTGATAAAAAACGGACCAAAACTGCTGTTAAGCCAAAATGAAATGATGAAAACAAAATCTAAAAAAAAAAAAAAGAGAAAAAGCTATGAACAATGAGATGCATGAAATGAAAGAGGATGATGAAGTAATTAGAAATTAAAAAACTATTGAAAAGTATTTCTTATATTAGACATACGGTGCTGTCTCTATACCTAAACTTTATAATATTACTAAAAAAGTGAGGATGATGAATGATGAATCATAACTCACAATATGTCATAGACAGTGTTTGAGTCGGTGGTGGGAGCACTTAGAAGTGTTTTTGAGACTAACTTTCGTAATTTTAGAAGAAAAAAAGATGTTTGGGTTCATATTGTAAAATTGATTCTTCCTCCTAGAATTAATTTTCTCAAGAACTATTTATTTATAAACACATCGAGAATCAATTCTCGCTTAAAATCAATTTTATCGAGAATCAATTTTACTCACCATGAACCAAACATACAAATAGATACATAAACATATGATATTGGAGTGTGGCGAGCTTAGCTCAGCTTTTGCTTTGACTTTTTGTATGATCAAACGAGAGTTCCAATAGCGCGTTTTGTGGCGTTGAAATTGAAATTGGAATTGGAATCCTCATCAGTATCTTCTTCCTCTCTACTTGGAATCATCACCATTTCTCACACACATTACTACCGACTCCAACATAAACAACTTCCATCTTATCATAACAAAGGTGTTTTTTTCTTCTTCCCATCTTTGCAATTTTTTTGAGTTTAACTTATCAGGAACATTATAATACAGTAAATTTTATAAATAATAAAAAAAAAAAAAAACGCATGGTTGCATTGTATTGGTTAGGTATCTCCGAGAATCTTTACAATATGAAAAGTTATTCTTGTTCCTTTACTCATAAGATAGATCATTTCCAGTAAAAGTGTATTTGAATTTTGAGGTCAGTGTTTAAAGAGAATCTTTCTGAGCTTCGCGTTAAACAGCTTTTCTGGTCCAATTTTCTTATCTCTTTTTGCTGCTTTCCTTTTCCCCCCTTTTGTTGTTTTGCATAGTGAATTTTAGACTTTTGCTTGATAAAACAGGAATCAATTCTATTTCTCTTATAGTAGTGAAGAATTTGTGTTCCTTTCCTTCTGCAAAATCACATCTTTTTCCTATTTTGTCTCTCAGTAGAATAGAAAATCATTCTGTGTATCCTTTTGTTACTGACATCATTAACAACCTTTGACAGAGTACAAGGATTCTGTGTATCCTTTGGTTTGGTTTGATTTGCAGTTATCAATTTATTTATGGGAGATGGTGGTGTGACATCATCTGAAACCCTAATGGAAGTTCCACCACAAGATGGAGCAACATCAATGGATTTTGATTACATGAGTGAACTTTTCTTAGATGGTTGTTGGTTAGAAGCTTCTGCTGATGGATCTGATTTTTTGTTGCAAACTTCTCCATTTTCCAATCCACTTTTTGACCCTTCATTCTCTTGGCCTGCTTTGGAAACCTTTGAGCCACCACCTCACAATGAAGAAAGCCAAAGCATAGTTAATGTTAGCAATCAGCAACAGCAGTATTATCAGTCTGAAAATGATTCAGGTGAAGGTGTAAAAAGATGGTTTATTGCACCAACACCTAATCAAGGACCTGGATCTTATTCCATAATGGAGAAGCTGATAAGGGCACTTAAGTGGATCAGTGATTTCAATAGCAATAAAGATATGCTTATACAAATTTGGGTGCCAGTTGATAGAGGGGATAAGTCAATTTTAACAGCTAATGATCTTCCCTTTTCACTTGATACAAGGTCAGCAAAACTTGCAAAGTATAGAGAAATATCTGTGAGGTATCATTTTTCAGCTGAGGAGGATTCCAAGGAGTTGGTGCCGGGCTTGCCTGGTCGAGTTTATAGGGAGAAG
Source organism: Oxytropis ochrocephala (assembly GCA_020916435.1). NCBI lineage: Eukaryota > Viridiplantae > Streptophyta > Magnoliopsida > Fabales > Fabaceae > Oxytropis > Oxytropis ochrocephala. The sequence continues at coordinate 1,567,202 of CM037089.1, forward strand.
GTTCCTGAGTGGACTCCTGATGTTCGATTCTTTAGGAGTGACGAGTACCCGCGACTTGACCATGCTCAAGAGTACGATATAGGCGGAACATTAGCCGTTCCGGTATTTGAACAAGGGAGCAGAACTTGCTTGGGTGTCATTGAGGTTGTCATGACTACTCAGCAGATTAGCTATGGCCCTGTACTTGACACTGTTTGCAAAGCACTTGAGGTTTTTCTCCTTGCTTATTTACATCAAATTTTGGTTTTGTGTCATTTTTAGAACAGTGAATTTTTTTGGTTGCTTTTAACATATTGAAAAGCTCATCAAAAGTCAAAACTCACTATTTGCATAAAATTTTGGTTTGGGGTCATTTTTATATAGAACACATAAGGGCTCACTTGAATAAAAGAACTTCAGGTTCTAGAACAGTGAAATTTTAGGTTTCTTTCAATACATTATATTGCTCCTTTTTACATATTTCAGTATAAATAATTCTGGCAATGAATGTTTTAACATGACAGAGATGAAATACTAGTTTAATGATAGGGGGAATTTTGTTTACTTGCAGGATGTAAATCTCAGCAGCTCTAAACATGATTCAAGTAATCAGAATGTTAAGGTAAATGGAAAACCATCTCTGTAGGAAGATTTTAATAAACTAATTCAATTCTCAATTTCCTCAATAACAATTGGTTTTATTTTAGCAGGCACGCGACAAGTCCTATGAAGCTGCACTACCAGAGATTCAAGAGGTGTTGAGGTCTGCATGCGAAATGCACAAATTACCTTTGGCTCAGACTTGGGTTCCATGCATCCAACAGGGTAAAGATGGTTGCCGACACTCTGATGCTAACTATGAACATTGCATATCTCCTGTGGAACATGCTTGCTATGTTGGCGATCAATCTGCATAAGCTTTTTCACGAGGCGTGCATGGAGCATCACTTGTTAAAAGGTCAAGGTGTTGCTGGGGGTGCTTTCATGACCAACCAACCATGCTTTTCAGCTGACATAACTTCTTTAAGCAAGACAGATTATCCATTGTCTCATCATGCTAGGTTGTTTGGATTGCGAGCTGCAGTTGCACTACGGCTTCGAAGCATTTATAGTAATTCAGATGACTATGTTATTGAGTTCTTCTTGCCTGTTGATTGTAATGCAAGTGAAGAACAGAAGAAGATGCTTACATCATTGTCCATGATTATACAAAGGGTTTGCCGCACCCTGCGCGTTATAACAGATAAGGAATTGGAGGAAACTAACTTATCAGCTAATGAAGTATTGGCCCGTGCTGATAGTGGATTTGATAGGCCTGAAATTTGCTCTGATATAAGAGGACAGCAAGAAAATCTTAATTTGATAGCAAAACTTGATTGTGGTAGGGAGGGTTCCCCTTCTGTTGAGGGTAACTTGTCGAGTGTGGGAATAAGTAGAACTGGAGAGAAGAGACGCGCCAAAGCAGAGAAAACTATAACTCTTCCAATTCTTAGGCAATATTTTGCTGGAAGCTTAAAAGATGCTGCAAAGAATATTGGCGGTAAGCCTCGTACACAACCATGTTTCCATGTTAGGTTAATGTTTGCAAACACCAAGACATCATTTGACACACAAATAGAACATAATGGAATTCAATTTGTTCTACTCATTTTAGTGAAACCAATGTGCATTTTGTTTTTCTTATCTCAATTGTACTAAACATATTATAAAACCTTTTAACATGTTTTCCAAACACAATCTGGGATGTTAGTACTTCTTATTAGTTACTCAATACTATGTTTCTTGTAGTTCTGTTATCTGAAAGATCACTATTTTCATATGTATTAGAAATCTGTCACTAAAACCATCTCTTGAATATAATTTTCCAGTCTGTACTACAACTCTGAAAAGGATCTGCCGGCAACATGGGATAAAGCGATGGCCCTCCCGGAAGATCAAAAGGTTGGTCATTCCTTGCAGAAACTTCAACTCGTCATTGACTCGGTTCAAGGTGCCTCTGGTGCATTTCAAATTGATTCCTTCTATTCAAAATTCCCCGATCTAGATTCTTCAAATTTATCAGGAACCAACCTAATCTCAACTCTAAACCAAACTGATATTCCAACTCCATTAAGCATGCCGCCAGATCCCAGCTCGTTGAGCCCAGATGGTGCATCAAAATCACCCTCCTCTTCATGTAGTCAGAGTTCCTTTTCAAGCCATTCATGTTCCAGCATATCAGAGCAACAACATCAAGCAAGCAATATTGTTGCTAGTAACAAAGATTTGGCTGGTGAAGAATCTGTTGACGCTGCGTTGAAGAGAATCAAAAGTGAAGCGGAACTTAAAATTCCGAGTTTAGAAGATAAAGCAAAGTTCATACAGAGATCTCTAAGCCAGGAAATACTAGGTGAACACGTGAAAACCAAGTATCACAAAACCGTGTTAAAAACCAATCGAAAAGTACCTCAAAAGGAGGATTATCACAGAGTGAAAGTTACATATGGAGACGAGAAAACTCGGTTTAGGATGCTAAAGAATTGGGATTATGAAGATCTTGTGCAGGAAATTGCTAAGAGATTTAATGTGAGTGATATGAACAAATTTGATATTAAATATTTGGATGATGATTTTGAGTGGGTGTTACTAACATGTGATGCAGATTTAGAGGAGTGCATTGATGTTTGTCAATCTTCTGAGATTAGTACCATCAAACTTTGTCTACAACCCTCAAGTCATTGTAACAGAAGTTCTTTAGAATTTAGATAGAACTTAAAAATTGGCCTTTTGTGATTGTAAATTATAAGATTGTTCCTTTGTCATGTATGTGAATAAGCCTTAGAAGTTTGTAATTTGTAATTTAAAGGTATGATTATTTTTTATTTTTTGAAGAAGAAATTGTATTATTTTGGCAGACAATAAGGATAAACTTTTGTCTGTCCTTATACTAGAAAAGATAAGCAGGTTCAACTTTTGTTTGATTGGTAGTATGATATAATGAAGCTGTATAATTTAAGTCTCAGTTTGAGTTTGACTTATGGTTTGTCTCAACAGCATAATCTTTATCTGATCTCTTTTGCTTGTTTTCTGATATACCTAGAGAAAATTATAAGGTTAAGGGCTGGCCTATCATACTTCAGCTTTGGATTTCTTTTGGTTGGAAAAGTCCTAAGGCAAAGAATATTGTGGCATTTTCTTATAGGATATTGTTAGTGGTAGACCAATGCTTGAAATTCCAATGATTATTATTAGTGCATTTATTTCTATTTTGTGAGTGTGATCAAGTGTTGTGACTAAATATTTGTGACAACCTAAGAATTACTCGTTGACAATGCCTCTCTTAAGTAGAAGTTCACAGTTCTTTACGTCGTAATAACTGAGGCCGTGACTTTTACTTGATTGGTGTTAATTCGTAAAAAGAAATTAAAGCAAATAAAGTTGAGTTTTGAGGCACAAATATTCGTTTTTTTTCTTGAGTCGACATTAGTTAGGCCACCGTCTTAATTATAAGGACGAGAAGTTCACCTTCTACTTACGAGGTGGTATCGGTCTTTGTTGGAGTTAAGAATGATATTAAAGAAATATTTGCTCTTCCTGGTTTTTTTTGGTTTTTTTTCCTGATATGAAATTAGTTAGGTCATCATCTCAGTTGCAAGGACGACAAATTCTATCGACTACATCGTATATCACATGAAACATTTCCCATCATATTACATAAATAATAATTATGGAATATTTTTTTAAATGAAACACCATGAGATTCGTTGAATTGAATGTTGTTTCCAACGAAGCAGTCATGTCATGTGGTTATCGTTTCCATTATTTGTTGCATTTATCTATATCTAGATCCATGATGATGATGCACTTACCTAATGAAACACATTAATTAATTGGTTTACAATTAGGTCGTACGATTATTTGTATGTATGGGAATGAATGGCTTCCCATTCCCAACAACAATGATATAAAATTCACACCGCTAATAGACTTGCTTAGAATAATAGTACATAATTAATTGTAGTACTAGAAAACGAAATATCTAAAACATTTCTTTCATATCATTTACCCCTCTCCTCCTCCAACACCACACACTCTCCTCAAACACCCCACATCTCTCATCTCTCCACTCTTAACCCTATTCACCATACCTACTTCATTAACCTTCTAATTATCTTCTCAACATTGCAAACCATTATAAGGTTTTATCCCTACCAATTGTTTTGGTTGTTGTTTGTTACTGTATTCGTGTTATTTTTTTTTTCTGGAATCGCGCTTGCTTCGGTTGGAGGTAAGCGAGCCAGTTCAGGTTGCCAGCAACTGTACCCATTAAATGTGTAAAGGGGTGTGCTTGTTAATTTGGGGTTCGGTTGAAGGCAACCGAACCAGTACGGCCCCAACCAGCCGTACCTACACAACACCTCAGCACTCCCCCTTTTCCCAATTTTACAACATCCAGTTGACAGTTTCCGAACTAGTTCATTGGGAGGCAACCGAACCTCTGAAAAATACGTCGTCCATGAGCATTGCACGTGAGGGTAAAATTGAAATATTTGACATTTAGGGGTGTGTGGTGAGTAGGAGGGGGTTGAGAAAAGCAAGAGCCTTTTTGTAAAGTCTTTGAGAAAATAAACCCCTTGTTGGGATTGGTAACATCTCTGATTTTTTGTTGGCCCATGCTTTTCCCAACCCCCTCCTACTAACCACACACCCCTAACTTTCAAATATTCCAATTTTACCCTCACGTGCAACGCTCATGGAATCACGTATAAGACGCGTTTTCAAATGGTTCAGATGCAAAGAATCGAATTGGTACGGGCACCGTCAACCGAGTGAAGTATTTATTGGGTTCGGTTGAGAATCTCTGAACCGGTACGAGCACTCTCAACCGGACGTGAAAAATGTGAAAAAAAGTGGTGTCTTTTTCTGGTACTGCGCAGGTTTGGTTGGCTCTTACCGAGCGGGTTCGGTTACCCATAGTTGAACCATTCTGGAAATCAACTGGCGGGTCAACAATCTCACAGAACCACCCCCAAAGCCATTTTAAGGTACGTCTGGGCCTTACCAATCCCTATTCCCTACCAATCCGGTTCGGGTATCAGTAACTGAACCAAGCGCGATTTCTAGAAAAAATGGCAAATGAAGAAACTTTAAGACACGAAAACAAAAAACGATTGGTAGGGATGATAATACATTATAATGGTTGCCAATGTTGAGAAGATGATTTGAAAGTTAATGATGTAGGTATGGAGGATAGATGGGGGGTTTGGAGTGTGTTAGAGTTGGAGGAGAAGAAGAGGGATGAAGGATAAGGGGAATGTTTTAGAATGGTAAGGTTATATTGGTAATTTCATAGGGTAAGGGGGTGTGTGGCGAGTAGGAGGGGTGTCGAGAAAAGCATGGACCTTACAAAAATTAGGAACCACCTTATTAGGGAGTTATTGTTTGTTCAATAGACCTTATGAAAAATGGGAATGACTTCCGACAGCCGTACTTTAGAAATTAATTTTTATTATGAAATTTTATCAGTTGAAATTTTAGAAATTTAGCCATGGTGCCAATGAAGGTTGGCTCAGTTGGTAAGGAGTTGGCTCATGCCCCATAAGGTCGTGGGTTCAACTCCCGCTGCCGATGTGAGGACCTCTTTGGTGGGTGATCTGTAAGTACCTCTATAAGCGCTCAAAGAGCCTTGAGGCCCTGGTGAGCCCCCGGGCCCAACTCACCTGAACTTTTTGTAACCAAAAAAAAAAATTAGCCATTGTTCTTGTAAAAAAAATTAGCCAGGGCCAAACCGTGGCTAATAGTATTTTAGATAGGTTAAAAAAATAGATTCCACTCAAAATTACTTGATAGTATTTTAGATAGGTTAAAGGAGTGAAATTTTTTAATCTTATTCTCCCACAGATCTTCACAACCCAATGCATGGATCTGCCATTTCCTGCATGCATCAAAATCGTCCCTCTGCAAGGCCAAACAAACGATGTGAGAGAACGAGAAACACAGTTGTCCCATTTAGCATCCTTTAAATCTGATCATCGCTCTCATCTTATTGCGTTTGTCCCCGGTTGTAGGCCATTTTGTATATGGCCATTTGGTTGGCTAATGAATCCTTTGAGGATGTTGTTAAGGATGCCTGGGAACCAAACTTAAAATATCCTGGTTGGAACTATAGCAACTTTGGTGATATATCTTTCAAAAAAATGCATGTCGATTGATATATTATGAGGCGTGTATAAGAAACTTGTAAGGAGCACTTGATACGGGTTTGGTAAAACTTCAGCGTAGAGCACAAACAGTGGAAGGAAAAATCAGAATATTCTGAATCATGAGGAGCTTTGTACACATCAAAAACGTTCAAGATTTGGTGGCTAGAATTTTGGTGGACTGTGGCATGATTCTGTAATAGTAGTTAATGGTGGCCTAACTCCGTAAAAAGGCTATCAGTAGTCCTCACTATAATCTCCTAATAGATACAGTCAAAAGGCAGGGTGAGGAAAGAATATAGAAATTTTAATATTAATTCCTAATTCCTAATTCCTAATTCCTAATAGAAAACAAAAAGACGGTATTTGTTTAGTTATAATATTAGTTACAGATCATCCGGGCAAAAAAAAATATATTAGTTACAGATCAGTAAACACGAAAACCAGGAACCAATAATTAATCAAAGATATAGAAAATCAGGAAAGATAAAACATAATTACAAATGAATGTTGTAAAGCTTTTGTTTTTTCCGGTCCTATCATTTTAATCTGTTTTTCACCTTAAGTTACAAACTAAAACCTTAAGTTACAAACTTACAATAGATTATTATGGATATGTAAGAGGCATGATACATGAGTTTAGGGGCGAATATGTCAAAACTGTCGTGCTTCGTGTCTTCTATACCGCCTAAAACATTTTGTACTTTACAGATGCTTCTCAACTACTTGCGGACGACCCATCATCCAGTGCCTAACTTATAGAATTAAGTTGATGAACGATCTTCCCCCTGCTCAGTGATTATACATCTTGAAGGTGGACCAAACATGCTTAATATCACCTGTAGCAAAAAAAAAAACATATATACTTTCAGTTTTAAGCTTTCAAGAACAAAGTTCAAAGATGGAAACCCAACATGTATTAAACGTGTATTAGACTTTAATTATTATTAAAAGCACTAATGGGGATCAAAGTTGAACCACAGACCATTGGCCGGCAATAGAATTAAGTTTACGGAACAAAACTCAGTTGCGCAGATTCTGTCTACAATATGATAACAGAATATATAGGGTTGGTTGTTAAGGTATGATGACTATTCTATGAGTTCTGAAGCATATATAGATTCTTAATTTCCACACACACTGCAACATGCTTAGAGTCCATGAAGTATTAGCAAACAACTTACTATTAGGTATAGGTCCTCAATAAAAAGAATTTAGATCGTTTAGAGCAGGGAGTGTACTTTACAATGTATAAAATACAAGCACTTACATGATAGACAAGACAATGAATATGTGCAAATCCACTCACTTAATTTTTTTCAACAGCAGTTTTTATATGTAGTGAACTTTCCAATATATAATTACTATGAGTCATAATTGAAGGCTGGTTAGTGGGTAGAACGGGAAAAAGCACTGACAGCCGTTATGATGTCCAAAAGAATTTCAAGAATGATTATGGTCAGAGAATGGCTAGTTTAAATTGGGAGTGAAAATTTCACTAGACACTCTCCGGTGAGTGTTAAAGTCTATTTCTTTATGAAGATGATGTCATCGTCAAAGAGTCTGGTTTTTGAAAATTTTCCACATATTTTCGGTGGTTGATGAAAAGTAAGTAACTCCAATCAATGCAAAAAGTAATCTATCCTAACTGTGTAACTCAGCGGCAGCTTATCTAGTATTGTATCATTTCACTTGATATGCATATTCACTAACAAAAACGAATTAAGAAGATAACCACACTGACCGGCAAGAAAACAAGCCCATGCAGAAAACCAATAAGTACTAACGCCAAATACATCTGAAAGTAATATACCTGCGAAATGCAAAGATTAGTTATCGTACACACGTAAATATAATATATATATATATATATATATATATATATATATATATATATATATAGATCAGTAATCACAGGCGGACTGAAAAATAGAGGATGAACTCATAATACCACAAAAACTTCTGTTCTCGAGAAGCAAAGAACAATAACCCCGACCAACTTGGTTAGTGTGATGCCACTGCAATTGCATAAAGAAGTAAATCTTGTTCAGAAGAGATAAGATGCATAAATTTAATTTTAGACAAAACAATACGTAGAGGTAAAAGCGGATGACACAAGTGTTGAAAAGCAAACTGGAGGGAATAAATTCTTCATGATTTATGTAAAAAGTCGTCATTCTATCAGGGGTCCTTCATATAGGTTCATAGCCACAAATCTATTGTTCGTTATTAGAGGATTTAGTAGTTATATCAAAGAGCAGTATAAGGAATATGACTTCTCCTTTCCTGAGCACATGCATGTGTAAATTCAAGAAACTGAACAATATATTTCTGCTAGCAGAAAATCACCTAAAGACTGAAGCACCCATTGTACCAAGAGCCTCCTTAGCACGTTGATCCCTGTCTCCACTTGTCACCTGTAATAATTTTTAATCATTAGAATCCGACAAAACTAGTTCAGAATTAAGAATAATAATGATTTATAGTTCAACAGCAAAGTGATACTAACGGTGAAAGAATGAGTCATATGTACACAAAACTCGACAGCAATGCCCACTGACATAACAAGGTTGACCACCGAGATGGCATTCAACTGGATATGCAGAATGGCCATCACACCCTACAAAGCATAATATCATAAGTAAACAAATTAACAAGGTCACTTGAAATTCTGAACTTCAAGCACTGACAAAAATATGAAACAATATGTAAAAGTTGGTATATTATATATTTGAATTTGCAAGAAACTAAAAAATAAGTGACAGTTGAAAAGAAGGAAAATACCATAAGATCAACAACGATCATTGTTAACACCAACAAAATGATTGCTGAACTCCATAAACTGCAAAAATGTTGAAACAAAGGAGGATCAAATCAAGAATTGATTGGTTCATCAGAAAATAATTCATTGATACTTCTATCTAACTCATTGATACGTAGAAAATAACTCATTGTTGCTAAAATAAGCTAATCCTCACCTGCATGTGATAACCAAGCACACAATAAATACTGCACCTGTTACATCGTTAATTGATGGTGTTAATATTTTACAGGCTCAACATCAAAATGCATAATAGATAAATCTACACTGTAGTCATTGAAATGATTTTATAATCTGATTCTGTTCACAAGGACCAAATTGTAGATCAATAAGCACAGAATTCCAAGATTCAATACTAACCAATAGCTATTGCAAGGTTGATCAGTGCAGTCTTCCATATATTAAGGTATTGCTCAAAAAACATATAAAACACTGAATATGGGAAGATCTCAATCTGCACCAAAAAAAGGAGTTTCAGTTGGACGTAGAGGACATGGTAAAAGTTGAATCTACTACTTCATTCTCTTTTTTTTTCCTATAACAATTGCAAGAGACTGATATTCTCATGTACTGAAGAAATGAACACGTCGAACTTTCCTCATTCTAATTAATATTACCATTTGTTTCTACATTATATATCTAATGGCCAAAAAAGTTTGATTCAGCATGTAGAACTCGATACATTACCTTTAAAGAATCAGAAACCCTTGAACTGAACTCTCGAGCAGCCCTCATGGAATTAACATAATCAACCTAAAACAGTTTTACAATTAAACCTGGATCCCTTTGATACAAAACTTTAATCATAAAATAAATAATATAAAAATACAACCTGCTTGTTGAGTGGGGTATGATATGTACGGAATGATGATGCTGGAATAATGCCATTATCATAGCCTGACAACCAAGACACAGTATCAAAGTCAGATTTCATACTCAGAAACTTATACTGATTCAGGCTTCAAGAGATCCACATTTCTAAAGTTGACCAAAAGGAGAGAATTTGAACAGGACTTAAAAGTTAATTTGAACACAACGAAATAGTTTCTTTAAATCAATAAACCTTTCAGTTCAACACTGCTGGTGTACGCCCCATGACCCCCTTTTGCACAATCAGCAGATGGCAGAGCACTAAGAAACCACGGTAGTTTCTCCCTGAATTGTGTTGTAGAAGGGCGATCATTGTTGAGATCTAAGTGACGGAAACACTGTACAATTTTGTATGCATTAGATTAAGACCTAAGAACTGAAACATGAGACTATTTAAACTGGTGCAATGTGACGTTGCTGAAAAACATTTCTCTATTACCGTTGTGCAATCTTTACATGCTCCAACTGGAACACATGAGCCTTCCCCAGGTAGACAGCAAGGAGGCTAGAAAGAAAAATTACTTTATTTGTCAGCTACCAAAATATTATATTCTGCTTCCAGAAAAAACTTATCCTAAGGAAATTTCTCAAGGAAGACAAGACTTTTCTTTCATAGATTATAAAACTTTATCACAAACAAAGCAAAATCTTCCTGTCATGCTATTCATCCCATTACTTTTCTATTATTTTTTTTAAAAATGATCATAGATTATATACCTAATAACAAAGATCCAATAAAGCAACTAAACTGTAAATCTCGGGTTAAAATAAATCGGCAAATCCTAGCCATGATCTTTAATCTTCTTGTACTATTGAAGTATGGCAATTTTTCTATTGAATCACCATGAAAATGATTTTAGAATTGAGATTTTTTTTTTGCGAATTATTAGAATTGAGATTTAACACATGATTCAGTATGTTACTAATGTGTAAACAAGACCTGATCATCGGGGGGACAAAAACTCCCATTTGTGAACTTCCTGCAGCACCCAAATGCCTCTGGAGATACCCACACAAGAAAATCATCGAGCCAAGAGGCAGCTGGCTTGGCAATATAACTTGTGTCTGGTACTAGAGCCACTTTAGCAATCTACAAGGTAAAAAGAATGGACTTTTCAAGATATCAAAGACGTGTAGGGAAAAGACTTAAAAGTAGTAGATGAATGCCATGGACTACCAGCTCAATACAATAAGAATAACTTTAAAAGTAAACTGACGTCTTATTGTTTGTAAGGTCAAATATTTCACAAATAAGGGGACTGTTAGTAGTTTACCTCATTTAAAAGAGAGTCTGAATTGCATTTGCTAATGGAACAAAGCTGATTTGTATTTGTTGATTCTGAGCTGAGGTGAGGAAATAATAATAATGGACCAAATCATTACCAACATTGGAAGTACCACAATGTTCAACTTAAGTTGCTGAAACACTAATAGATCTCAAACATAAAGGTGGATGCAGGAAGAGGAAAAACATGATAGGACAAAATTACCTGTAGTTATAATTCTTAACGACAAAATATAGAGGTGGCCCAATTCTAAGATATTGTGAAACGTCATTGAAATAACCCTGCAGGAAGAGATATATGTAGTTTAAACACGTGTACAATGATAAGAGAAAACATTAATATATGATGCTTAGCCAAAATGATAAACCTGAAGATATGAGTCTCGGGGAAGAACAATCTGCTGCTCTAATCCAGGTTCAATTCTAGTGCTCAATGCCTGTGGTTCAGATAAAGACAAAATAAAAAAGGGGTAAAAAGAAAAAGAAAGAAAACAATGCATTAGAAGTGCAAACGGGTATGGTTTAACTAATTTTATAGCTATAGAAAGAAGTCCACAAGACTTACAATACTAGCCAATGTGAATGCCGCGAAAATAGCAATGACAGCTATTTTTACCCCCCAAATACTTAGAATGGGAGCATGAACCTCCTGCAAGAAGGAAAATAAAAAGGTATTAATCTATTATCAGAAAACAATGAAGTCAATGAGCAAAAGTTGGATAACTGGATAAGAAATCTTATTAAATTCAAAAAGCATGCGAAAACGACTAAACAAATTCCAAATGTTCACAGAAACACAAATAGGAAAACCTAAACTCTAAGTAAGGATTAATAAATTGTCTGCTGACTGCTTGACAAAGAATTGTATCCTTCATCACTAAATTACCAAAAAGAAGATCTTTAGATCATTACAAATTCAAATCCCACCTCTAGTAGGTTAGCAATTATGGCTAGATTAATATTTAAATACTTCATACAAGGTGCTTCACAAAATTGAAAAGAACTCCAGTTATGCAGTTATGCTCAATCCTCTATTAAGTACTACCATAAAACAGTTATTGCTAATATAGATAATGCTAATTACCTTCATATATCGAGCCAATAAACCAGGTTTTCTTTGACCACTGCCTGAGAGGTTATGAAAAGACAAACTTCAATAGAATTCACCTAAGCTTTCAAATTTTTCGACAGTAAAGGACCATTTTGGTCATCCAAAAAAATATGATAGAGATGAAAAAGGGAAAGCTTACAATCAAATTGGAAAAAAAAAGAAGTGATAAAATGTGGAAATTTCATCATTAAAATATTAGTTATACCATTATCGGGGTCCGCATGCGAAGAATGTACTTTTATGCATGGAAAACAATCAACTCTCTTATCCTCTGCTCGTAAAGAGTCGAGAACTATCAGAGCTACGAATGCAGTAACTTGCAGGAGAAAGTCCAAAAGAACAGCCAATGCTGTGAAAGAAAGCATGAAGGGAAGCTAAGGATTAGCATTTGACACAAGAAATGACTGAGACTATTGCAGAGGTATACAATTATAAAAGCGTAAAAATTTACCTGCAAACATGGAGAAGACACGACATGCAGGCATGGAAATAAAGCTTCCAACTGCAAATGCTAAAACCTCTGATAAACTAGCCAATGTTATTGATGGTCCAACTTCCACAAGTGCATTGCTTATTCGCCCTTCTAAAGGCAACTCCAGCCGTTGCCTTTTCACAGCATGAACTAGTATACACATATTATCCACCCCAACCTAACAACGTGAAATTCAGAAAGACAGAACAGCATCAAAAGAATGGTAAACATAAAAATAATAGAGTCTCTGAATTGCGATATAATATCTGAATTAGACAGGGTCAGCTACTTGCTACTATATTGTTCTGCTAGCAAACAACTGGGGCTATGTTATTGCCCACTTCTATAGAACGTTGGGATAACGTATTGGGATAGGTAAGGGAACAGTCATCTAGACAACAGTTCCAACTTCATTGATGTTGTTCATCGGATTTGAAAAGAAAAATCGTATATTAAAGAAAATGATAACTCTTTGTAATGCTCCATATGCTTGTTTAGTCTCAACCTCCAAAAGTAAAGTATTTGTTTATACATCGATTTAAAAAAGTAATATAAATTCGGGTCATAAGTGTAATTACACAAATCAAATAAATCTAATAATTTAGCATATTACTTTTTTTCATCTTTGCACCTTTTTATTTCTCATCTCACTTCTTCCTAAACTTTAACTTTGATGTTGTTTCATTTATTGAATTAGTGTTTAATTTGCACCCGCATTTTTAGAAATGACAAAGGAAACTTTGCAAAACTATTTTGAATGCATACCATAGTAGGGGTGTAATTGGATATGGCCACCCAAATTACAGAACCTATTTAGTGTGTACCCTACACGTCAGTGTGGCATGAGTGATAAAAGACACATCTTAATGAAGATAGATTCAAGTATGGTGGAAAACTTTGTATTTGGACAAAGTTTGTATATTTCACTAGTTCAGCACTTCAGCCAAATATTCACTTAAATAATATTATTCCAGTCTCTTGGTATTCATTAGTCACTCCTTTAAAAAATGAAACGTCTTTCTTAACTTGTCTTCTTTTATATATCATATTCAACTATTTTGACTTAATTATCTAAATCTTCATTTTTTTTTTAACATTTTTTTCTTTTAATCAATATTCTTTTAGATTTTACCTTAGTTAATTAAGAATATTTTGTTATAACTTTAAAAAAATTAATTAAATATTTTCTTTTAATTTATATCTTCAAGATTTTACCTAAATTTAAGAATATTCCTAAAATCCACAGAATATTCAGTACTATGTATAAGTAACAAAAACAATGTGTAAATAACAAAAACTATCTTATTTTAGGACAATATATAAAAGAATATTTGGGTCCTTTACGAAGGTATGAGTTTATGAGCATCAGAGAATGGGAATGCTCTATGGGTTTGAGTAGGAAAGCTTCAACCTTTAATCTGAACCTGACCTATATACTCACTTGTGATCGTAAATCAAGATTATTTACAGACATTTTATCAAGTTAGTTCTGGATTTTTTTTTGCAGCTACCTTTGGAATGAATGACTCCATTATTGACTGAAAACTTTGGGGCATTTTTCCATCTTCACATTAAGGCACAGGAAATTAAAATAGGTTATTACATTATTTAAATAAAAACCAAAATGCTAAACTTTCCTAACCTTCTCCATCTATTTTACACATTGTCTCTCTGCATTCCTTATCATTCTCCTATTTCTGCTCAAACTCTTTTCATTTACTTACCTTAATTTATTAAAAATGAAATTTCTAATTCTTCTTTCTCCATTACTTTATTTTTATGCACACATTCCTCTAAAAAATCAAGGATTTGAGTTTCATAGGGTTTTGTTAATGAAGATCAATTGATGCATTGAACCATGCTAAGCATCATACCCAGGTAAATCAAACAGATCAAATTACAAGTGGATAACCAAAAAAGAGTCATGATCATTATTAGCATAGTAACAACATCACCAACACAAACAGGAATAGTAATAAATATATGTTTCACTGATAGCTATCACCTGATAATTTTATGAGCGGAAAAAAACTTACAGCTAGAACAAGAAATGGGATAACTTCCATGATGATCAGAGTAGATTTCACACCAAGTGCACTAAAGATTCCAACAGATCCAAGGACAGACAGCATAACGAGAATTACTCCTGAAAGACCAAGCAATACCTGTAATCATGAATTATACAATTATATAATTATGTACATTACAAAAATCTATCTCCATAACATGAGCTGCTTAAAAACAAAATAAAATAAAAAACTCCATAGAAGTAATGAAGGGTTAGGGGAGGGGGAAGATGAAGAAAAAATGATAAGGAGAAACAAAGATGTTTTTATACTAATGTTGGGACTGCACCTTAGATGAAATATAGAAAGAAGAAAGTTGAGGTGTATCTCCTAAAGCAAGAGATATATAAGCAAACATCACAAGATAGCTGACCTGCAATAAAATCAGGGCACAGTCAAGGATTAAACAATACACACACCCACAAAGAGAAAATATTGACTTTTGTTGGAAAAACATGACAAGAACTCATTTACATAACTCCATAGTCATGCCTCAGACAAAAAAAAATTATTTTTTCATAGTATTATGTAAGAATCAGGACAAGCAGGTATCAACATAAAAAGGAAGAGGGATATTACCAATATAGTAATAACATCAGCAGTACTTTCTCTTTTCAACTCTTCCTCAATAGAGCTTTCAGATGAAAAAGCAAGTGTCAAATTTTTTGATTGTGCCATTGGTAATAGCTCATCCTATAATGAAGGACGGGGTAAATACAGGAAGTTAGGAAAACATATCACATCAATAGAAGATAATTAAGAAACCAAGATATTATATGATTTTTTATTTCTCTCTCTACAAGGGAAGACCGAGACATAGAGTAGATAAATTAATCTAGGTGTGGCTAAGAAATAGGGAGACAAACTAAGTTGTGGCTCATATGCAGGTAAAATGACTGTGAAGTCAAAACATATAAACACAAGATACATACCTTCACCAGCTGAATAAAAGTCTTCTCCCAAGCAACTGCCTTTGCAGTTTCATTGCCTTCTTCATCAACAGCATTATTTACCGGATAAGTTATAATAAATGCAGATGCCTGTCTTGATTAAATAACATTATAGTTAACATATGCTCCACAAAATCCAATTCATTCACAACCTAGAAGAATAGAGAAAGTACCCCAGAATAGTTATTCCCAGAAAAACCTCCTAATATGGTGCTTGGATCAACGGGAGCTTTAAATGCACTCAAACAATTGTCTGCTGAGGAATAGTGCTGAAAGAACACAACGTTAGAAAATGATTATGTCATTTGGCAATTATATTATGTACACATAATCGTCAACTTGTGTCATGGATAAAGTTTCCTATTAGTTCCTCCAGATAGTGAGAATGCAAAAATACCATTTCACTTATATCAGGACAAAAGAGTGTAGGACTTTCCCCAGACGTAGAAAGATTTGATAAAATTTGGAAAATTCAACTACAAGTTGGAAAATTCCATATCATTAAGAGGATTTTGATTAAAATGATATCCTCCTCATTCCTCAATGCATTTATCAAACACTGGGTAAGTATGTTTTCAACATACTTTTGCTGCATCAAACAGACACGCAAGAAAGTACTTCAAGTAGTAGGGCAGGTTCTAAATCTCTATTTGCTCCTTCCATGAAATTAAAACTTGCAGAAAATGACATCATTGACCATTGTAATGTATGGTAAGAGATCTCTGGAGTTGTTTTTCAAGTGTGCATGCAAAAACAGCCGAATTAAGAACATCTACTGCTGCAATCAACTGTGTGATCCAAAGTTAACATTTTCTACCTCAAAACAGTAATTGAGATGCTCAACTCCGCCATAATTGTCGAAATTATTGGGGTCCATTTTGAAGTACTGTCAATCAGGAAGAGAAAATTGCTAATCAAAAGAAGATAAAATCATGCAGATACATTACAGTAATGACAAGGAGACAGTAAAATTCTCTTCCCTGAATGCAAAACAATAATTATACCTGCAGGACACTCTGAGTGGCACAATCTTTGTCCAGTGGCTTCATACAGATGTCTTGGAGAGATACCATCAAGCCATAATAATTAGCACGGATTGCATCAACCTGAAAGCAATGCCTTCAATTTAACATAATCATGAAAATATTTCAGTAATAATACTACTAAATGCAACACTTACCTTTTTTTGTATTTCAAACAGAAACCTAATGTTGTCCTCAGACACAATTTTCGGCGGTGTACTATTTATATGATCTGGAACTGTTGCTAGTATGAGCTGCAGGAGTAGAACACAACCATGTTATTTGTCAAGATAAATAAGCAACAAATTTTGCCTGGAGATCATTACATATTGTCCCATGTTGCATAATGCAGAATAGTGTTGATTCAACGCAAGGAAAATCAAGTGGATAAGATTAGGCCATTAAAGAAAATATGACAACACTGCGCATAGTGTGGATTACAATTACACAACTGCATGGCTTCATCACTTCGTGCTAGAGTAGTGCTAGTAACACTCTCTTTAACACTCTCCCTCCAACACTCACTTAATGATTGAGTAAATTCGCTTGGTCACACTAAGTTAGTGGGTCCTATTTACAAAGTCGTGAAATCCACGTGAAATAGAGTGAGTGTTGCTAGCATTTCTTCTTCATGCTATCTTGGCAAATAATCCATACAGGCAAAGTCTTAATAAAGATAAATGAGTTTGTCATTTGGTACATCGTATCCTACAAACGAGGTTGTCGTTAGCAAAAAAGCAGTTTTTTTCTATAAACAAGTTTGTCATTTAGTTCATTTTATTATCTGAAAAACTATGCAATCATTCGAAGAAATAAGAAGTATGCATCCTTTTTACATAAGAGATTTACTGAATAAAATAAAATGAGAAATTCATAAGGCAGAGTCGTTGCAAGTTGAACGAATAATGAACATTAAAAGTTGATAAAAGAAATGAGAAAAGGTTAGAACCTGTTCAATTCTATAAAAAGGAGCCAGATGAGTATCAAAAAACTGCTTCTCTTCTGCTGCTTTACTCCCAGGTCCTACCCAGAGCTGAAAAGTGCAGGAAGCTCTTTTTTCTTAGACTCAACTAATATAAAGGAATATATCAATAAGGTAAAAGAGAGATGTTCAGAAATAGTAGCCTAGCACTTAACTACTAAAGCATAAATAAAGAATGTGAAAGCTACTTCTTCCTTGCCTATGAACTTTTTATTTCATTCAAATTCAAAATTGCAATGGTTCATTGTGCTTATTGATACTCTCACCAGAAGCTTTTTCAACCGACAATTTCCTCCTATTAAAAACTATTTTCAAATAGTGACACCAACCTTATTTTCATAAATGATAAGTATAAAGCATCATGGGATGCTTAAAACAAAAGAAAACTATGCTTTTGAATTATGTCAAAAACAAAAATACAGTCGGCCTCCAAAACAAAAATACAGGT
Source organism: Oxytropis ochrocephala (assembly GCA_020916435.1). Classification (NCBI taxonomy): domain Eukaryota; kingdom Viridiplantae; phylum Streptophyta; class Magnoliopsida; order Fabales; family Fabaceae; genus Oxytropis; species Oxytropis ochrocephala. Next base: position 1,585,387 of record CM037089.1, read on the forward strand.
GAATAGATGTGTGTTCCCAAAGATAATAGAATTACAGAGCATTTTAAACAGTATAGTAGAGACTATATGATACCTTCTCAGGCCGCGTCTCAACCTTGAGTCGGACTAGACCCAGACAAAGTAGACTAACTATAGCCAAAGATGAAGCCAAGACAATAATTGGATTTCTAGCTACATATGATCCAAATTTCCTGTTCAAATTTGTAAACATGAGGTCAGTTATTGTTCTATATGAGTGGATACGTATGTTGATAGCATAGGCAGTTACCTGTAAAAATTTGACATGTATCCTTGCACAGCTGATAGCTGGACTTCGTTTCGGTTTTGTGAAAAATCTTCAATAATCTTATAGTAAAAAACATCAGCCATAAGTTAGAATAGGACAAACCAGCATGTATAAGAAGGAAAGGAAGCAAAACTTCTTTAAGAAAAGGGAAGACAATTCTCAAATATGTTTATAATAAGGAAATAGCATTCTATCATGAACCTGATGCATTGGGAGATTCCCTTCCTTCTCCTGATTACGAGAATACTTCATATCACCATTAATGACATTAGACACTGACTTTGTTCTATATGCTGGCTTTCTTTCCCTTATTCGATAATAAAATCCCCAACCCAAGAACACACATAATAGTATGATGTATAACACTGCTAAAATAAAGTCAGCACACTTCACCTACATTAGTCAAAAGGTAAAATCATGTTAGTTAAAGAATTAACAGTAGGCTTAAATCACATTTCTTCATGAAAGAAAATAAATGCACCTCAAAAATATCTAGACCATTACTGTGTGTTCCCTTACCGTTAAAGTCCCAACCTTCAATGAGCAGGAATCCCTCTTATGGGTGGTAGATGAAGCTGAATTAGAGCACACTGAAGATGAAGGACAATCACCACAAGAACAACCAAGAGAAATATCACTGCATGAATAAGTTGAAACATTCATAGGTTTCATCCCAGATGAATTGGTTGCATTTGGCCGGAACGTAATTGCATATGGTGAACCAATACTATTAGGGGCTGCTTTTCTACCAATAAAAGAAAACCACTCTGCCAAAAGCAATCTCAGTATTAGATTCAAGCTTTCAAGTAATAAACTGAAGAATCATTTTAGACAAGCAATCCATATAAAATGAACCTGTACATTTATGTTGTTTCTAGTGTATCAAATGTTAGTTTTACCACAGGGGAAGCTACACAAGTTTTTCTTTGTAAACGGGGAAAACCCAGCAATGTCACATTGATAATAAACATCACAGAGGATCTGTTTTACAGACCCAACAAATGTATTCTTTTCAAAAGTAAAATGCATGTTCTTAGTGCTACAGCAAAAGAAAATTAAAAACAAAAATATCATAAACCAAGCATTCTGATCATCCATCTACTTCTAACTCTTAACACTGGCCGGTATCCACAGAGTAGTCAAGAAAATAATTTAAGCTGTTCTATAAGTATATTATACATTATCAGACATGAGAAGTAGGAATGGAATTTGGTTAAGGATTAAAAAGTACAATTTACCTTTAAAATTTTGAGCGCCAGCACCAATAAATTGTAGCGCTCGAGAATTCATGGTGCCAAACTTTACATCCTTGCAGGACTCATATAACCCTTCACCAAAAGCATCACTTACAAAATAATCGATACCACCTACTGTCAAATTACCACCAATCTGAAAAATGTACTAATTATAGTCAATACTTGCTTTGTAAAACTAATGTTGCAGCCACTTGTGATTTTCATCCAAAAACACGAAATAGACCCTTGCTTGGTCATTAAGATTTGTTAGTATTGAACCAAAGAAGAATTATGATTACCAAAAAACCAAAGAAGAATTATCTCACAGGAGGATGCATATCTGGTTGGGGTTTTCCTTTTATTTTGGATGGAACAAATAATATTATAATAGAAAATGAAAGTTGAAGTATGAGATCAGCAGACATGCATCTAAAAATGAAATAACAACAAAGCATCCTACTAGGAAACTAAATGATTTAACATAAATTTATTGCTGTTCTAATGAATGATAAAAAAACAAAACTGCATGTAGAAAATTACAACATTACAGGCAAGACAATTAAATTAAAAAATGAAAAGAAAGTGCTGGATCTTACCTTGTCAACCGAAGTCACATTGATAAATAAACTCTGATTTGGAGAGCATGTAAGCTCGCAGAATAGATTCAAAAAGTTTCTTAAGCATGCTGGACAACCTACAAGAAAAGGAATTGCCTGCCAGAATGTACAATGTATTTTACACATCTCAGCAGAATTTCAAAAGGACCATAATATTGAGTGAGGAGCAAGAAGAAGTAGAAAGATGCAAGTTTCCATAAAGGAGGAAAAGTTAGAGGTGAATATGCATCAATAATGTGAAATTCGATAAAAGATTTACCTGTTGCACTTGCGCTTTTAGTGTGTCAAATTGAGTTTCTGTACAGCAAACGTTCCCAGTAATTGTTGGACATAAGCTTTGGATCTTTGATGAAAGCAAATCATCTGGCTGGGAAAAACAAAAGTCCCCAAGATCATTACAACATTTACAGCTTTCAAAGTTCAAAATCAAAGTAGATGTGATGCATCAATTATGCTTACAAGAACAGAAATCAAAATTCATGATCACATATTACGAAACTGAACATATAAATGAAGTCAAGAATCATGATAAATTAGCTGAAATATACCTTTATAGCAGGAGAACCATATGGACAATTCAATACTTTACCATCACTGCGCTTTCCACAAAGGTCATACATTGCACAATATTCCTCAGAATGCTTTTCCCTATATAAAAGAAAATAGAACTGAATTTTTTTTGTCTATTATCAACATCGTTACACGTTTACATTCAACTAACATAGACAAGAAATTTTCTGTAATAATTTTTATACATGAAGAAAACTAACCTTGTAGTGTCTGCTTGTGATAAAGATAAAATTAAGCAAACCTGCAAGAAATATTCAAGAAATTGAAAAACTATCAACAAAAATAATCAAAGCAAGAATTCAAGAATTACTGATATCATTTCTATCTTCAACAAAAAGTTTAAAAAAAACTAAAGATTCATTATCCATTCCCGAAATATTCAAGCATTTTGAAGTCCTTCCTCCTTGTTTTCATAGTTGTTCTCCGTGCGCAATTTCCTCAAGTTTTCTCACAAAATGTTACAATCGATATTTCCTCTAATGTTGCAATTACTACTATATTCGGTAGAAATCACCGGGGACTTTCTTGAATTCATAGAAACAAGGAGACGAATTGCGTTCTCTGAATCCGAAGAATCAAGTGTCGAAATTCGAATTGCTTTCTTTCTCACTACAGCATTCATTTTCTTGGTAGACGAACAATATATATAAGAGAAAAAGCAAAGACGTATAAGAAGGAATTGAGAGATTGCCTGTAACAAATAAAGGAAATGGAGAAGCCCTAAGCGAAAGTCCATTGCTGAGAGATTTTTGCTTCCGTTGTTGTTGTGTGAGTGAAGACTGAAGAGAAAGGAAAAAAGAAAGGAAGACCGTTTGCGGTTGTAGCACACTGACAGTCAAAACCCGCATTTATAGGATTACAGTGTCGTCAGCCGACTCTTTACTCGGTGTGTGTGAGCATTCCTTTTTTGCCAGCTTTGCTAGTTTTGAGGGTATTTACGATTTTTGTGAATGCGATTTTTATTTAATTTTACAACAAACTAGTAGGATACTCGTACATATGCTATCATGTTCTTTCTATGAATAAACTTGGAAAGTATTAAATAGTCTGTATATTATCCCATGAAAATAAGAACAAATTTAAAATAGATAAAAAATGAGTTTCAAATAAAAAATAGATAAGTATTAAAATCTGGAAATGTAACACCCTAATATTTTTTAATAATAGAAATACCTGAAATGTACCATTAGCACACATCAGAGTAAACATAACCCTTGTTTCAGATATTGAATAATACAAAACTCTCGATTTCCAATCAAAGAGTTGTTAACAACCTGGAGTACTTTCCAGTACAATGACATAAGTACTTAAGTGTCACTTAAGTAATACAACAAAATATTCAATATCCAAAAACAAAGGTTAGTAGATCAGGTTTTACAACTCAACAAGCGAGTCATAATCTAAGTTCAAAATAACAAAACGGGAAACCAAATAACATAGTCTAAACTACTATGTTTACAAATCTCCCTGCCACAATGTCTAATCGTGCATGTTCGCCTTGCGCTTCCCCTGCATATCTGTAAAACAACAACATTTTATAGGGTGAGATAACAAATATTAGTGAGTCTTACTGTAACCCTTTACCTATCACTCGGTCCATTTATAAAAAAAAGCATTAACTTCATGATTTAATAAATAAACCACGCACATAATCAATTGCACCATCATACCGATCGCGCCTCAGACTAAAATCTGTGAAATAAGTGAGTGCAATCATATATCTTAGCATAACACCGACTGCCCTCCGACTAAATCCCGGTGAATCCCCTTCCCAATAGGACTTTGTCTAATGGTAAAATTTTATAGGGCCTAGGTTTAGGGTTCATGACTTCCCCGCCTAGTATGCTAGACTCTGTGGGTCGTCACCCATACTCGACACAATACACATATCGGACATAATCTACTCCATGATATTTGTTTATGAAAATTGTGTTTGAAATGGTTATGCAGGTCCATAGGGGTAACCACATGATATAAACTACTGATTAAGCTGGTTGCGTTTCTTTTTTCTATTGTGCTCTTATTTTTTCTTTTTTTTTTTAATGAATTTTAGCTGGTTGCCTGTTTAAGAGAGAAATACACAAATAAAATATTAGAATACTTTTCTCAAAAAAGCTTCAAAGTATGTTTTAATTTTTTTAAAGTATTTGTTGCTAAAAAAAGGTTACCAACCGAATCTACTCCATTATACACTTATTATATTCAACAATAACTAAGATGGGCTAGAATATTATTGTCAAAAAACTTGGGTTAGAATATTTTAAAAAAGAAAACACTTCGAGATGTTATAGAGGTGTTGAGTAAAAATCCTATCAATTTCAAAAATAATTCAATTATATAACTTTTGAATTTATAAATGTCGATAGAAATCGCTCAAATTTTAGAAATTTGTACATTTTTGCACTTAATTAAAATCAAACTTCGTTTATTTTTCAAGTATTTGTTGTCAAACTTTTAGATTTAGTTGAGGATAGTTTAAGAGTTTGAACTCTTGATTTCATTTCTTCAAACAACTTCATCGAGGAAGGAACTTTGTTCGTTAGTTATGGATTCACTGACTACTCCAAAGAGCGTTAGGTTAGAGAAACAAGTAGTTCTATGATTATCTAAAAACAACACATAAAGGTAAATGGAAAGTAAAATGCTTGAAAAAATATGCGTATGATCGATTCTCGTGTGCATAATTAAGGATTGAGCCTGAGCATAACATTCAGGTTCTTCTATATATTCTTTTTAAGAGTTGCCCTCTTTGCCTTCCTCGGCAATGATTTATTCTTTGGACTCCTAGTTGGTCTCACAATAGATTGAACCTCATTAGAGTTGATGACTCTCAACTAATGAGAATGTGTCACCTCAATCTTGGGTAGAACATATCCATTCTTCTTCTTCCTCAGCAAGGATTTTTTTTGGTTACAACTACTAAAAAGGGGAAAACAAAACAAGAAACAAATAACTACTCTCTAAGGTAGGATATGTTCAGCAGCGTATTTTTTGTTTTGAGATTGATTATCACCCAATATTGCATGAAAAAAAAACTTTATTTTAGCAATATATATAATACATAATGATATACCAGTGGAGAAATTCGTCTCTAAATTTAAGTATAGATTAATCTTTCGTTAAATTCATTGATACATGTGTAGTCAAGAATAGTCCAGACCAAATACATACACACAAATATATATATATATATATATATATATATATATATATATATATATATATATATATATATATATATATATATATATATATATATATATATTTGTGATCCATCGTTTAATTCCCTTAAATAGAAAGAATGAATTTGAACCACGCAATCATAGTACATGCAGAATATTTTAAATAAGTTACCTAATCAGCATGCCAATTCTTCCCTTTCGGCCACTCTGCAATAAATATCAACTTTTCTTGCATTATATCAAAACCAAATGCATTCAAAAGCGTACCTGTCAAGCAAAATATAATCAGTTGCAAGTGGGGAAATTATAGTTGTAACATGCGCAGTTGTATAATTCAATTACTATAGTTTAAAATTATTCAATTAATGCCTACAAACGGACATTCTATTATATATGGATACAAAAATAATAAAATATTTCGCCGATTTCGAATATAATATAATAATAAACATTTTTTTAGGTTCATTAAAAAAAAGTAATGTATCCTGACATGATATATAGTCAGGATACATTACTTTTTGATGAGCCAAAAAGTGTTTGTTGTTATATATTAGTCTGCATGAGTAAACTAGTAGTACATTCCTGGTCGTACATGTTTATCATTCCATCACGGTGAGAGGGAAAATAAAGAAATATATGAAAAAGGGAATTAAAGATAGTCAAAGTAAAAGCAAAATAACTACATAGATGATGATGAGCTATTATGGTGTACCCGGCAAGTATGAATAATATTCATTGAAGATGAAGATGGACAAATTAGTAAAAGAAGAAGAACAGAGGACAGTCCAATCATTAACTAGTGTAGTTAGAAAAACTGTTGAGAGGGAAGTGAGTGGGATTAATGATAGCCGGTGTGAAAGTGGAGCCAAGCGTAAAGAAGCATGAGATTCTAGAGAATATACATGGACATGGTGGAACCTCACAAACAAACCTATCTGGTTGGTAAGATTAGTGAACGATCAAATATTGGAGTTGGGTTAAGCAAGTGACTTGATGAATATTGATATGTAATAATGTGAAGTGTGACATGAATATCGGAACTCTTTGTGTTTCAGGAGGTTCACATGAACCCCCTGAAAAATAAAAAACTAAGCTTTATCTTTATATAATTTTTATTTTGAATTTTCTAGTTTTGATAGTTAAATAAAGGCTAAACTCTTATTTTAGTTCCTCAATTTACACTATCTCTTCTACTTGATACTTAAATTATATGAAAATAATAAGTAATCGGAATAGTCATTAGTTTGTGAACACTATCAAACTAGTTTAATTTCTAAAATTTAATAAATTTGTCTCACTAATTTTTGTAAGGGATTACTTATAGAACTTTGAGAATTAATATGATAAAATCCATCGATTTTATGGACTGTTTATTGTTTTCATATATTAAATAAGAGAAAAAATATAAATTTAGGGACTAAATTTTGAGATTTAGTTTAAAAAAATTTAAAGCTAAATAGTTTGGGTTGAAAAAAAAGTTTTCAATAATCCTATAACCTAGCAATTTTGACACTGATTTTTTTTCACCACAATCTAAGGTTCGGTGTACGTTACTATGTGAATTTGTCGTTTATTATGGAGGACCCGTTGGAAGTTTTTATTGCTACGTCAGTGTATGAATGGATCATTGGATGTTATGATTGACTTTAATTTGACCTTATTATTATGGGTGAAAGTTACACGCCTCTATCATGCAAATCCAAACACGCTGCTGGAGCCGCGCTTACACACATAACATAACATAACCATACCACGCCCTTCCAAAAGTAGATTCTCGCTTTCAAATTGAAACCCCTTACGCCCTACCCTACCTAACGTTCTTGCTTTGGTAGCAACTGAGGATAGGAAATTTTTGGGTATTACTTTTCCCACTCCCCCTCCTACTCTTTCACACCCCTTAACAAATTTTATTCCAAAAATAACCTCGCGCGAAAGCAGCTGCGACGCGTGTTTAACGACGGTTGAACGCGCTTGTTGAACGAGTTTGAATGACTTTGTTCAAACAGGTGAAATTACGCGTGCTGAAGGTGTGAAGTCAATATTTAACTCACGCGCGACGCGATGGCGTTGAGCGTGTTCGAGCAAGTCATGCGAAGCGAGTTCGAATGACCTCGTTCGAACAGGTGAAATTACGCACAAGAGAGTGTGAAGTCAAAAATTAACACACTCGAACGATGTCATCGAACCTGTTCGAAGTCCCGTGTTCGAAGTCCCGTGTTCGAACACGTGAAATTTCTTGAAAAAAAAGACGCTTTGACTGGTCTTTTGGTCATTTCACACCCTTATGGGGTGTGTTTTGAGTAGGAAGGGGTGTGAAAAAAGTAATACCCAAATTTTTTGAACCCCCCTCCCCTAAGAGAGATTGTTGTAGATTTTAAATCCTTTCATAGAAGGGTAAGGATTTTTCTACTCCAACACTTTCCCTCCATAACCCCACAAAAATTGTTTATCCCCCATTTTACTCCTTAAAAAACTACAAAACGAATTTATAGATAAATCAATATTAGAAAGATGCAAAATGGATTTAAAAATAAATCTGTAGCATTAAAAAAATTAAAAAAAACGAATTTATAGATTAATCCAGTTTTGAAATTATCTATTTAATAGATAAATTCAGTTTTGATATTTTATAAAAACGGATTTATCTGTTAAGTAGATAAATCCGGTTTGTAATTTTCAAGACCGGATTTATCTATTAAATAGATAAACCCATGTTCCAAAATTATAGTTAATTTTCCTTTAAAAAATAAAATACATACTGATATCGGTAATCTTTTCGTTCTGTTCAGTGCGTGGATATTTGTTATACGTGACGTTGTTGTAGCCGGCTAGATAATCTAGGCAAAAAAAATAGTTTTCAGGCAACCTGCTACGATTGTCCTGAAACCACAACCATTAAATCCGGAAAAAAAAATCAGGGACCATAACATTCGAAGAAGTGACTTCTATTGGATTGCGGTGCTCAAAATCCCAAAATCCTTCTTTTTCTACTTTTTTATTAATTTTTTGAATTTTTCATAATCTCCAAAAAATCTAAAAAATAATAATTACATAACCTTCTTTTGATTTTATTAGATTTTTAGTATTATTTTTATAATATTTAGATTAGCTTTAATTCTTTAACGAATTTTTAGTGATGTTTCTATGACATTTTTTAATTTTTGACCGTTAAAAATTTAAATAAAATAAAATGTACACTTTAATAAAAAACTGATTTATCATTTTAATAGATAAATTCGGTTTTTAAAATGCAAACCGGATTATTTTTTCAAAATATTGAGAAACAAATTTACCATTTTAATAGATAAATATGTTTTGCATTTTTTAAAACCGGATTTATCTGTTAAAATGATAAATCTGTTTTGTATTTTTTTAACAAAACAGATTTCTCTTTTTAATAGATAAATCCGGTTTGAAAAAATTCAAAACAGATTTATCTATTAAAATAATAAATCTATTTTGTAATATTTTCTAAGGGGTAAATGGGAAGTGTGGGGGTATGGAGGCAAAGTGTGAGGGTGGAAAATTTTTCACCCTTAATAGATTTGTACTCCCCTGTCTCACAATAAGTGCCACTTTAGCAACAAAAAAAATTGTCTCGAAATGAATATCGATCACTTTCGATTTTCAATGTAATTTTAGTTGTGTTTTTTCTCCAATCGTATCCTCTAATTGAAATAATATTCATTATATTCACCACTCCTAATATTTGATAATGATAAGTTGGTAAAAATAGTATTCTCTCTTCATCACTTATGGTCTTTTCTTAAAAACGTTTGATTATTCTTTACCCCACCACAAAAAAATTCTAGATCCGCCACTACAACCAACATTCGAGTTGGTAAAAATATAAAATGAGCTAATTAAAGTGACAATTATTGTGAAACGTAGAAAGCATATATTTTTTAGAATTTTTGGGTTTGGGTCTGTCAACCCCCTAAATCTAGTTCATGGGGCGAGAATTCTCCTCCACGTATAAGTAACCACCAATAGACATGATCTATGTGATTCTCGTACCCGTGAAATCATAGAAAATAGGACATGCTTGAAAGATTTTTATTCATTAAAGGTATTTTGGTCATTTCATAGGTTTGGGGGTGTGTGGTGAGTAGGAGGGGGAGAGGGAGTGGGAAAAACATGGGCTTAATCGGTTCAGGTATCGAATTTGGTCAAATTCAACAAACCAATGACACCCTTAATTCCACCAATTGAAATCTAACTCTTTCGATACAAATAAAGATAGCTCAGTTGGCGAGCTAAGAGATACCGAAGGAGTGCACCAAATGTGTGCAAGAAGGAGGTCTCGGGTTCAAACCCCGAAAACTAACATTCCACCACCCCCACTAATATTGCCTATCAAACAAAAAAAAATCCATTAAATTTCATAAAAGTTTAATTTAGTCCCCAATATATCAACTTCGTCCCTCGCTTTTGCAAAAGTGATTCAATTTAGTCTCTTCTTGCAAAAAAAAAAAAAGAGACTAAATTGATTTAACCAAGGGACTAGATTGAAGTACTTTTACAAAAGTTAATGATTAAGTTAATATATTGTAAATGTCAGGACTAAACTAAACTTTTGTGAAATTTTAAGAACCAATTCGACTAAGAACTGTTAAATAATTATAATTATATTAAAAGTAATAAAATAACCAAGGCCTAAGGCCTAGAAGATGGTTAATAATATATATATATCGACTCATATATATATATATATATATTATTTTATGTTATATATATATATATATTATATATATATATATTTACTATTAGCCCACATGTAGTTATTTTTTGTTTGGCCATACATATTTTTAATACTTTTACTATTAGGATTTTAGAGACACTCAAGTTTTACCCGAACAGTGTTTGTATGAGATAGTCTGGATCTCTTACAGTTTATTCAAGGTTTTTTTTTTTTTTGTTCAAATTCATTCGGTATTTTTGACCTCACCAATTGAGCTGTCTACTTGAGATTATTGACATCCCTAGTTGTTCCATTGGGGATGGTCTAACTTTCCCATCTTCGGAAAATGTTGTCCAAAAATAATCTTTCCCTTTAAAAATTATACAAATTCCTTATCACAATTGATAAGGGTTTGGATCCTCTCATTCTCATCTCACTACATCTTTTTGCATTCTCTCTATCTCTCTCTCAATTTTACTCTCTCTCATCACTAATAAATTATTAAATAATGATGAGAGAAACGAAGTTAAAAAGGAGATAAAGAAGATGTAAGGAGATGTAAAGAGGTGAGAAGGAAATGATCCGATCCAACCACCAGAGGGATAAACGTACAACAGTAGTCGGGGTAGCAAACTAGAATGTTAGTGGTAGAAATGCATAGTGTAGCATAGTAACAAATTGACTTTAACAAAGATCATGGAAATTTGTCGGACTATGATACGCAAAAATTAATCCTTACTCCTTAACGTTTTGACATTGGTAGTCACCAACCAACTAACCCATTAACTAGTGATGTAAAAGCAGTGGCATATGAAAATGACTAGGGGAAATCAGAATAAGTGACATTGTGCTGACAAATTCAAAAGAACCTTCTTATTTAATGGAACACTGACTTGGAAAACAACCCAAAAACTAACAGGGGGACATTTAAAAGTATTTTCCATCAATCTCTCAAGCTGTCCTAATTTGATGGTTTTGGGTTGAACTAAATCCTCTCCCCACACAAAAAAGAAAAGGACAAATGAGACTCTCCCAAATATTTTATCCGTTTCAAATCTTTTGATGTTTTAGACAATGACATATGAAATAAGAAAATATTATTAATTTTGTAAAATATAGTCTAAATTACTCTCATTTAATATCGTGTTCTTCACAATTTTGCTTTGATAAATACATTCTCCACAATTAATACAATTATAATTGTTAAGGGTAAAGTTGGAAGAAAATAGTCAAAATAACATTGGGTTTCTAAAACATCAAAGGTTTTAGGAAAAAATTTGAAAACTAATACATCAAAAGATTTAGAACGGAGAGAGTAATAATTATTATTTCAAGTTTTTATAGTCGTACCATTATTATTTTATTTTTATAATAGTACCGGTAGTAATAGAAATTTTTTTATATTATAAAAACATAAAAATATTTGAATATATTTTTAACAAAGTTGAATTAACATCAACACTATTTTTAAACATGTTTTATTGAATTTGTATATTAAATTTTATTATCAAATATAAATATTTACTTTTAAGTTTTACTAAATATTTAAAAAAAATGTGTTATTTATATTTTTGGATAACTCGATTTTGCCTTAATTAAATTTGGCTTTAAATTAATTTGAAACTTACCGGATTTTCTCAGGTTTAAGGACGTGTTAGGGTTTACAAGAACTCACAATCAAAACTTCAGTTTGGGTTAAGATTAGATATAACTCATCGTCCTAACCTATTTTATATTTACCCCTACTTTTTGTGTGTGTCCTTCTTCTATCTTCTTTTTTTTACAAGCTCTTCTATCTTCTTATAACTTGCATTATTCCACTTTAACCACTTATTTATAATTTTAATAATATAAATTTTGTATTCTTATATAGACACACAAGCACACACCCGAGAATAGTTGGATGATATGGTAGGAGTCTCTTTCAGCTTAATGAAGATCCTGAGTTCGAATTCAGCTTTGGATATGTAGCACGGCTTGAGGAATTAATCTCTGCAATTACGCGTAAATGATACACGATTTAAAAAAAAACAGAGAAGCACACTATTAACTACTAGGTAAATATCCGGTCAAGAAAAAACTATTAGGTAAATATTGAAGGCCTCATTAAATGGGTTTTGGATTGAATGCAGTTAGATGTCTTTGTCTCTCCATTTAATACTTTTATTTATATTTTTTGAAAAATATTCAACCAAGAGGCAATCTAATAGTGATGAATCAAGTATCAAAGAGCACTTGAATGAGATGGTAAGGGTCTCTTCCAGCTTAACCTTATTACTGTAGAAAACTATTTCCAACTTAAAACAGTTAACTTTTTGCGATTCGATTGACTATCACAATCGAATCATAACATAGCGATTCGATTTGGTTTATAATGAATCTGTTATAATGATTCGATTCGGTTCGAACGAACTGTTTTAGCAATTTGGTTCGGTTCAGTTTTCCTTCCAAACTGAACCATGAATAGCTCTAATTATAACAGTCGACATTCTCCACTTATTCTTCATTTTGTAACACAAGAAGCGGTCGTAGTCACCTGATTCATTACTATTAGACTGCCTCTTGGTTGAATATTTTTCAAAAAATATAAACAAAAGTATTAAATGGAGAGACAAAGACATCTAACTGCATTCAATCCAAAACCCATTTAATGAGGCCATCAATATTTACCTAGTAATTTTTTTTTGACCGGATATTTACCTAGTAGTTAATAGTGTGCTTCTGTGTTTTTTTTTAAAATCGTGTATCATTTACGCGTAATTGCAGAGTCTATATAAGAATACAAAATTTATATTATTAAAATTATAAATAAGTGGTTAAAGTGGAATAATGCAAGTTATAAGAAGATAGAAGAGCTTGTAAAAAAAAAAAGAAGATAGAAGAAGGACACACACAAAAAGTAGGGGTAAATATAAAATAGGTTAGGACGATGAGTTATATCTAATCTTAACCCAAACTGAAGTTTTGATTGCGTTCTTGTAAACCCTAACACATCCTTAAACCTGAGCAAACCCGATAAGTTTCAAATTAATTTAAAACCAAGTTTAATTAAGGCAAAATCGAGTTATCCAAAAATATAAATAACACATTTTTTTTAAAATATTTAGTAAAACTTAAAAGTAAATATTTATATTTGATAATAAAATTTAATATACAAATTCAATAAAACGTGTTTAAAAATAGTGTTGATGTTAATTCAACTTTGTTAAAAATATATTCAAATATTTTTATGTTTTTATAATATAAAAAAATTCTATTAATACCGGTACTATTATAAAAATAAAATAATAATGGTACGACTATAAAAACTCGAAATAATAATTATTACTCTCTCCGTCCTAAATCTTTTGATGTATTAGTTTTCAAATTTTGTCCCAAAACCTTTGATGTTTTAGAAACCCAATGTTATTTTGACTATTTTCTTCCAACTTTACCCTTAACAATTATAATTGTTTTAGTTGTGGAGAATGTATTTATCAAAGCAAAATTGTGAAGAACACGATATTAAATAAAGGTAATTTAGACTATATTTTACAAAATCTAGACGATATTAAAGATTTGAACTGTACTAGTTGATGAATTCAACTTTTTTAATTGACTAAAAAATATCCAACATCTGTCAAAAAATAATAATATCCAACATCATTATTAAAGGTACTGTAATTGAAATGGTCAAAATAATATTAAAAAATGAAGAAGTTAAAAACTAATGTGTACAGAATTGACAGTCTCTAGCGTTTTACTGCTCTATACAGCTTCAAATGCAAATTCATACTCCAAGTCAGAGGTGTGTATCGCACACTGGTTCGCACTGTTAAAACAGATGCTTGGTTTTCACACACAAACACAAAAAATACACAGTTCACAGTTCATATGGTTCACTAATTTAACTAACTGAACTGTGTTTAAAACATCAGTTCAGTTCGCGAACTGTGCCTCACAATTCAGTTTTTTATAGTTCGGTTCAGTTCAGTTTTTTAGTTCCTTTGAACAACCCTAATTGTAATCCACCAAGCTTATTAGCTCACAAACATTGAAATTCTTTTAAGAAAAAAAGACTTTTTCCAAGAAAAATATATTACTAAGGGGAGTACTACGAGGGGGTGTTCCAACCTTTACAATATCTTTGGGTCTCATTAAAATCTCCTTAAGCTAAAACTCCATAGAAAAAAGACTCAGGGAGAAAAAAAAATGTACCTCAAGGATAACGAGTCGATAAAGCCAAAAACACTTTGATACAAAGGTTAATGCAACATAAACAATACAGCCAAAGACAAAATAGCAAGTTGTCACTAAAACTGTAAACCGGGGACAACATAACATCAAACCAACAGAAAACCAAGATAACACTTTTGCATAGAAAACCTGCTGCAACATGATAGCAATATGACTGATTCGTGACAACAAGCCAGCACAGACCATTTCAACGCACAACATTAAACCACACCCATCACAAAGTAGATCAACTTGCTTGCAGACATTCTCAAGATTTTTAATTTTGCGTCATTCACAAGGCTACATTTTCGGTTAAGTTTGAAGAGACCTAACCATCTATCCAAGCACTTTTGGGTACATTAAGATTTTTGCTAGTTTGCACCCTTAAAAATGTGTTTTCTATAGAAAACAATATAATTTGTTCCAAATAAAAACGGGAGGTGTATTCTTCATTTTGCATCACTAAATAAAAACCAATCTAAACAACTTAAACAAATGAATCATCAACGGCCGGAGGTTCTCTCAGGCGGAATAGTAGGCCCATGTTATTACTTTCAATAGGATATTACTTTCTCCACTCCCCCTTCTACTATTCACACCCCTTAACAAATTTTATTATAAAAATAACCTTGAAACGCTGTCGAGGACGTGTTTAATGACGGTTCGAATGACTTTATTCGAACACGTTCGAACAACAACATACGAACGCAATAAAATTGATGAATGTGGTGTGAGGGTCCATTATTGTTGCATCAGTTAACAACATACAAACGAAATAAAATAAGGTGTCTGAACAAGGTTATGCGAATATGTTCGGGTGACCCCATTCGAACAAGTGAAATTATGCACAAGAGGGTGTGAAGTCAATATTTAACTCACGCGAACGATGTCGTTCGAACGGGTTCGAAGACCCGTGTTCGAACATGTAAAATTTCTTGAAAAAAAAGACGTTTTGGCCGGCCTTTTGGTCATTTCACACCCTTATGGGTGTGTTTTGAGTAGGAAGGAGAGTGAGAAAAGCAAAACCCCTTCAATAAAATTGTCTAGGCCCAACGAAAGAAGTCTAGATTATTATATTATAAACAAGTGACCCTTCAAACTACATTTCGAAGTCCTTATTGCTAGTTTGCATTGACAATTTTCATTAACATGAAGACATTGACTCCCGGGTTTGATCTCAAGAGTGTCTGTGTGTAATATTTATTTGTCATTTTGTCTAAGTGACAAAAATAAATTACATTTCGAGTTATTGACAACAATTCAGTTGTAGGAATTTGGAAAATTTAACCACTTCAAAATTAATTGAGCATTGTCCACAAAAATTTTACTCCCTTGGAAAAATTATTGCTAATGTATGAATAAATAGATTCACTAAAAAAATTAATAAAATAAATTTGACAGTGAATTAACACAAAAAAACAAATAAAATTATATAGCAATAAAATAACATAAACCATATGTGTAAGTAGAACTTATCAGTTTTGGCCGAAGCGTGCAAAATAATTGAGCATAAGAGTATTTCACCACCACGAGTAAATTACTCGACACAGTTGTATGCTTAGGGAACAATGGAGCTTCACTATTTTTTATATTTTGTTCTGTTAAAAACTTTCAACCACGCCAAACACTTAACTCCAAATTCACAATGGTAGTAAATAGTAACTCACAAACTAAAATGAATCAAAAAAAATGTATGCTCACGCGCGGTACGTATAAAAAATAAAAGTACTAGAGACTAGAGTTGGGAAAGAAATAAAAGAATCATATATGTGTATATATATATAATGGACTTCTATTGAGGAGAATGGGGTCGTGATTTGGAGTAACCATTATTGTAACAATAATGTTATTTTGACAAAAAATGTTAAAAGAATTTTGACAAATATACTGTAGGACTCAGTCTGAAGAATTTACTTTACAATAAAAATAATAAAAAAGTAACTATGGGAGATACGGTGTATGTATATTAGTATATTTGTAATATTTTTTGTCACATTTTTGGGCTATATAACATTGTTGTTATTGTAATGGATTGGAGACTGACGCTTGTTTGTTCGATTCAGAATAATTCCTTTCTTCTCTTTGGGTTTAAATTTCATGCTTTTTGCCTTTTCTAGGGTTTCTAAGACATCTTCCATAGATGGTCTATTTTTTGGGTCAGGTTCTAAACATTTCAATATAAGTTGACCTATTTGAAGTGCTGCGGTTATTGAATATTGTTCATCCATCTTCGAATCCATTATCTTTTTGAGCTTCTTTTTGTCACTAAGAGATCCCTTTGCAAATTCCACCAAATTTTGTTCACTTGTTGGTCTGTTTTTGTCGAATGCTATTAAACCTGTCATCATTTCTAGCAAAACAACACCAAATCCATATACATCGCTTCTCACATAGAGATGACCTGTCAATTATGGACATATTTATATTCATCATTATATACATGCATGAGCCTTTTTTTAAACAAAGCTGATGAATTCTCCATCAATAAATTGTTTTTAACTAGCAAATTAGTTTGTCAGCAAAAAAACTGGCATAGTTTTTGCAACAAAATAATAATTTTGAAAATATTTAGGGTTTAGGGTTAGCAATAATGTATTTCAGAAAACGACGAAGACAATATTTTGGTATTTTTAAAGTTTCTCAAAATACTAAGTTTGTTTAGCAAGATGTTTCTAATGTTAGAGAAAATAACAAAATGAAAGTAAACAAATTGAATTAGGCGTACAACACACTCTTAATAACCAATCTCCACTAGCGGCGTTCACGGGTACGGACTACAAACATGCTCATCCAAACCAACTCAACCTACATTTTAATCCAACTCAATCAAGTTTGGGCCCAACTCATTTGATTCTAAAGGTGTTAATTAGTTTGGATCGCAGATTTAATCTAACCAGTTAACGTGACATATATCTGTTTGTGTGTGAGTTTTTATTATTGTCAAAATCGAAGCTAAATTACTAGACCTATAGTATTGAATCGGTACGGTTCTATAGTACAAGACTTTTTTTCAATTTAAAAAAAAATAGATTTAGTGAGTACAATACTATAATACCGCACCAGTTCGACATCATAGTGTCGTACTTGTTAAAAGTCCTGCAAGGGGGGTGCTTGGAAAAAATTCCGCCACAACACCATGAAACTGTACCAAGTTTGCTTTTCCCACACTGCCTCCTACTCAAAACACACCCCATAAGGATGTGAAAAGACCAAAAGGCTAGCCAAAACCTCTTTTTTTCATGAAATTTCACCTGTTCGAACACGGGCCTTCGAACAGGTTCGAATGACATCGTTCGTGTGTGTTAAATCTTGACTTCACACCCTCTTGTGCGTAATTTCACCTGTCAGAGATGGGGCATACGCGAGCAAAGTTCGCATGAGGGTGTTCGAACACCCTATTTTATTACAAAAAATGGACTCTTACACCACATTCACCTTTTTACCTGTTCGGTTGACCTCAACCGAATATATTCGGTTGTCCATCCCCGAATCGGTGAAAACACGCACTCTACTTAAGGGTATTTTTGGAATATTTGGAGTTAAGGGGTGTGAAAGAGTAGGAGGGGGTGTGAGAAAAGCAAACGCCTATAAGACTCATAAATTGAGCATGGGCCTAATTTAGGCTGCCAAACCCGACACAAACCCAGTCCAATAAGTCAAGGGTCTTACTTTTTCCAACCCTCTTCTACTCACTACACACTCCAAACCTAAAATATTCTAAAATTATCCTCACGTAAAACACGCATGAAACCCCCTCACACTATATTTGGAATGGTACCGCACATCAGTACCGAACGTGAGCTTGCTAACTTGTACAGTGAAGAATAATGATATTGATGATAACTACCATTCACGAATTAGGCATTTTGATCCATTAATTCATCCATTATATATTTGTATGGACTATCTTTATGTTGGCAAATGAGGACTCACACCCTCACACATGTTTAATTCTCACTCTCATCATCACAACCTTCACATGTTTGCACAGCCACCATCATTGATGAGAATGATATTGAAGAATGAGTACGGTAGTTGACAACCGTACGTTATATATTTTTGGCAAAAATTCAAGTACGGCAGTATGGAAGCGTACAGGTTCGGTGACATACTGTCGAGCCTGTCGAACCATGGAGTGTGTCAATATTTATCAGCCCCAGCAGCGTTCCACCGTTTTTGGTTACTAGGTGCCGAACCTTACGATTACAGTAAAAAATAGGACGCACTGGAATTTTTTTTATTCATTAAGGGTATTTTTGAGATTTTGCAGGGTTTGGTGGTGTGTGGAGAGTAGGATGAGGGTTCGGAAAAGCATGGGCCTAAGTCAAAATGCAAAATTTGGTTAGACAACACTAGCTCAGATACTTATTGGGCTGTGCTTTTTTGTAGCCCAATTCAAGCCAAAATACGGACCAATGGGTCGGCTCGGTCAAATCCGATTTTTTAACAAAGGAAATCACAAAAATATTTTTAGAAAACATAAAAACAAGTCAGTTTGGCCCGTGAGCCAACCGGGCTGCATCAAAGTAGTTCTATTCTTTTCTAGACCTTTACTTAACAAGCACAATCCCAAACACCAAACTATCAAACCGACTCGTTAGACTGAGGCAAAATTGATTACTGTACGGATAAGTATGTATTAACTATACAAAATTTTGTGGGAAGTTAAAAATTCATGGCGTGTGGATTGTGTAAAAATTAAGGAAGAAGGTGGGAATGTGGTAGTATTAGTATTACCTGAGGCCATGTACTCTGGTGCTGCATAACCATAGGTACCCATAATCCGCGTGGTTACATGGGATTTACCGTTAACCGGGCCAAACTTTGCCAACCCGAAATCAGAGAGTTTTGCATTGAAATCCTGACAATGAAAAGCAGAGAAATTAACCTTAAGTACTATTCCTTTACAGAATATAAACAGAAACTAGTCAATAAAAGTTGATATTTCTAATCCAAATTTTGAACCAGATACATCAACTTCTGTTGACCAGTTTTTGCTTATATTCTGTAACGGATGAAATATTTGATCATCACAATACAATGACAGAGAAATTAACTCATTATTGGACACCAGTCCATACCCCATCAAGCAAAATGTTAGAGGACTTGAAGTCTCTATAGATGACAGAATTTTGTGATGTGTGCATGAAAGCCAGACCTCTAGCAGCTCCTATTGCAATTTTGAGTCTTATATCCCATGAAAGTGGTTCAGGCCCATCTTCTGCAAAGTTGAAATATAATTATTTAAGATTATTCATTCATTTTAACACAGACATTAAACTTAATTTCTCTTTCATGCAATGTAACTATATATTATATTTTCCTACTTCTGAAGAGGTGGCTTTCCAAACTTCCCTTTTGCATGTACTCGTAGACAAGCAAGAACTGATTTTCCTCCCAGCAATATCCAATCAGTTTCACAAGATTTGGATGAGAAAACTTCCCTAAAAATTTCACTTCACTCTGCACCCAAACATTCATTATACAGTAATATATGATAAACACCATATAATTAATCAACTGTTTGCTTGTGACCAAGTCAACTAATTAACAGGTAGTAATTTTTTGTCTAATTAAGAAGAACTTTGACAATTAATTAACTAATTAACTAACCTGCCATTCTCGTAGTCCTTGAAGGCTATCAGGGCTAGATTTCTTAACAGCAACAGGAATTCCAACACCAACTCTAGAAGGCTTAAAAGTGTTTGGATCAATCCATCCTTTGAAGACACGACCAAAACCACCTTCACCTAGGACAGTGTCTGGTCTGAAATTCCTTGTAGCACTTTTCAATTCTTCTAATGTAAACATTTTCAGATTCGGCGTCACGATTTTTCCACTAGCTGGTTGTTCTTCTGTCTCAATGTTATGTGAACAATCCTCATCCATTCTTTCTGCATATATATGTTAATCAATCAATAATTTCATTTTAAGATACTTGCTAGCTAGTAATATTTTCCACATAATGATCAATCATATACAAATTAATACCTGGAGCTGGAGGAGAAGTAATTTTGTTTTTGTGTACTGAAGAAGTTGTTTTAGTCTCAATATTCTTACTGTTATCACCTGAATTTGGGAAACAGTTTCCCATGATTCTTTCTGATAAAAACTGTATCACGAAGGAATGGACCAAACTAGTCTTTATGATTTGAATTGGAAGCTGACAAAGCTTTATATATATTATATATTATTATATGTAGGTAACCACGAAACAGAGAGGAAAGTGGAAAGAAATAGGCAAAGGACTAGGAGGATCATCAGAACGCAAGGAAAATTGGTACTAACTGTTCTGTTGAAATCTATGTCTCTTGACTTTTAGCTACTTTGTTTATTTACACTTATGGTAATAATTATAATTGGTCACATGGATCTGATTAAATTTGATGTACGTATTATTTTCTTGTGTCGTGGAAGGAAATTATTGATGGAATTAATGCAAAGAGAGAAATCCAATCCAAATGTGTGATGTAAAAGATTCAATTTCCATCCTCAAATTGAAGCTCACGGCAAAGAGAGAGTTCAGTTTTGGCTTTCCTCAGCAATATTGGTCAACGGTAGCGTTACTGATACTAATCATATCCACACACTGATTAACCAACAAAATAAGTAACTTTGTGTAGCCATTTACATAAAATAAAACTGCAGTATTGTAAACTTCAGAGCTTTATAAAAATTACTACTGGGAATAAGTAAAGTTTATTAGGTTTGCAATAATCAATGTTGTGATAAATACAAGATATTCTTTCTACTTATGAACGTGCCTCACGCCAGGCAATAAATATGCAAAAATCAGAGGCATTTTTTAGCAGAAACACAAGTCAAGAAGTCAAAGGTAGATAGGATCCTGCGAGTCACTGAATGATTGGAAGGAATAAAAAACAAATTTCTGCTTTCCTTGGGGATAGAACTTGGAAGTGTATTCAGAGCTGGTCAGACAAACATTTATCTAAAGCACGCAGGGAGGTTGTAATAAAATCACTGGTTCTGGCTCAATCTATTTCAACTTACTGTATGAGTACGTTCATGCTTCCGGATTCTCTAGGAGAGGAGTTGGAGTGGATGTTGAATTCTTTTTGGTGGCGTACGAATCGAACAAATCACAAAGGTATTAGGTGGCTGAATTGGGAGAAACTTACAATGAGGAAAAAGTATGGACGTTTGGGTTTTTGTTATTTCTATGGTTTTAATTTAGCAATGCTAGGGAAGCAAACTTGGAACATTTTTACCAACAAAGATACTATAGTGCAATGCGTCTTCAAAGCTAAATATTTTCCAGATGAAGATTTTACGGGGGCTCGCTTGAGCCACAATCTCAGTTATGTTTGGCGTTGTATCTACACTTTTCGGGTGGTGGTAAATTTGGGTTATAGATGGCGAGTGGGCAATGGTAAGAATATTAGTGTTTGGAAGGAACCATGATAGGTTCAACCTATCAAACCATGGTTGAAGGGTCGCAAGGATCCTAAGGTGTGATCCCCAATAGTAATGGGTTATGAACATTTGAAGGTTAGCCAAATATTCCGTCGTTGGTGTCGGGTATCAAAGATTGTGATTGGGGATGGTTCAAGGCTAGAAAGGGGAGATTTTGTAAAGTGGCGGTGTTTATTATCTTTGTAAAATTTATGTAACATGTAACGGTTTATTTAGTCGGGGCACTCTTTTTCCCTCCCTGGGTCTTTTTCCCACTGGGTTTTGGCCTCAGAGGTTTTAACGAGGCCCCTAGGTGTAAGGGGTTGGTGCACCCCATTGTGCGCCTCTTAATACAAATTGCTTATTTAAAAAAAAACATTTGAAGGTGTGTGATCTTTACAATGCAACAACAAGGAACTAGAATATTAATCTCATTGATTCAAGTTTTTCAGCCACTGAAGCAACATTGATTAAAGTCGTGCCAATGACAAAATTTGGGAGGAGGCGCTATGGAAGATTCACAATGACAAAATTTGGGAGAACACAAACACACTAGCAGTGGTAGCTTGGAGAAGAGCCACTGAGTTTTTGTGGGATTGGGAAATTGCAAAAATCAAATCCAATTCGGATCTGGTGGTGCATCCACAGTTTGATAGCGATGGACTAAGCCACCAGATGGGGAACTAAAATACAATGTTGATGTTGCGCTATTCAATCAAAAAAGTAAATATGGTATTGGGATGTGCATCTAAAGTTGAAGAAGGTGAAGCTATTGAGCCAAGTTTGCAATTGAATGGTTGGAAGAGTTTGGGCTTCAAACGGTGACCATTGAGTTGGATTGTTTACCAGTGGTGAATAGGGTGAAAAGAACCAACAATCAGAACACAGACTTAGACATTAAACTTTCTTCTTGTAAAATGTTGCTATCACTCTGTCAAAGCTATATGATTACCTACATTAGGAGACAAACAAACCTCATTGCAAGGGCGTCGAGGTTTCACGCTAGCATCTATATTTTTGATTTCAAGTTAAACCGTATTAATTCTATTATCATGAATGAAATGAACTAGTTCTCATTGTGTAAAAAAAATCATGTGAAAGGAGAAAGAGTCAAATGACTTGTGAGATATTTCCCCAAGTTCCTATTACAATTTAGTCAAATGTTTCTTTCATTTTGTCCATTTCATTGGATACATCCCTTGTGTTTTTGCTGAAACACAGAATGTCAAAATGCTCTAAAGTCTTTACTTCTCTTCCATGTGTCAAGATTGGAAAAGCAGTACATACTACATATCATATTTATATGGTGTGTGAACGTAGTGTGAATACAGTGAGACTTTACCTTCTATTCAATGTAGTTATAATGTTGCCAGTTGGCACCAAGAAAATTAATGACACAGAATCGAGCTAAGTCAACTGAATTGTTCGCGTGCTAATTCATTGATATTATTGTGTTGATTTAGCTTACGTTTTCAAGCATCAATTTTTTAAAATAAAATTTTAGAGTAAGTTGTGTGTTTTCTACGTATTTTTGAAATACAGTTCAACTTTTAAATAAACATTTTTACATTGTAACAAACATAACTAGTTTTCTTATGTTATAGTAATAAAAATTTATGGCCATGCGTAATATTTTCTCGTTTGAATGTAAAGTAATGAAATAATTATACTAAAGTTAACATTATTTATCATTCGTAAAATGATAAATTCAATGTTTTCCCATCGGGACTCAACAAAATATACTCATTTGTAAAAAGCAAATACAATAATGAAGACAAAATCTAAAAAATTATTATACTGACAATATATAATATTTTTCTTTTTGTGAGAGACATTTAAATTATACTAACAACACTTAGTGTTTTCTTGTCTAGAATAAATTGTTAAATTTTGATTTCTAAAAATCAAAGATATTACAAAAGAAGAAAGTTTATAAAATTATTCCACCAATGTGTAAACTTTTCTTGACAGAAATTAAAAGTAATGAAATTATATCAACAATATGCAATGTTTTCCATTAGAACTCAAGGGAAAAATATACATATACATTCATATCAAAATATAAAAACTGACTATTCCAAAACCATGCAGTGTTTTCTTAGATATTCATAAACTTTATTGTTTAGTTAAATTTAACCTATATCAAATGCATTCACAGTGGGAGACGAGATGCAGTGAGCCCAATAAAAGGGGTATTATTTTTCGTACCCCCCTCATTCCCTCCCACACCCCCATTTTTCCATAAATCCCAATAATACCCCTGTGTTTTTAAAAAAAAAAAAAAAAAAAATTTAAATTTTCGGAATTACCTCAAAATAAGGTAATTCGGTTCAAAAAATTAAATTTCGGAATTACTCTAAAAAAAGGTAATTCCGGTTCATAATCATGAAAAATTTGAATTACTCTAAAAAGGTAATTCCAAATTTTTATTTTTTTTTTTAAAAGTTTATATTTTGGTCTTAAGATTTAAACGCGCGTTTTATTAGAAATATGATACTGAACGATTTACGATTTAATAACAATACGTCAAAATATATAAAATGACCAACATAAAATAGAGTACAAATACAATTATGGGTCCAAAATGTCTAAAATGATGAAAATAAGCACGTGAAGTAGGTGAACAGGCGACATCTAGGGCATCGGGCCAATCCGGGACCAGGCGATCAGTATATATACGATTTGTTTTAATTTTTATTACTAAAATGCTACTAAAAATAGTCAAAACTACTCTAAAAAAATATAAAAACACCACTAAAAATCTAACAAAACCAAAATAAGGCTATACAAATTTTTTTAGATTTTTGGAGACTATGAAAAATTAAAAAAATCGTAAAAATAGTAAACGATGGAATTTGGGATTTTGAAATTTGTAGTCCCGTAAGAAGTCCCTTCTACGGAGTCTTGATTCTTGATTTTTTCCGCTTCTAATGGTGTGGTTTCATTACGATCGAGTATGTTGTCCAAACCGATTTTTAGCCTAAATTATTCGTTCTACGTTGGTCAAAAGACTCGCTCGCTTCACGTTGTCGGATCGTCTACTCGCCATCGTTCAAAAAATAAATGTAATTAGAAAATATTAAAAATTGAAAAAAAAAAATTAGATTTTCTGAATTACCTAGTAATTCGAAAGAATTTCGAATACTCGAAGTGAGGTAATTAGGTTCATATTTTCAACCTAATTACCTCCCTTCTAAGGTAATTCGAAAATCTTTTCTAATTAGATGTAATTCAAATTCCATTTTTTTTTTTTTTTAACAAAACCATGTAATTTTTGGGAAAAAGTAGGGGTATTTTTGTCCAATTGGGAAATTATGGGGGTGTGGTAGGGAATTTGGGGGGTACGAAAAATAATACCCCAATAAAAGTTTGACATGTTATTTGACCAAAAAAAAAAAAAAGTTTGACATGTTACACGTGATAGGATTTTCTAGGCCTAGAGCTTATTTAAAAATTATTTAAAAACACGTCATTCGACCTATCTCTAATTTGATTAAAGGATGAACAAGCCTATAAGGATATACTTTATATATGATAAACTGCAAATTATAAAAATATAAATCACCACGACTCAAAGGAATGATGAATACGGGTCAAAAGAGAATCCCAAAATGAACAAATCCTTGTTTAATAAGTAACACAAGAGAATCCTTGTCTAAAGAAAAAAAACAACACAAGAGACTCGCATACCGCATGTCTCTCCTGGAGAAAAACGGGGTAGATAACAAAAAAGACTAGGAAAATTACGCTACTTAGCATTAATTACAGAACTACTTTCATTAGAATATTGAATTACGCTATCATCTTCATTTCATATGAGAAGGAAGATCGATGTTCTGCATCAATGAATGCAGCTTCATAGTGTAAAAATGTTCAAGAGATCAATACAGCACTACCAGAAGAATAGGTTCAATTTACACCTAAACTATCCCTCTTGAAAAAGAACAAGAGTAAAGAAGAAAGTATAAGCACACAATATTCATATGTCCCGATACTTAGTATCAGAGCTTTGGGTGTCACTCAATGCTCCAGCTTAGGTTGTTGTAAAATCGAGGTTGAGAAAACAAAACCAAACCAAACCAAACACCACAAACAAGTGAAACTAAGTAACTGTAGCAATAACATTTAACCTTTAAGAAAGCCAGTAGCTTGGTTACACTGATCCAAAGTGATAAGAAAATCTGTACTCAAAATCATAGACAGAAATGTAACTCAAGCTATTATCCAATACCTGTGAAAACTAATTACAGTTCATTTTGGAAGGTGGTTGCGGGCTTGCGGCGGTGGGCTGCGCACACCATGTCTATAGACTTCAGGAACACTCTGAGAATCTAGGTATTCAAGTGCAACAACAATATCGGTGATGAGTGGACGAAATTTTGGTTGCTCCTGGAGACACATAGCAGTTATAGCAATTGCCTGATGCAAACAGCGCATGGGGAATTTTCCTTGCAAATGAGGGTCAACCAAATGTACAAACTTTCTTCGGTCATTGATAAATTGGCGCGACTGAAATAAAAAATGAAGGAATCACTTACATTCAAAGCTCAAACAAACATACTTAAAGGAGATTTTTTTATAGAAACTATACAAACCAAATATTTACCCATGAAACTAAGTTTTGCTCTCCCAGTCTTCTACTGGTATCGATTGCCATACGTCCAGAGATCAACTCCAACAAAACCACACCAAAGCTGTAGATATCAGATTTGAGAGTTAATTTGCCGCTCATCGCATACTCTGGCGCACAGTAGCCATATGTACCCATCACTCTGGTTGAAACATGAGTATTGTCTCCAACAGGTCCTAGTTTA
Source organism: Oxytropis ochrocephala (assembly GCA_020916435.1). Taxonomy (NCBI): domain Eukaryota; kingdom Viridiplantae; phylum Streptophyta; class Magnoliopsida; order Fabales; family Fabaceae; genus Oxytropis; species Oxytropis ochrocephala. The sequence goes on from CM037089.1 coordinate 1,612,400, forward strand.
GCAAGCCCAAAATCTGACAGCTTTGGGTTGAACTCATTGTCCAATAAGATGTTTGCAGATTTCAAGTCTCGATAGATAACAGGCGGATCTGCTTTACAATGGAGATACTCAAGGCCCCGAGCAGCTCCAACAGCAATCTTTATTCGAGCACTCCAACTTAAGGGTTCTTTGTCTGGGGTAAGATCTGAAATGAGAAATAAGTTTTGAACAAATTGGTGTGATTAGTCATATAAAATTGGTCCCCAAAAAACCAAATAAAGGAGAATCTATATTGGAATGTATTTTGAGAGGAATTCCTAATAAAGCAAACTAATCATTGTTCTTCACATAAATATTACATTTAGGCCAAGATTTTCTCTTAGATTTTACGAAGTGTCAACCTACATAAAACAACTGTGATCTCTTTCACGGAGCACAGAAATATAATCCAAGTTAAAAATCATTCCCACTGAAAAAAACAGAAACTGCTTAGGGTCTCTAAACTAAATAGTAAAATTCCAAAAGAAGAAAACAAACAACAGGGAAGGTGGTTCTCTCAAAAAAAATCATTTTTTTTTCAGAGGGATAAAAAATTCTTCTTGAGGCCTATACTCATTCCTATATTGCATTCATATGGAAAATCAGGGACATTGTTTGTTGTTATTGACAAAACAATGAAAACAAACAAGTGCAAATTTGGCTCCACAGCGGACTAAGTTTATCGGTACAACACCCCCTTACACAGGTAAGCCATGAACCAAATTCCAGTCAGCTCTATAGTCCAATATATATTCAATCACAAAGAATCTTCCATTGAATATGTACAATGGAGATATACACCACTTTTTAATCCGTAACAAACGGGCCCTAAACAGCTTATGCATAAGCACTTATATGATAAGCGTTTATGCCATAAGCGCTTAATTAAACTCTTTATCCTAACAGGCTGGGAACAAAGTATCAACAGTTACAGAATACACATGATATCTAGTTATATACCTAGAGTTAAAAATAAGCTTGTAAGGCCAAGACAAAATGAACTAACTTTCTCAGTAAGTAAAAAATGTACCGTGCATAGTTAAATTTATTGTCATAAAGAAAGATTAACGAATATTGAGACATGCAGAAATTAAATACACTTATCCCACATAAAAGGTAATATAAACTATTCACAAATTAAGTGGAGGCATGAGAGAGATAAACAATTAAAAAGATTACCAAAAAGATGATCTCCTAAGGATCCCATAGGCATGAATTCATAAACTAAAAGCCTTTGATCTCCATCAGTGCAGTAGCCAATTAACTTAACAAGATTAGAATGGTGTAGCAGACTTAACATAAGAACCTCAGTCACAAATTCCTGAAAACCTTGAACACCATCATGACTTAATTGTTTTACAGCAACAATCTGCAGATAAATATTTTTAAAAGGTTTCAAAATCCTACAAATCATAGCAACTAACTACTTTCATAAACAAATCATCCAGTAATGAAACAAAAAAAAAAAACAATAAAGTAACTTTGGATTATAGTGCAATCTAAAAAATGAGAGTAAAACCTCGCCAGTTAAAAGACGACCCTTGTAAACTTTTCCAAAACCACCTTCCCCAATCAAGTTCGCTTCCCTAAAATACATTGTCGCCACCGCAAGCTCGCGAAAAGTGAAACTAGTCGCCGCCGTACCGCTTTTGCGACTCCTCTCAGTCTTCCATTTTCCCTCTGATAAACATTGCGCATCCAATTATTAAAATCACGCATAATAATAATAATAATAATGTATATAATAACATTTATTTGAAAACCCTAATTAGTACCTGAAGCTTTGTTTTCTTCATTCGCTGTAAAATTGACACAGCAGCGTTAAGAATTGAAATGATTTAGTGAAAAAATTAGCAGAAAGAGAAGAGAAGATGAACCTGAAGTAGCAGCAGATCGAGAACTATTATCAATTTGAACTCTGCTCACATCTTTCCGACGAGGAACAAAGCATGAAAAACAACCCATCTCGTTTATCAGAAATTCGAAACCCTTAATTCTCCCCCCAAAAACCAAACAGAGATATATATATTGGAAATTGAAATTTCCGTATCTGGAGAGAGGATCTCGTTAGCATTTCCTCTCTCCAGACCTGGAAGATCAATGAACACAACAAAAAACTTCCTAAAACGCCTCTCAGTTTTAATTTCTGTGCCCCGAAAATAAGGAAACAAATTAAATATTGCGTGTAATAATAATTAATAATTAATAATTAATAAATGCTTGAAATTAAAAGGAAGAAAATGCAGCAATGGTATTAGTAATCTGGAAGAGAAAATTGAAGACGCGTATGAAATGAAACAGCCCTCGTTCGTTTTTGGTTGTCTGTTAGTTTAACGGAACTCACTCCCTAAACGATGATGTTTCTATGTCGACTCTTTTCTTCCTATCTTGGATTTTGATTAAACAATAATTTATTATTGTATAATTCGGCTATTTTGTGGGTTCGTTTCTTTCTCTTGTTTTGGTATTCACCAAAAATAAAAAAGATCTGTTGTTTTGGTAATTTTATTTATTTATATTTTTATTGTTATTGATTATTGATTCGATTTCCACTATGGTTTGCAATAATGTCTGTGCGTGATTGCTGCGAGTCACTATCGATCCTTTCTCTCTCTGTCTTGTGCGCATTTATAAACGTTACGGTCCCAGCTATCATAACCTTCAGCGTGATTTTACTTTTCTGCCCCTCCCGTCCCTTGGGATTTGTCGTCTTCTTCGCCCCAAAGTCCAAATCTAACTGTTCTAAAAGTTTATGATCCGGTCCCATATCTTCGCCTTTTACTTCACCAACTCGTCAGCAACAACAATGTTCAATTAGATTTTTTTTGGGTGCCAATTTTGGTATACCCTTCTAATTCCATTTGTTTAATACCAAAATACATTTCTTATTTTGACAAAAAAAAAGTACTCCAAATCACCATAATTTTGACATTTCTCGAATTTATCTAAATATCATAACTCCGTAGTTATATTTTTCAACTACGAAATTATCTAAATGTGATAAATCTGTAGTTATATTTTTCAACTACGGAATTATCTAAGTGTGATAAATCTGTAGTGAAGATTTGATAAATCCAGAAATTTTAACTACGGAATTATGAGAGTGAGATGATTGAGAGGGGGTTTGTAATATAGCGCGGGGTAAAAACGGGAGTTTGAGTAAAAAGGGGGGTATAGTGCCTAATGGGGGTACACAAATTACCAGAATTTTTTTTTTACAAACAAATAGAAACACACTTGGCTCAGCCCAACCAACACAACATAAACAAAAATGGACATTTTTTCGGCACACCCCATCGTACTCCTACTTCCCCCAAATTTTTTAAAATTTAAAAAATACCCTCACTTCTAGTGAAATTTAAGAAAAAAAGTGCAAAGGAAACGGAAAAGTTTTATATTTTAAGAGCATTTTTGACTTTTCACATGGAAAACAACACTGATCTACCCTGAGTATAATCAGGAGCAAGTACAACTAAAGGATAAAGCAACAACTAAAAGTTACGAAACAAAGAGCAAAAAAAAAGACAAAATTGCTCTCCAGTCTTTTAAATTATTTTATTGTACCAAGTTAATCGTTTGATTTTTTTTCATTTAGGCCTGTTGACTCTTAAAATGTGTACACCATTTTCCCTTTTTGAATCCCCTGTTTCAAAAATGTTGACTTGTACGTTACGTGGCTCATGTGGCTTGTAACGGTGTCCTATGTGGGTTGCCAATTGGATAATCTTCTTCGTAACGTAAAATACAAAGAAGTTTTTCATTTAAGCACCCAAGAAGGTTATTACGGAGCTTACGAAAATACAAAGAAGTTTTCTTTGGGGATGTGATGAGGAGAATAGGAAGGTTGCTTGGGTGAAATGGGATACTATTTGTCTACCTAAAGAAAAGGGAGGATTGGGTATAAAAAATTTAGAAGTGTTCAATGCGGCTTTGTTGACTAAATGGCGTTGGAGAATATTGACGGAGGAAAATAATTCTTTGTGGAAGGAGGTCTTAGTGGAAAAATATGACTTGAAAGGGAGATGGCCCGATATTTCCGATAGTAGAAGAGGGTGGGAGAAGAAGTCTCTTTGGTGGAGGGATCTATGCTTGCTTGGTGAGGATATGAATTTACAAGGAAATTGGTTTGGAGAATTGATAAAAATCAAATTAGGCAAAGGTAATATGGTGAGATTTTGGAAGGATAATTGGATTGGTCGGGAATGTTTGGTGAATTATTCCTGATATTTATAATTGTTACAAATTTCGAAGGAGGACACGGTTGAAAAGTTCGGGCAATGGTCGGTTAGTGGCTAGTCTTGGACGTGGGAATGGGTCGTCAACATGCGGCGAGAAAATGCCGCGACCGCCGCAAGACTGGACGGGGTATCGCAGCAGTTAGCTTTCTTCACTGTTTATTTACGCGCCCAAATGCGCGGACAGTGGATTTGGTTACCGGATTCGATGGTCGGCTTTTACGGTGAAAAAATGTTATGAATTGTTTCTTTGGTTTTTTTCGCAGTACAGCAGCCCACAGAGCAGCGCGGCCGATACCATCACTGCATGCAGAAAAATCTGGAAAAACGATGTGCCTTCAAAGATTCAAATCTTTGCGTGGAGAGTAGTAATTTTGAAACGAGTTGCCACGCGGGTTGCGCTTCAACAAAGGGGTATTATCCAGTCTCCAAACGATACTAGCTGTGTTTTATGTTTCCGGGGAGATGAATCGGTGGATCACTTATTTGTGTCTTGTGGAGTCGCTAAATACATTTGGAGGGGAGTGTTCTCTTGGATAGGCTCTTCGGGTTGTGATTCGGACAATATTACTAATCATTTTATGGAGTTTGGGAAATTGGTGAAGGGGAAGCGGCAAAGATGCGTTAAACATCTTATATGGATGGCGGTAATTTGGAAAATATGGACTGCTCGAAACAAGGTAATTTTTAGAGGAGAGGTGGATTCCGTCCCGGCGGTTATAGCGGGTGTTAAGGATATTTCATGGAGCTGGTTTAAGGCGAGGAGAGGAAGGAATTGCACGGTGAATTGGTTGGATTGGTATAATTGCCCGATGGGCTGTTTTTCAATGTTGTAATCCATCTATGTAATGTACTTAATTATTTCTATCGTAGTAGGGGAGAAGCAAATGACTAGGATCGTTATTTCCACTTTGTTGGCACAATCTTTTGTGTGAGATACTCTTTTTCTCTCCTAAGTCTTTTTCCCAAAGCGGTTTGGCAGCAGGAGGTTTTGAGAGAGAGCCTCTCCCTTCCTATCAGAAGGCCAGGCACACACTCGCGCTTCTTTCAATGAATTATTGTTTATCTAAAAAAAATCAATTTAAGTAATTTAAGCCGTTGCGGAAAAAATGTTCTTATGGTTCCACAATCTAGGCTTCACAGTTTGGAATTTTTTTTTTGGAGAAAAAGATCTAGTTGGCAACCCATGTAGGCCACTTAAGACACCATTAGAAGCCACATCACGTAAAAAAGAAAAACAACGTACACATTTTACACACACGTGCGCACGTGCATCCACACACACATGGTCTATGGGATCCAGTTTATGAGAAATAAAATGGTCTAATTTTTATCATAACAAAAATTTAATTTATTTTAAAATATATTAAATACTAAAAGTCATTTGTGAGAGAGAATATTGTAACTAATCAAGTTAGTAAAATTCTTGCAAAAAAAAAGTTAGTGAAATTAGGAGAAATTAATAAAAGAGAAAATAGTGGAAAAACTTAAATTTACATGAGTACGAAATATTGTTTTTATTTTCAATGCAGTTTATGTGAATTAGAGTTTTGTTTATTCTAAAGCAGACTTACCTACTCAGGAAAGCGCTACTCAGCTCAATTCAAGGGAAGAGCTAATCAACGCTCATATACCCTATCATCAACGACCAGGATCGCTCCGTACAGATCCAACGGCTCTTGATCACCCACTGTGCAGTATATATAGGGTCCACCACTGACAAGGTAATTCTTCTGACCCATTCGTCATTCCTGCTTTATACTCACTCCCACTAACTTGGGCGTCGGAGTGCAAATACAGGTACACCCAGACGGACTGCTGAAGGCCACCAATAGACACAGACTCATCTTCAGCTCCCCTAACAGACGGTCTACTACAGATCAAGGCTCAACTAAGTACTGCATCTTTTTAAAACAAAAAACTTAGGTATAGTATTATTGGTATTGTTTTTCAATCACGTGGTATGAAATATAGAATGCTATTGCATATTATTTATTATCTTTTTATTATTTTTTAAAAATGGTTCATGTGTCATGCCATGTTTTTTTGGTGATCAACATACATTAAAAAACTTTTGGTTCCCACACGGTTCATGTGCCATGCCTAGAAGCCACAAGCATCTGCAACCAACAAAGACCAAAGACCCACATGAGTAGTCTCAAAACGTGTCAACTCCTTATTAACAAGCTTTGTTAAAAAATCAGCATTAACATCTACCTCTCTAAACATTTGATGGAACTGTAAGTCAAGAAAAGAATCCATTAAAGTTGTGATACGCAACAAAAGAGAAACATAAATATGAAGAGCATGTTGATTCTGGTCTTGTATCAAAGGACAACGTTGTTGCTATCTAACTCAGAAACAACTTGCGGAATTCCCATACGCACAACAAGTAAAGTGAGTCCGCGGAAAACTGCAAATAAAACTCAACAAATAAAACTTCGCTTTGACCATCCTTGGAAGCAAACCCATAAAGCCAATGCCCATAAGCGTTATGCACCATCCCTCAAGAGACAATCTCACAACTACTAAAGTAGTTCTCATCGATGTTTAGAACCTTGGTTCAGTTCGGCTCGACTCGTTGACTCATCTTGCAGCTCGACTTGAGTTTGATATATAACCTTTTTTGTCAGCTTGAACTCGACTCGACTCGAGTTCGCGATTATATCGGTTCAGTTCGTTTGATCGACTCTTGTAAATAAAAAGTAAAATGATCTCTTTTTTTTTGTAAAAAAAAGCCAAAAAATTCTAGATCATTGGCATTTTAAATTAGCAAATTATTAGTAATTTTTGGATAAACTAATTACTTTAATTGAAAATATAAATATATTCCTTGTTTACCTATCTCATGAGTTTAATTAAAAATTTAGACGAACATAATAATATAATTTAAGAATTATATAATGATATAATTGATACTAAATAAGTTTGGGCCACCAATAAACAAAGAATATTGCCCTAGGTTATTAAAAAAAAAAAGAATATTGCCCTAGCTATAGAAACACAAAAAGTATAACGAAGAAAAGAATATCCTTAGGGACTCTGCTATTTAAGGATTCCCTAAGGATCAGTTAGGTTGTGCTTTGCCTTTTTTCTTTTCATTTTCCAACAAAAAAATTATATGTTGAAGATTTTTAGTGTCAAATATGTATATGTTAAATTACATTATTGTGAATATATACAAATGTATTAATTTTTGTATTTTCTAATTCAATTATGTTTTTTGGTTACCCTATCACTAGTACGCACTGCGCAATTTTCATTGCAATTGTAGAGATTTTTACTTACAATATTGTCTCATCTCGCAGTGGTGGAGTGGTAAGACACAGGGCCGGCCCAATCTATTTGGAGGCCTAAAGAAAACTTTTTCGTGAGGCCCTTTAAAGGAAAAAGTAACATAAAAGTGAAAAATACTAAAAGAAATAAAAACTTTTTATAGTGAGGCCGTACAATAGAAATTAAAGGTTTTATAAACATAAAAAAATGAAATAGAATGTTATATGAACAATATTTATAATTTTTCCAATTTAAACTATAAAATAGTATAATAATTTCATAAAAAATATATATATATATATATATATATATATATATATATATATTTGTAGTTTATATATTTTATTGCTATCTTAAAGATAGTAATTTGAAAGTTGATGCAGTGGTTACTTTTTGGTTAACAAATAGTATTGGATGACCGGACGTGTGTTCAAATCCCCATAGAGATAGATGTGTTATTGTTTTTTAATTTCAAAGCAAAAATACGTTTTCAGAAAAATAAATCAAGCAGGAATCAATCCTGACCACGCATTTTGAGTGTATCACTTACGTCATTCGCCAACTGTGAATATTGGGGCCTCTTTTTATATATGACACTAAATTTTGAGGCCCTTTTTAGACATAGAAAAAAAATTATTTTTTTTGAGACCCAAAGCGAGGGCTTGGGCTGCCTTATGCTTGGGCCGGCCCTGGTAAGACGCTAGTTTATCATTATTATTTTTTGACAGAAACTAGTTTATAGTATTTCTTTTTAAGCAAAACTAATTTATAGTATTATTGATTTATTTCTGTCAAAAGGGGTTGTTGTTGCGGCCGACTTGTTGGCAATTGGCAACTTTCCCTCCACTTGTGTTGCAAGAAGCATGTCGTGCTAAAGTTAAAGACACCAGTCCAATTCATCCTCTCTTTCTCTTATCTTAATTTTTATTTTCATTTTCATTTTCAAATCAATTTTAGAAAGAAGTCTCATCTATGACTTCTTCTCATGATATCACATGCCATCTTCTTAAATATTACTCCCTCCGTCCCATATTATATGTCTTTTTAGAATACCAATGCAACAATAATTTTCTTTTTCAGTCATACCCTTCATTATTAAATATATTTCTTCTTACAATTCTATTTTTTATGTTTCCAATGTTATTAATAAAGGACAATTTGATAACTAACTCACAATCTCTCTTTTCTATACAAATTTAACTACTTTTCTTAATTCATGTGCCACAACCTTAAACGACATATAATATGGGACGGATAGAGTATTAATATTTAAAAATTTCATTTCAAATCAATTTATTTAGTATTTATTACAATTTTTTACTTTTTATAAATGTTCATTTTTCTTATCTTCTTTAACTATGAATCAAATATTAAATTATTTTTTTAATTGACATCGGTTCCGAACTTGGCCGAACTCGAGCTCAAATTTGGGCCAACAATGACCCAATCACACAAAGAGAGGACTTCTCATTTGTGATTCGTGCGCTGAAACCATCAATAGCTGAGATTGTATATCGAGATCCAGCACGCAGAAACACATCACTTCACCTATGTGCCAGAATTGCCTCAAACACAGCATCACCATTATTGAAGCATTGTTGTCAAAAAAAAATTTATTATTGAATCATTTTTTATGAATATACATTTGACCACTAATAAATGTTATTAAATTATTTAGAAGTTTTTTTTTGACCAATTAGATTTTGAAGTTGTGAGTCACACATAACATAACAAAAGTAGTGGAATAGAAGAAAGGAAGATTGTGCATGCACGTAAAGGTCGCCCTCCCTGTTAGCTAGCTTGCTTGTGGAATCAGAAAACTAAGTCGACATATAATGACTGTTACATTACATTTCCTCCATTATCTATTTCAATTATTATTCGACATCACTAACAATGACATGATTTTAGTTCAAGAATTTTTTTCATTTAATTTAGTCCCTCTATTTTTGTAAATTCCGATTTTATCCCCTATTTTTCCAATTTTTAAAATCAAAGTCTCCTCTAAGAAAAATAGGACTAAAATTATAAAATAAGAGACTAAAATCGTGATTATAAAATATGACTAAATTTTAGCATCGAAAATAATTAAATGAAAAATTCTTGGAGATATGAAAATAGTGAACTAAAATTGTATAATAGCTAGCTAGCAGTCACATTAATTCTACAATTAGTGAGTGGCGTATCTCCTTCCTTCTTTAGCTTTCTATTTTCTATTCTACTATATGAAGACGTTTCATTCCGCCATCTATCTGTAACAAACTCACCATACTATATACAATAATATGTTCATTCTTAATAAGAACCCAAACCCATCGCCTTCACCTTCATCACCACCACATTCTCCAATCACACATAACACTTCCCTTTTATTTTCTCCGCCACAACATTTTTTCCCCTTCAATAATTCAACTACATTGTTAGCGTGGGAAACAATGAGAAGAAGACCACGCACAACCCTCCTTATCTCCTTTCTCTTCATTCTTCTATTCGCTGCTTTTTCTCTTCACCTCTCTCGCAATGCCGTTTCCGGTTGGCGACCGGAATCTGAACTCAACGACCGTCCAAAGAACAACCACGTTGTGGTTCGTAACGACGTCGTTACACATCAAACACGCCGTGTATCCTCCATCAACTTCAACGAATCTCTCTCCACTGTTTCTATTCTCTTGCCTGATTGGGAGATTCTTGTTATCGTATCGCCAAACACACCTTTATCTTCAATTGACCAATATTACTGCCTTTTCCGCAACGCTGAAATGTCTCCGGCGAAATTCTCCGGTGTACTTCCCTTCACCAACCGGACATCGTTCAGGTGCGACTTGCCGGAATCCGTTCGCCGTCGTCGAATGTTCTGGCAGCCTATGCTGGTCACCGGAACCTCGGAGAATGAATCATCAGATCAATCTCCGGCGTCGGAGCTCATAAGATGGAACTTTATGGTCTACGAATCTTTCTCAACCGACGACGACGTCGTTTTGTTAGCCAAAGGTGTTAATCATCGCCAAGGATTCGACAGATCTCCGAAGGACCTCCGTTGCGTTTTCAAAAACCGAGACGGTGACGCCGTTACTACCTCCGTCACTATCTCCGTTCAAGAGGTTTTCCGTTGCCCGCACCCAGATCCGTCTCAATTGGATTTTGATTCTAATTACGAAGTTACCCTCGAGATTATTGGAGCAAACATCGTGGTTCCGTCTGTGGCTTATTACACGCCTAGGCCCATATATAAGCCCAATTATATATCCATGCAGGTTCAGGCCCAGGCCCAACCCAAATATTTCCTTTGTGCATGTACGATGGTTTATAACGTGGCTAAATTCTTACGTGAATGGGTTATGTATCATTCGAAAGTAGGAGTGGATAATTTCTTGTTGTACGATAATGGAAGCGACGATGATTTTGAGGGAGTGGTAAATGAGCTTCGTGAAGAGGGTTACAACATTAGCACATTGTTTTGGATTTGGCCCAAGACACAAGAAGCTGGATTCTCTCATAGTATTTTGTACTCCAAGTCTAAAGGAATGTGTACTTGGATGATGTACGTAGACGTAGACGAATTCGTATATTCCCCATCTTGGGAAATCAATAATGGTCGTAGACACGATTTATTTCCTTCGTTGAAATCAATGTTACCACCACGACAACAACATGGTTTTGATTTTGAACGAGGAATGTTATTAAGGAGTAGAATTGGACAAGTGTCAATGATGTGCTTAGAATTCGGGCCATCAGGTCAAAGACAACATCCAATTGAAGGTGTAACACAAGGTTACACGTGTCGAAGGAGGGTTGAACAAAGACATAAGTCAATTGTTTTGGTGGATGCAGTGGACAAGAGTTTATGGAACGTGATACATCATTTTCAAGTGAATGAGAAAGAGGGATTCAGGACAAAGCAATTAGGAGTAGAAGAAGGGTTGGTGAATCATTATAAGTATCAAGCTTGGGATGAGTTTAAGAGTAAATTTAGAAGGAGGGTTTCTGCTTATGTAGTTGATTGGAGACAAACTGTGAACCCAACTTCTAAGGATAGAACACCTGGGTTAGGATTTGAAGCTGTAGAACCTAATGATTGGACACAGAGATTTTGTGAAGTTAGAGATCAAAGGTTGAAATTGTTTGTTCGATCTTGGTTTGGATCATTCACGCCAAATGGCTACAGAATGGCTTGGCAATAGCTTAATTTTTTCAGATACGACATACACGAGTGCTTGCCTATGGGGACAGAGTAATTCGAGTGCGGATCCTCACAAATACTTGTGAGACAATTTTGGAGATTGTGTCACTCTCTCCGAAATTGTCCCACAAGTATTTGTGAAGATCAAAACTCGATTAATTCTCATCGCAGGCTCCGTCCATTTCAAACCAAAATTAAGTAAACATGAATAGATAGTGCTTTGGGTTGGGTGGATTTCATACTATTCTTCCATATATTCTGTTGTAATTTTTCTATTCCACTTTTTTTGATGTGCGGAATAGAATACTTGTTCTCTTCATTTCATTGTTCCAATTATGGACCAATGTCGCATTTTGTCCTCTATGTAATTTACCGGATTTGGTGTATATACTTAAAATTCTGAGTTATTTCCCCCCTGGGGTGTGCATTCACTGCATTAATTAGCTTAGACATTTTTTTTATTTTTTTTTAGTAATTACTCTATCAATTTCACAATACATGTTGGTATTTAACAATGATTTTGGTTCCGTTTGGTGTGTCTCATCCCCTAGCGGATAGCGGATGAGACTAGCGTATTTAACTAGCGGGTGGTGAGTAGGCATTTGGCAAGCACTAGCGTTTAGCGTTTAGCGTTTTTTTGAAACGCTACTTCAAGTAGCGTTTTTTGAAACGCTAGCGGATAGCGTTTCGCTTTTTTTTTTTTACATTTTTACCCTTATTATTTTTCTTAAATTACATTTTTGGTCTTTTATCTTTGATCTTGGTTTCACTTTGGTCATTGATCTTCTTTTTTTCTCGTTGTGGTCCCTCATATTTCATTTTTGTGTCATTTTGGTCCTTTTTTGGTATTTTCCATCCATTAACTTAACAGACGCCACGCTGGCAGTTAAGTGCTGACGTGGCGTCTTATGTGTTTGAGCTGCCTTAGATTTCATTAAAGTGATGTGTCAAGTGAGGGACCAAAATGAAACTTAAAAAAAACATAAAGGACCAAATTGACATAAACACAATAACTTCTATCTTCTTCTTCTTCCTCCAAACACCATCTCCATCTTCACCTTCTCCAGCGAGCCACCACCACATCCGGCGACCCACCACCACCACCACCACAAATCAATCACTCTTCAACTCTTAATCCCTAACTTCTCTCCCTCAACCCAAAACCCCCAATTTCTCAAAGTTAATCCCTAATCTCTCACTCTCAAATGCAAAACCATGGTGCTCTCCTGTAACTTGAGTTTCTGGATCTTCCTATTTAATAACCTTTCCCCTTCCCATTCCTAACAACACCTCTCGTATATTCCCACGAAGTTTATTATCACTCTCATGATCACCAGATTTACCACTAAAGCTAGCTATTGACATAATATTCTCCTCCCTTTCAATAAAAATTGGTTTTTTAGGATGGGGGAAAATCAACATCCTCTCTTTTAAAGAAGATGGGCTTATTAGGTGGTTGATCACTTGATGCATATCGTTGTTTTCAGTTTGAGGTGGTAATGGGGTGATAACATTGTGCTGCGACCACGACTAGCAGTAGATTGTATTATGGAAGAGATAAATTATGAGAAAGAAGGAAAACCTGATGGAGGAGGAGCAGGATTGTCACGGCCATGGCCACGGGGAGGAATGGATTAGAAGTTAGGGATTAACTTTGAGAAATTGGGGGTTTTGGGTTTGAGGGAGAGAGGTTAGGGATTAAAAGTTGAAGAGTGATTAATTTGTGGTGGTGGTGGGTCGCCGGAGAAGGTGAAGATGGAGATGTGTTTGGAGGAAGAAGATGAAGATAAAGTTATTGTGTTTATGTCAATTTGGTCCTTTATGTTTTTTTAAGTTTCATTTTGGTCCCTCATTTGACACGTCACTTAATGAAATCCAAGTCAGCCCAAACACATAAGACGTCACGTCAGCACTTAACTGTCAGCGTGGCGTCTGTTAAGTTCATGGATGGAAAATACCAAAAAATGACCAAAATGACACAAAAATGAAAGATGAGGGATCAAAACGAGAAAAAAAAAAGAGATAAAGAACCAAAGTGAAACCAATGTCAAAGATAAAGGACCAAAAGTGTAATTTAGTCAATACTTTATCAACCTTAAATAATTTAATCATTAATTAAATATTCTTTTATGTCATTTTACATTTATCAACTATTTTAACCGCTAGTTTTACCAAACACATAATTTGCTATAAGCTAACTAGCTTATCTGCTATCCGGTAACCGCTATCCGCTATTTACTCATCAGTTATTTGCTAATTTATCTACTATCTGCTACCTTTTTACCAAAGAGAGCATTTGTTTCACTTTACTCATTGTTTTAAAACATCAATGCAATATTAACTATTGTTTTTTTCAATATTATTCTTAACAATTTATTGCATAAATGAAATACTAAAGAATTTGGGGTATTATTGGAAAACGACAAATAATTTTATCTAAGGTAATAAAATTTATAAGTTTAGTTAGGATGGTAAATAATCTTGAACAAGCTGAGATTAATTTCTCGGTAAGAGGGTTGGAATACTCCATGGTTCTCAACCAAAAATATATTTAGTCCACATTCTTCAATTTTCTTTCGTAGTTGGCATTGATGTATTCTGCTGCTTATGATGACTAAAATTTAATTAATTTGAATGAATTAATTTTTTTAAAGACTTAGATATTGTAAAATGATTTATTATTAAACGAATTTGAACAAAAAATCTGAGTCCAAAAAAAAAATGTTTGGAGGCAAAAGTTCCAAATCCTAACTTAAATTAGAGTATTAATTTAGAGTCAAAATCAATTAGACTCAAAGACACCCAAATTGAATCCGGACTAATCATTGGGTACATAGAGTTAGAGGGCTTATTTTTTTGGTACATGGGGGCGTTTGTTTTAAGTTAAGCAAGTGAATAACGTTCCTAGAAATATAATGATAGGAATAATAATAATAATCGTATGCATTTATAAAAAAAAGTGTGGTAAATTTTTAATATTCACATGAATAAGGTAGTTTATAGAAATTAAAATAATTTTTACATTTAAATTTTCACTTAATCCTCACATGAATCTTTATTCCCAAAGTTTTCATTGGAGTGTTTTCATGATAATGATAAAGGTTATTGAAAGTTAATTTACTCCTAGAAATTTTCATACTTGGAAATAATTTTTTTTTCAAACTTGTGACAAATATGGAAATCTGAGCCATGAACTCTCAAGAATCTTAATCCTAGCCTTGTAACAAACACCCCTTAAGGATGGAGGTAGGAATTATTTTCAGGGGTTCGTAATAAAAGTAAGTTATATAACTTATTGTATTTGATAGAAACTTAACTAGGTGACAATTTAAAAGTTAATAGTCAATTTGATCCTTCAAAATTCTGAAAAGTTTAATTTAGCCTCTGACATGTTTGGGAGTGATTCATTTTTGTCCCTTTGATTCTCGATGTCAGTTTGGTCCCTGACTTTTTCCAATTAATATCAATAAGGCCTCTAACTTTACCAAATAACATGGACCAAACTTATACTAAGTTGTAAATGTTAGGGACTTAATCAATATTAAGTTGTAAAAGTCAGTGATTAACACTACTGCATGCCCAAGGCTGGATTCGATCCCAGGATTTTGGTTAAGCTGGAAGAGACTCATACCATCTCATCCAAGTGTTGTTGGTATATAGGCCTCATGTTTGGTTCGATTTAGTTATAGGCTTTTTTGAAATTTTAATTTTTTTTGTTAATTTAATTAGAAAACCAATATATTACATAGAAAAGAGAAAAACAATATGTAAAGTACATATAAATATTTTTTCTGTTGACAGAAAAATACATTTAAAACTTAGGTTAAAAGGTACATTTAGTCCCTGCAATTGTCAAGAAAATCCAGTTTAGTCCCTGCAATTTCAAAAAAAATTAAAAAGCAATTGCAATTACTAAACGTTACTAATTTAGTCTCTGGTGTTAGTTTAGTGTTAACACCGTTAGTGTTACCCAGAAACTCTGTTCTTCTAATCTAAAAAAAAAACTCTGTTCTTCCATCATCTCTCTTCTTCATCCATCTTCTCTCTTCTTTTCAAACTTCAAACTTATAGCTTTAAACTTCAAACTTCAAACTTATAGCTTCTGAAATTCTCAGCTGAAACTTTTTGTGATGTTTAGCAAATTGATCATTTCCAGCAGTAGAGAAATCCCCCTTATTTTCATGAATGATTCTACCATATTGATTAGATCTTAACCAAGAGCCCAAACTTTTTAAGCGTCAGCTTTATCATTATTGCAACTCAAACATGTAGGGCACCCTATCTCTCCATGACCAATAATACCACATATAAAATAGAACATGGAAAGTTTCTCATACATGAAGTAAATCCAAATGACACCATCTTGCATACTTCCAACGTTGGCTCATGCTCTAATGGGGTTTTGAACTGTCCATTCCAACTTTGACTTGGACAGTGGTATTCTTTTCAGAAAATTCAAATTACTCTGATTCTGAAACATTACCTAGGCATGCTCCAATCTTCTTTCCCATTTGTTTAGTTTTATAGTGAGGAGAGAGACCCCAAATTTGGACACAAATGGGAATATTCTTGAAATCTATCTCCTTAGGATCAACATCTCATTGCCATTCTTTAACCACTAATAAGGAAATTGAAATATACAAGGATTACCAAGAAGAATGATTTAAATCCTTCCAATCATCCATAAAAATGTGGTGTAACTTCTCATCTATTTCCTCCACCCGAAAACTTTAAGGATTACACCATATACTTGAAAGAGCGAATAGAGTTCTTGTGAATATGCTTCTCAGTCAAGAAGATCTTCCCAATAATGTTTTTTTTTGCATACTTGTATACCTTCTAGAAAGTCTTTTTCATCAAACAAGATTAGAGAATGATTGTCATCTGAAACATTCAGATTGTTGTCATTATTTTGACTTACAGAATTTTGAGGAATTCTAGGATCTTTCATTGACAAATAAAGAAAGGCACACCTAAGCAAAATCACCAAATCTGCTAAAAGAGAAAGACCATAACACAAGAGTAGAGGCAAATAGAAGAAGCAAAGAATTTTGTACAAAGACTATAAGATTATTGTAAAAAGATTATTAAAAGAGAAACTTGTACTTGTTTGTGATAAAGAGAAATAACCAAATTGTGTAATGTAACCATGTGCAGAAGGAAATGAAGTTTGAAGATTATTAAAAGAGAAGCTATAAGTTTGAAGTTTGAAAAGAAGATAGAAGATGGAAGAAGAGAGAAGTTGGAAGAAGAAGAGAGAAGATGGATGAAGAAGAGAGATGATGGAAGAGCAGAGTTTCTAGGTAACACTAACGGTGTTAACACTAAACTAACACTAAGGACTAAATTAATAACGTTTAGTAATTGCAAGGGTTTTTAAAAAAAAAAATTAAATTTTAGAGACTAAACTGGATTTTCTTGACAATTACATTGACTAAATGTACCTTTTAGCGTAAAATTTATTCTCAATATGTTGTGCCTTGAACTGGCATTGTATTGCTTTGTGAATATGGTGCTTTGTGACATAAATTTCATGTAGAACTAACAATAGCAAAATATAGGTGGGGCCACAAAAATAATTTATGAATATTTTATGAATAAACACCACATAATACTATGGCTCACACCCAAGTTCGAGCTTGGGACCCTACGTCCTCAATTCCTCATGTTGCTGAGAATGACAAGGCAAGTAACAGTGGCGGACTTTACAGTTCTAACTCAGTGCACTCAAGTCTTTTCCATCCACGTACAAGCAACCCAGACCAAAATTCAACCCTCTTACTCTAACCAAAAGTAAAACAGAGTTTGTAATTGTTTTATAATTAAAAAATATACAAAAAATTCATTTTCTATACCATTTTATCCTAGTGTCAACCCAACCGCAACAGCTGTTGACTGCATTGACTCCAAAACCTCTACATGACCAATCAAGAATATGTGGCAGTGGCCCCACGAACTGAGGGAATTCTTAGACTGCTACAATTGATTTTTGTTTTACACTGTTGGTTATTTTTCAGCATTGAATAGATACGAACCCCCATGTTAGCAGCTTCTAATTTCGAACCTCCAATGGAGGTGGTCTCACAACCAAACATAGTACCATTAAAAATCTGAATTACAAGTCATAAGGTCCTGTGCTGATATCAATCGAACTGTATACTTCATGGTACAACCAACCTTCATATTTTGGTAAACAAAAAATCAAAAGTAAAGGCTATACGAAACCCAAAAAAAATGTAAGGCTCTTCTTCTGAGAGCTTCTGAAATCAAATAGAGAAAAATAAGATTTTGATCTTCCCAACTTATCTACCAACATGGCAATGTCATGTCATGAGAGAAAAAAAAAAATACAAAAATAGCTATAGTAAAACCCACCATTATTTGATTTTGATCCATTAAGTTTTTAAACTTTCTCCCTCATGACATGACATTATCACGTTAAGAAAATTGTATGAGAAAATTCCAATCTAAAAAATAATATATCATCAGAGCTGCAGTGCCAGATTTGGCTGCAGCTGAGGGCCAATCTCCACACTGGAACTACGCGAATTTGTTCCTCCGATCATGCCGTTCAAGTCATTAGCAAGTGAAAAAGAATTCTGTCTAGTAGGAACTTCCAATCCATGCCAAGATGAATTCCCAGCAAGCCCTTGAGACGAACTTTGCGACTCAAATCCAGGTTCCCGGGAGAATAAATTGCTGGAATCTAATTTACCCGACTTGTTAAAGAATTGAGCCTTGAGAGGTTGTTGATTAACATTTGTAGGTGCAATTCGACTGGAAAGACTGTTTATGGCATCCATGCCAAACATTTGAGGAGCATTCCCAGCACTCGATGACCCAGTTAAGTCGGAAAGTTTTACCATCGTCATTTGTGGTGAAACATTAGAACCTAACCGACCATTAGAAGTAAAATCATCAGAGTGTACCATGGATTCCTGCTGATACCTCCCCGGAAACAATGATTCACTCCCACCACTAACACTGCTGACTGGATTCAATTCATTCTGGTAATTTGGTTCTCTATTTATTGCCATGTCTCCACTTTGCAAGCCTGATGTATTTGCAAAAGAGAACGATCCTGATGGAGAAGGAAATCTACCTCTAGAATCCTCTGGTACAGAAGGGTCCGAATTTCTCTCATCACAAATCGCGAAGTGTTGTCTCTGTGACACATCGTCATCAGCTACCCATCCAGGACCAAATTCATGTCCTGCTGGCAAAACACTGCTGATTTTCCTTGCAGCAACCTTCCAAACAACAGGACCAAGATCTGCAGCAAAATGAGCAAGGCTTCTTGCATAGCTATGCTTTGCATGTAAACCAACCTGATGTAGAGACAAAGAGAAAGTAAATTTTAGTAATCAACAAAAAAGCCTTTCAGAACTGACTCATTGAGATACTCAGCAATTTAGAGACTAGAATTTTCAAAATATCATAATTCATAAAAGAGATTTGTCTAACTCTCTTTCAGGTTTAGAAACAGGAAAACTAGAACAAAAAATAGAATTTCGTACTGCAAGAAGTTGCTTGAAATTGTCTTCAAATGCAGACAGTACTGGCGGTTCATATCCTAAAGCCACTGGATTTCTGTAAGTGTCGCGCCTAGTCTCATCAACCATAAACTGCTTCTTTCCGTATCTTAACACGGCTTTTAAAACAGAAGCTGCGAGAATAGAAGAAAAAGCAAAATTAAAGGAATCATCAAAATAAAGACAATGTTTGACCCTAGTTGAATCAAGAAGGAACTGGAAAACTCTAGAAAGGCATAAACATATATACTGACCTGGAAATTCATTCTCCCAATCAGACACCCAACTAGTATAACCTCCACTGTTGATGTGGGAGGCCCTAGTTGATGAATCTGTAAGCTGAAATTTGCTTAGTCCTTTTCTTAGATTATAACCGTTAGAGCCACTAGCAATATCCCCGCCAGAAGCAAGAGTTGCGTCAGAGGAAGATTCAGGAGCAGCGCACTCTGGTGGAGACATGCCCAGTGACTTCCTCGAGCTCTTGCCTGGTGGCCTTCCTCTTTGCACAAATTTGGGTTGTTGTGGTTCACTGTCATCATTACGCCTTCCTCTTTGCACAAATTTGGGTTGTTGTGGTTCACTGTCATCATCACTATCTTGTCTCAGATTCTCAAAGTCTTTCTTTGCAATCTCTTGCATGGCTCGGGCCTATGAAAAAGTCAAGTCTATAACTTAAACAGACACCACATTTAGAAAAGGGATTAAAATAATTTAGTTTAACTGAGGACTTCACCCAACCTGTCGATAATAAATAGTATCTGAAGAATTGTATTGCATCGCATTAGAGCATATCAAGAACACGTCATTCTGTAAAAATGAAGCACGCATTTGTGTCAGACTAGTAAGTATATATAACTCAAAAATTAAACAGCACAAAAAAATCCAAAACTCCTATTAATAGCTAAATTATGACTAATGTGTGTTGGATTAATTGGTGCAAATCCGCTGTGATGACCAGCAATCTAAAAATTACCAAAATGTGACGTATCAGTGGATTTTAAATGGGCAGCAATTCAGATCAAACTATGACACAATGAGAACTACCTATTAAACCAAACAGATGACATATCAAGAATGACAACCGTTTATTAATACAACTAGAGCAAGCAAATGATGTCAATAAATTATCAGTTTGTAATGCATGTTGTTTCCCACTAAACATTTTTACTAATCTTTCCTACGCACTTCCTCGGAAAAACCTCATAATGACTATTCTGCCAACCTTCTATGTTAAAAGTCAGTGCACAGCAGGCACAATTCAGAATTAGTATGCTGCTATAGTTACATTCCAGCTGACCCATCGAATGAATCAAATAAATGAATGTTTTTTGACGAGAAGCAAACAAATTAGGAAGGGAAATCAGTATGTTTAAGAAGCTCGGATATGCAGCACAATATGACATTACGGGGTATCCAAGGAGTATCTGTGCCTGATTCTTTTCCTTTTTTGAAGTATCTGTGCTTCATAACTTGGTTAATGGAATATGGCAATTATTCATAAATGGTAGAAGGCTGAAAATGTGGTCGCAATAGCTACTGAATTTCATTTTGTGCAACATTATCTGAAAAGGGTAGTTCTTTTGTTTCAAAAAATTTCATTCCTACTAATAAAAGTATATCTAAGATTAAGAAAAAAAAAAGAGGCCCCCAAAAAAAGCACAACAGTCAGTCAAATGAATGAATAGTGAAGAATGTCCTCAAACAAATAACCAGGCAAGCAAACTAAAATTGCAACACAAACCTCAAACTGTTCAAGGTTGAGATATAGTCCCTCATCCAATTTCTTCCTTACAGTTCCAAAATCCATGGGATCTTTAATGATATCATGATAATCAGGGAGCTGCAGCAAGAAAAATTCTTAGTCACAATTCAAGTGATGGATTTCAAATACCATATATGATATATGTAGCATCACAAAAAAAAAACGCACCTCTTCTGGATCCACTGGCTCAGAGAATACCCCATGTGTGTCCTTTCTACAAGATGGTTATTGAAACAGTAAAGAGCAGAACTGATTAATTTTAATCCCCAAAAGAAAAGAAAGAAAAGAAAAGCAAAGAAACAAACAAACAAGGGACACACTTTTGAAGTCTGTCAAGGATAAACAGCAAGAGCTTTTTGTCTGGCAAAGGTGTAGTGGGACCGGACACTCCCTGTGAACCTGTCAAACACACAATATAAAAATCGCCATTAATATTATTCCCCCACTTCAAAAACCCATTTGAGAAAAACTATTTCACTTCATTCAGCTTCATTCATTCTTATTTCATACCTTGATAACTGTCAGTCGCTTTCCAAACTTTTCCATCCTGCAACAAAAATCATCCCATCATCAAAAATTATCCCAAAAATAACATCTCCCTCTGATTTTATACCAACACAAGACATAAACTTTACAATTTTTACTCTCTTAATATTCAAAAAACGGCGCAACCACAAGTAATAGTATTTTGAGAAATAAAAAATTAGCAAAAAGAAGATCCCAATAATAAAACTGAAAGTAGATAAGACAAATTGAAGCTTTTAAACATGTCCTTGCAATCTGTGAATGGATGAAGGATGAATCTAGTGTACAACCAATAGGGAATGAAAACATAAATTAGACGAGAAAAGGAAACAATAATATACCCCACACAATTTTCCCCCAAATATAATTTATAATTAACACATCAAAACCTAAACGGTCAAACATATCCACTACCAGTCTACCAGCTTCAAATTCAGCGGGTATTTCAGAAATTAAAATTAAATAAATCACATTACGCGCGAAATCCAAGAAATTAAAAAAAAAAAAGTAAAAAGAAAACAAAAATCGTCTTCCAATACCAGACCCCACAAATCACCGCAATAGCAAAATAGAAGAGATAGAGAGAGAGAGAGAGGGGAAATGTAATAGAGATACTCACGGTTAGTTCTGATCCTTGATGGTTAGGTTCAATTTTGCGTCTTTTGTTAGCGATTTCGGGATCGGAAAGTTGAATGGAATTTGATGGAAAAGAATTAGGGAATAATGTTGAGTGTTGATTTTGAAGATGAGAATTTAAACCTACTAAGAGTTTGAGCTTTTTTTCTCTGCGTTCATCGTCGTCTTCATCTTCGTCGTTATGATGAACAACGTTGGAATACGAATTTGTTAAATTCGAATTTTGTTGTTGTTGTTGTTGTTTTTGTTGTTGTTTGAGAGATCGTTTTTGAAGATCTAAAAGAGATGGACGTCCTTTCTTCATAAAAATAGCTTCCTCATCTTCAAGTATTAGTCGTCATCGTTTCAGATACCTCACGGATAACAATTGGATATCTCTAGGCATCAAGATTTGAATAAGAATCATAAATGCCAACACGTGAGAATAGGAAAAAAAATTATGGTAATGCATACCTTCACATATTGTAGTATTCAAAATACAATGTGATAATAATGTAACCTAACAAAAAATTGAAGCTTGGCTTGAAGCTCACCTATAAAAACAACAACCCGTCTTTTTTTAGAAGCAAAAGAAATCAAGTAGATAGAAGTTGCATCGATTATCATTCCTCAAGACAAAACCAAGTATGCAACATTTTAAAAACAATTTGCAAGTGAATGGAGAAGGTAGGTTATATATGAAGCTTTAGAAGCAACTATACCAATGGTTTAAATAAGATAGAGTCAATCAAAAATTTGATACTATTCATCTTAACTCATTCATTCAAAGAAACCAAGTCTAAAAAATCATTTTATCCATCTTAACCTCAACTTTGATACTATCTTCACTCTTTTGCAATACAAAGTTAAAGTGTTTCTTTCATTCTTCACCCGTATGTATTTGAAGGTATCCTATGTCAACAACCCCAAAACATCAAATGCAGAGAAGTCCAAAAAGCAACTAAATAAAAGTTATTAAAAAATGTTCCAAAATGACATAACAAAACAGAGGAAATATACACCTCGAACTACAGCCCAAGACTTAAACAGATAAGCATGTTTCAAACAAACATTGGAAACAAAGAGAGAAAAGGGAAAGAAACTCTCAGGTAATTCCGTTTCTATCTCTCAATCGCTCCTTTACATTCTCTTATATCTCCGCTTCATTCTAGCCTGTATCATATCCATCAGAAAATTAAATACGTGTAGTGTTAAAAAGAAGAAGAAAAAGAGGAGAGATTGAGAGGGACAGAGGAAGTAAGGGAACCGTTTGTGGTTTTCAGGAAGTTACCATTACAAAATGGAAAGGTGAAGAGGCCATGAATTGTTGGAATCCTCAATTTGAATTTTAGAAATGAAGAAGAAATGAGAAGAAGAGTTACAATGGAATTTTGGAAGAGAAGACATTACGATGGAATTTTGGAGGTGCATCTGCACCAAACAGAAAGAGGAGTTATCGTAAAATTGGAATGCAAATGAGTAGGGGAAGTTGAATCCGTTTTTTCTTTTGAAAAATAGGAGTTATTATAGGAGTTAGTGGGAGTTATTCTAGGAGTTGTAGTTTACGTGTTGTTAGCAAAATGATTTTTTATTTTAATCTAATATCTATATATTATGGTCATTGCGTGCTTCTCACGTGATTTGCGTGTTTGTGACTTTGAGTCTGCCTGGGCCGTTCAGGGATTTACCGTGCTTCTAAAATCAGTACTTGGTTAACAAGACTAGCTTTTTTTCACTTTATCCAAGTTACACTTTAGAGATCTCAAACCCACCAATGAACATAGTTACATAAAGAAATACAACCTCACTATTCTTTTTGTCTATCTAGAAGTTATTTTATCTGGAAGTTATTTTAGATTTTGATTATGTGTTTGGCTCTGCGGTGACGAGAATTGATTTCGATAGAATTGATTTTGCAGAATTGATTTTTGTTAAAAGTGAGTTGAAGGTGATATGATTTTTGTTTGGATATCTTTACTAAAAAAAGTGATATTTGTCATCAATGTTGTTTGAATAGATTGAATTAGAATTGTTTTTAGGTGTGAAATTACTAAAATGTATATCAATTTAAAATAACATTAAAAACTTAAAATTCGATAAAGTAACAAAGATAAATATAATGAAGGGTAATTATGAAAGATATAAATATGTAATGGTAGAAGCTACAATTCCTAATTCATGTCACCGTAGAAGCTACGATTTCTAGCTTCTAGTAGACTCAATTCTAGACCAATAAAATTGATTTTAGGTGTAAGAGTCAAACATCAATTTATCGCACCAAAATCACTTTTAACCCTTCAAAAGCACTTCTAAGTGCTCTCACCGTCAAACCAAACATGCTAAGTGTATGTTTGGTTCTGCAGTGACGACAATTGATTTTAAAATAATAGATTTTGTAGAGGTGATTTTCATTAAAGTGAGTTTAATGTAACGTTGTTTTTGTTTGGATACCTTAACGAAAAAGTGATTCTTACGAATACGTGTTGTTTGGATAGTTTGGTCAAATTGATTTTGGCTATAAATTTAACTAGAGTCAATATATGACCATGAGAATTTAACTAGAATTGATTCTAACTAGAATGAAAAGCTACAAGGAGTTGCTTTTGCTAGAATATATTCTAGTAGAAAGAATTGTTTTTGCATTTAGCAGTCAAACAACTATTTTTAGCCTGAAATCACGAAAGTGAGTGCCAATAGCACTTTTAGTACCTCCCACCGCTAAACCAAACATGCTATAAGTCGAGTTGGTGAGATAGACACAAAAGTCTATCGGTGTCTTTCCCGCTCTAATGACACTCAATCATTACCATTTTCAATGGAAAAGTATTGAGTGTCTTTAGTATTAGGTATCTTTGGTACCTTTAGGGAGTATTTTGGAGGAAAATTGATAAGAGAGAAAATTGTATAAAATGAAAAAGAAAATATTTGAGGAGAGAGAATGACACAAAAGACTAAAGGTATAAGCGTTTTTCTTATCCTAAAAGCACTCAATCTCTCACCATTTTCAATGACTTTATTATGGAGTGAAATCTTAGTTTATCAAGTGAATAAGACACTGAGTGAGAGAGAAATATCTAGAAAAATTATAAATAGTTTAAAGGTCTAATTTTAACACTTGACATTGTTAAGTGAAAAGTCTATTTGAGAGAATCTCCTCCCATGTCATATAGGAAGCAATCTCGAGCTTAATTTTTGTTTGATTATGTGGTGGTGAAATTTTTTTTTTTATTGAATTAATTTTGTAATTGTAAATGAAGGTGTGTGGAATCAGGAATGTATAGTAGTTTTTGTTTAGATTAATTCACATAAAAATGAGTTGCTGATAACTGAATTTGAGAGTAAAAGTTACTTTGATAAGCAAAAATTACAAATTCTAACTTTAAGTTAGAATCGATTTATAAACAAAATCAATTCTATTCTAGAAGACTCAAACATGGGAAAAAACTTTCATTTTGACTCTCTTAAAATTGAATCCATACATACATTCGAACTATTTAGAAACAATCAAGTTATTCACCTCATGTACCAATATTATAATGTCCAGGGAAGAGATTCTCTCATGTGATTTTTTCATCACTTTATCAACAAATAACTCACAAATTTTTAAATAGGACCCACTTAAGGTAAGAGAGAGAAAGTCATTGTACAAAGACTCTTCTGTATAAGGAACATAATTATTTTTTCCCACAATAGTATCCTTATTAAGGATGATCCTTAATAAGATAAAAACACATAAGAAACACCATTGTGGATGCTCTTAAGAAGCAAAGTCATGCATTTGATTAAAACCTAAACAACTCGACCTCGTACATTTTCTCTACAAGTATTTTTCTATGCGCAATAACCACCGATTTAACAAGTTCAAAGAATATGAGAGATCTTATTGGCAAATGATGGACAAAAGCAAACAAAAAAAAATGGCACCTGGTGTAAGCCGGAAGATATGAAACATTTGTAAAATCATATTGGGTCCGTTTGGATAAACAGTTTAAATAAGTGCTTATAGTATAAGCGCTTATCATATAAGTGCTTATGCATAAGCTGTTTATATAATAAAAGATGAAATAATGTTAAAACTATTTTTCTATAAGCTATGCTGTTCTCATAAGCTATCATTTGGAGCTTATGGAAATTAGCTACAAACAGCTTATGAACATGTCATAAGCTGTTTCCATAAGCTCAACCAAACAGTTTCACAAGTGTTTATATATATCAGTAAATAAGCTCAAATATGCCGATCCAAACGGGCCCATAATAGTTGGGAGGGGACTACAATTATAGTTGCACTAAATTTTCCTAGGTGTGCAATAACATATAAGTGTTTGTTATGGACCAGACTCAAGTCCAATCTGATCAAGAAAAAGAGGAAGAGGAACCAAGAACTGGGCCTTTGAAAAAGATACGGGCCAAACACAATTGTGTAAGGCCCAAAGGGCTAAGATACTTTCACTGATGGCCCATACTTCTTACACCCCCCTCTACTCATTACACACTATCAACACGCGTGAAAAGACAGTACTACCCTTAATGAAACGTAACGTTTTAATTTTTTTCTTTGAAATTTCAGGACGGTTCGATGGTAAACTATTGAGTGGTGTAAATTATGCTGCACACCCCAAATTTTGTCTAACAGTGGTTCGATTGTTAGGGTTTACCTTCGAACCATTGTTAATGAGACAGAATTGATGTTATTTTTGCATGCATTAAAATCAATCCAAACGAAGTTTACAATTTCAATTTCCTATGTTTGTTCTCTTGAGATTTTTATTGCTGTCCTGGCAATAGTAGCTACCTCATTGTGTTGAAAGTATTGATGATAAACAAATACCAAGTATGACTCAGATCAAAATAATGGTGAAATGAAAATACAATGGCAGCTGATGAACTAAAAATAGAGAAATATATGGGAAGTATTAATGGTATAATCGTTTGGTGGATGATCTTGCCATCAAAAAAGTCAATTTTAATTGCTTTGATTATCTGCTATGACAATCAGAAAGAAATGGCTGAGACGAAATGTCATGACTCATGAGTCATGATCCACACTATTTATCAACTGGTTAAGCGGATTTTCTGTGTAAGTTGAAGGTGCAGTGCAAGAAAAGGTTATCGATTCCTCCCTTTCCCTCACCAAGTTTGTGCATCGAAAAGAAAATTGATGTTGTATGTGAATATATCATAGACATTGTTTGTTTGGCCGTGAACTTTCTATTATTTAAATTGAAATTGAAATTAAAAACATGAAAATTGGAATTCTGTCCATTCTGATCAGTAACAGGTAAGTTCGCACTTTAAGTATCAAACCATCTCATATATCAGACACACCACATGTTCCAAATTTTTACAATACTGATAGTTTGCCATTGAACTGGTTCGATGGTTAACTATCGAACCGTCCTAAACGCACAAAAAAAATAAAAAAACACTATGTTTCATTAAAGGTATTTTTGCAATTTTGGGGGTTTGGTAGTGTGTAATGAGTAGATGAAGGTGTGTAAAAAGTACGGGCCTTCACTGATTTCTACAACTTGGATTTTTAAACATGATTAAAAATAATCTAAAGCGCTAAGTTGAGGACTTAACACACGGCTCTTTTATTTCGAAAATTTGACGGTTTGATTAGGCAACGAAGTATGCTCACTTAAAATAGCTTCAGATAGCTAAGACATGTCTTCTTTATTTTGGTCTTTCCAAATGGCTTTTGCCTTGTTGATACTAATATTCAAAGAATCAAACAGGTTCCTTATGTGGAGAAGCTAATAATTCTGTCAGTGTATTCCAAAACAAACTGAAAACTTCATTAAATTCCCTTGCTTCAAACGCCATGGAGCACAAAGGATTTTACCAAACCGTTGTGAGAAAAAAGACCAACAAGGTTTATGGTACAATACTATGTAGAGGGGACATATCAGCTAACAATTGTTCTAATTGCATCCTTAATTCTACCAAACTAATAGCCTCAAATGATTGTCCCAAGAGTAAATTAAAGGTGTTACACTTTAGTCTACATGGTGTTTCCTAGGTTACTCAAATGAGAGTTACTTTGGAGATGCAACAAACAGCTAGAGCAATCACAAATAAAACTGATTTTGATGACCAATCTGTGTTTTCAAAAGGGATTCCCTTCATGAGTGGACTTGCAGCTTCAGCTACAGAGCAACCATTAATTATGTTCAAAACTGCAGTGCTGAACATTAGTCAAAGTGAGTGTGAGGATCTCTTAAACTGATATTTGATTGAACTTATACTTTAAAATCAACTTTAATAATGTGGTGAATGATTCTCAATCGGTATTTACTCAAAAGTAGCATTCGCCTTATGCTTGGATATTTTTGCTTGATCAAGGCTCTCTTATTTAAAGCCAAATATTTGCATGTTAATTGCATTAACTTTCAAGCATATATCTTTTGTGGTGAAGTTTAGAAGGGAAATTATTTCACTTTCAAATTTATAAAGTTGTGTATGATTGTTAGCAAGTATTATCAGTTAGTTAAGTTACTCTATTTGAAAGTGCAAGTGTTATTAGTTAAGTTATCCATCCAGAGGTTGTTGAAACAATGCCTCGAGACAATTACTTTCTCGATGGAACAGTGGTGGAGCTAAACAAATAATAGTGAGGGGGCTAAAATAATACGCTCAAAGTTATAGTTTTTTTTTTGATAAATAAAGAGGGCTTACGCCCAAAAAGAAAAACTAACAATGAGTCCTAATGTTCCGAAGCACAGACGTACTAGACATGTCATCAATAATCTTACTAAGAATGCTCTCATAAGAGTCTAATGGATGTTATTGAAGTATAGAAGTAGTATATGCTAAATGTTGTATAATAGTTTAAAAATATTTTTTATGCATTTATAATTAAAATATTGATATTAATTAATATGCATTCATAATAAGAAGTAGAATTAGAAAAATTAAGAATGATATTTTTCTCTTTTGAAGATAAGAATAAAAAAGTGATTAGTCCTTAAAATGATTTTTTAGTATATAATTAACATATAAAATGATAATGGATAATGCGTGATATTTAAATTCAGTAAATGGATATGAAAAAAAAAGAATTTATACAAAATTATCAAATAACTTATATAGGCTATGATTTAAGAAACAAGCTTATTCTTATTTTTTTTAGATAGACAATTGTTGGTGAGGTGGGAGAAATATTAGTTTTTGGGACCTAAATTCGGGACTTCCTTCTTGCACTCATTTGTTACACTCATTCGATATCTCTTAGCTCAATCTAAAATTATTGAAGAATCGACCAATTTATGCTTTTTTTTTTTATAAGAGGTCAAATTCTACCTAATTCCTGTCGAATTTCTTTAGCAATATTTTGTATCGCCAACAATAGAAGGCTTGAAGCAATACATATTGCCATTACCCCAACCTTCTAGTACCCTCCGCCCCTGCGATGGAGTTGCTGATGAGAATCCAATTGTCCTATGATTGCATTTGTGTTTTAAAAACTTTCAAGTATTATATTTGTCTTTTGTTTGAAATGTTGACTCACTATAGTTTCTAATGGATTGTTAAGATCTTATCTTCTTAAATACTAGCACACTCAGATATTTCTAATTGCTAATCATGTTTGGTTTGTAATGAAGGGATGATGGTGAGACTATAAAACTTTGCTTCTTGATGATGGTAAAACGAAGGGGATGTGCCTCATTTGATTTTCTCTGTTCCATGAAACGGTGATGCAGGTAAAATGAAAGGGAATGTGCTTTTTTTTTCTTCTTGATGGAGGTGAAACAAAGGGGGAGGTTTTTTTTAAGATGGGTCTGGTATATTTGTGGCTCAAAACTTTTATTAAGATTTAAAAAAAAAAAACTGGTGGTTCTAGAAGGTTCAACGTTTTGCAATAGATTTTTTTTATATTTATTTATCTTTAATAAAATTTATAGATATTTTTAATTTTTAATTTAATTTTAAGTTGATACCCACTTTGGTAATTTTATATTTAAAAGCACTTTTGATCTAATTTATCCAAACAACAATTAATGGTGAAAATCACGTTTAAGTAAATGTATCCAAACAAAAATCACGTTACATTCAACTCACTTTTAACCAAACTCAATTCTGACAAACTCAATTCTCACCACCGCAGAACCACTTAGTGTGTGTTTGGTTCCGAGGTGATGAGAATTGAGTTTAATGTAATGAGTTCTGCAAAAATTGAGTTTAGTTAAAAGTGAGTTGAATGTAACGCGATTTTTGTTTGGATACATTTACAAAAAAAGTGATTTTCACCAATCATTGTTGTTTGGATAGATTAGATCAAAAGTGCTTTTAGGTGTGAACTTACCAAAATGGGTAGGAGCTTAAAATTAAATTAGAAATTTAAAGCTTGATAAAATAGACAACAAAAAATACTAAATAAACATATAAAATATCTAAACTAAAATTATATTAGAGAATATAATTTAAAGTGCAATATAATACTAATTTTTTTTTTTGTAAATGTAATACTAAATTTTAATAAGGACTAATTATTTTACTAAAATGGATCTCATTATTAGATTATATATTAAGAAATATTTTATATTCATCATTGACAATCGATATTAAAAATTCTCTGCACTTAAAAAAATATATTATAAAATTCTAAAAGTATTAAACCAATTTTACTGAAAATAAAAAGTAATTTAAGAGAAGAGTATTTTTTTACGCTTAAGAGAAATCATCATTCCACTTGATGAGTTAATGATCTCGGTGCCCATTCTTCTAGTTTTTTGATAAAAAAATTGCATTCATTTTTCAATTCCTCCATGAATCACACACCGCTTCATTTCAAATGGTTGATCATCTCCCCCTCCTCGCGGAATCGTCTCGTTTGTGTTCACAATTATGAGATATGCAATAACAGGAGAAACCCAAGTTGCAATGAGAGAGAAACAAATGGGTCAGTCCGAAATATCAAGAGGGCAAAATGGACTCATCCGCAACAATGTTTCGAATCGATTTTAGTCCGACGCGAAGCTTGGAATCCTAGCTTCAAAGTAAACTTGAGTTTGGGACCATAATCGATTCTTCTATCTTTGGATCCAAACATCAAAATTTATGGTAGAATCACGGTGAATGAAGGAAAAACGCGTTTGGGGAGGTGGATTTGATCCAAACAAGCACTTAGTGTATGTTTGGTTGCACGGTGAGGAGAATTGAGTTGTTAGAATTGAGTTTGCAGAATTGAGTTTAGTTAAAAGTGAGCTGAATGTAACGTGATTTTTGTTTGGATACATTTACCGAAAAGTGATTTTGACCAACCATTGTTGTTTGGATAGTTTAAATCAAAAGTGTTTTTACATGTAAAATTACTAAAATGGGTATCAACTTAAAGTTAAATTTAAAATTACAATTAAAATTAAAATTACAATTACATAATATAAATTAAAGTGCAAAGCAATACTAAATCTTGATAATGACTAGTTATTTTGTTTATACTCGATAATTTGATCCCGAATCGAGTCACGAACATGATCCATCTCTCTTGAAGAAGCGATATTTAAAATTTGAGATGAATCCAAGTTAATTGGTCTTTGATAATCATCACTATGAAGGTCTATGTTTTCATCTTCATAACGACTAACATCAATATCCATTTCAGCATTCCTTCGGATAAAGTTGTGTATAGCCATCGTTGCAACGACTATTTGAACTCGAGTTTCCATTTTGAATTTAGGCATGCGACGTAAAATTGCAAACCTGTTTATCTAAGCATATAACCAAACTTACCTTCAATTGGAGCAAGTCTTGAAGCCTGGAAATTGAAAATTGTTTTCACAAAGGTGAGTGGTTTGCTGGATAGTGTCACACGGTTATATAGGAAATTGCTATCAAAAGGAGTTATGAAGGTTGGTGAAAGGATTTATGGCAAAAATAAATTTATGGGTGAAGGAATTTAAGGTTGCGTGGGTTCAGAGTATATGCAACAAGGAATTTATGGGCATTTCAGAGTTTATGCAATTTATGGTGAAGGATCCTTGTAGGTTCAATCAAAGCAATTTAAGGTTCAAAGGAATTACGAAGGAAAAAGGAATTTAGGTTGGTGAATGGTGGTTGACAGGAATTTATGCAATAACAGAGATTAATGAAGGTAGGAGTTATTAAGGTTGGTGAAAAGGAAGGGAGTTGTGAAGAAAGAGAGATACACGAAGGTTGGTGATAGATGGTGATGATATGAGGGCATCAGGAACTCAGAAATTGAATCAAGTTGAACGTGAATCTCACCAACGCAGAAGCTAGGATTTCTTGCTTCAAACCTGCCGTGATTTTCGTCCATGAATTGCGTCGACGCCGCCGCAATAGGGAACCACCAAACAACACGAAAGCGCTTCCATGGCTTGAAACGCACGTTCACAATTTGCAGAATTGCAACCAAACATACACTTAGAAGGAGAGGCGCAGACATTAAAAATAGTGATAAATTATATTTTGAAAACAATTATTATTATGTAAATAAATAGCTGTAGAAGAGGAATTGATTGAAAATTTAATATTTAATAAGCTTTATCAAAAATTGATAAACTGATAATGATGTAAAGCAGTGTTATTAAAATCCTACCTTACCAGTCGGTTGGACCGGTCGGACCAAATTCTAGTGGGGTTACTGGCACAACTTGCATGCTTAAACGAAATTGCAGATGAACCAGTTGAGCCGACCGACTTAACGTCAAAACCAGTGAACCGGACCGATCTAAACACGTTTTAGAAAATGGTTTTTTTTTGCATTTTTTTAAAAAAAAAAAGGTGAAACAACGTTGTTTAACTCAGAACCAAATTTAGAAACACATTCAGAACCAAAATTAGTAACTTTAGTTGTGTTTGAGACTTATTTGTGTGCTTTTGTTATGTTATGAATTTGGGTATGTTAAGACCTTTTGTTATTTTGTTTAATTAAGTACTTATAGACGTGATTGTGGTCTTTATGAATTTAATTTGAAGTTTTGAACATTAAAATTTGAAGACTTGTATTAATTTTGTGGTTAAATTTTTTTTCTTTCAGATTTTTAAGTTAACATATCATATCTATTTTTACTATTTTTTTAATAGTGTCCGGTTCATATAGTTCAACTAAAGACTGACCGATCCGACCAGATAACCATTGAATCAGTGCCTTCTCCTGCTTTAATAACATTGATGTAAAGTGGTATAAAGGGGAAGTAGGCAGAATCGGGGGATTTGTCTGTATATAAAAAAACAAAGAATAGCGAGATTTGCGGAGTGTTGCTAAATTATGCAGTAAACTGCGCTCCTTTTGTCTTGACTTGCGAGGGAGACTGCAAGCACAATGCAATTATTCCTTCCTTCAAGCCAGCCAAAGCCAAAAGAAAACCAACACAGAAGAATAATCCTCCTCCGCAAAAAGAAAAAGGAAAAAAATGGAAGCAACAGAGCATGAGATTCCAAAATCAAATGGTATTGGAGGTTTATACGCGGTGAAGGTGATGACCGATGAACAAATGGAACTTCTCCGTCAACAGATATCTGTTTACACCACCATTTGTGACCAGCTTGTTCAGATGCATAAAGCCATTACCACTCAACACGACCTCGCTGGTACGTAACTAACTCCTAACCCTCCCATAAATAATCACAATATTGATCGTTCACTGCGGCTCAAAATTCAGAATAGAACTTCCTCTGATATTTGTTTATTTTTAGGAATCTGATTATGAATGATCTAGGGTTTTGACAAGAAGTCTGTTACATCTAGGTTTTTGAAATTACTTAAATTACGCTGCAATTGAATTGAACTGAATTGTTCTAATCTATCACTAGGAACTTTCTTAAATGAGATGATATATGAATTTATTGATATATGTAGGTCAAATTTTGGGAAGATGTAGTGAAATAGTAGGATTTATTTTTGTTCAATTTGATGAAAGGAAAAACGTTGAGAAAAGTCTTGAATGTTTTAATTGTTTGGTTGTTAATATGATGCACAGATACTTGAGTTTTGTTGCCCTATCCGTGTCTGATACGTATCCGTATATGATACTTTCTTATACTTCCCCGATACGTCATGAGTATGTGTCAGAGTAGTATTACAATTTAATAAAAGTCCCTATATGCTGTGAGGACATCTTTGGTACGCCCTATAAAAACGAGAATTAAGGTAACATGAGTCATACAAACACAAGAGAGAAAACAACCATCCCAAGTTTTTGTTTTTATAAGTGATATTCTTTGAGTCTATGTATTTTTTTTGTTATGTTGTGAATATTTTATTTTTTATAAACAAATCATAGATGTACCCTATGTTTTTCAAGGAAGCTGTATCGCCAAATTGGATTCGTATCTTATCCGATACGTGTGTCATATATGTGCATCATAGGTTTTTATGTTTTTGGCATTTGTTAATGTTATTCAGGACTGAGGCTGGGAAATTTGTACTGTGATCCACTGATGGCATGCTCTGGACACAAGATAACTGCAAGGCAGCGCTGGACTCCAACGCCTCTCCAGCTTCAGATACTGGAGAGTATCTTTGAGGAAGGAAATGGCACTCCCAGCAAACAGAAGATCAAAGATATAACAATTGAACTTGGACAGCATGGTCAAATATCAGAGACAAATGTTTATAATTGGTTTCAGAACAGAAGGGCCCGTTCAAAGCGAAAGCAACTTAATCACTCAGCAAATCATGCTGAACAAGAGCCCGAGGCAGAGACAGATGTTGAGTATCCAAAAGATCCAAAAGAGAAAAAGACGCGCGAAGAAAGCGCTCAACTTCAACACTATGAGATTTCATCACCTCATAGGGTCAGGGATATGTACATCCCGAGTCCTGATATAGGTATAAATCTCTCAATGAAATACTCATCTAACTAAGCACTATTCACTCTAGAGTTAAGATAAATAATCTCAATTATTGACGATAAAATCAGCGATTGATGTTACATATGTTAAAATATAAACCTTTCGATCTTTCACTATAATTCTTCATCCATTTGCTGTTTACAATTGAGTGATCTGCTTATCTGCACTTATATGCTCTTAGCCATAAAAGCTAATTAATCTAAATGTAATCGGTTTGTTTATGCAGGATTTGACCAGTTGTTGGGTAAAATAGAGGTTGCAGGCTGCTATAGTTCTTACTTTCTTTAAGAGATTTGAGAATTGACCTGTTAAAGACTAAATTGTTGGTATGATTGCAGCTTGCTTGACTCAACGTTAATATGATACTGTTATACATAGGAACTTTCATCTAAAAATATTGATGAACCACAAATGAAGTGGCTTATATATATATTTGCATGCATATTGTGTAAATTGTTTTTTAGGTGCTTTTCTTAGCTGACTGTTGATCAGCCATTACTGTGATGTGTTACAATTTTAGAAGTTTTAAACTTAATTGCTTCTCCCAATTATAGCATTAGATTTGACTGATTGGAGCTTACATGCTTGTCATGCATGCTACCATAGAGTGTAATATCATGGATGATTTAAGACTTTTGTCTTTTTGAATACGGATTATGTGAGTTTTTCAAATATATAATGTTACCAAACAGATATAAAACAGGATGAAACTTGGGAGATTCATCAGGTAGCGATACAGATATTTGATCGACAAGGGGAGTACACTCATTGGTCATTTTAACTCGGCATAATTTTTTTGGTTGCTTAATTCAGTTTAATTTTAACATGAGTTGTGTTATGAATCTACTGTGTCTTCTAAGGTTATTTCCTGCGTTTGAAAACGAGACTTTCGGGTCTGTTTTGTTCAATCAAGAGGAGGATAAGGGGGCAGATTTTAACAAGGGTGAGAGTGAAGCGGAGGGAAATTTTAGTTAAATGAATGTTTTTTTAGGTAAATATTAGTGGTTAATTAGCTAATAGGGATGTTACTTTTCATGATTTGAACCTCGAGCCTCTTGCTTATACTTTTTTTTTTGTTCTAAAGGGTTATCAACCTTGCTCTTAGGGCTGGAAATGAGTCGTGTTGAGCCGAATGTGATTCGGCTCGACTTGATAAGAATTGGCTCAGCTCGTAGTTCGACTAGAGTTTGATATGAACATTTTTTGTCAGCTTAAAATCGACTCGACTCAAACTCGTAAGTAGTTCGGTTTAGCTCGTTAGCGTGACACACATGAATAAAAAGTAAAAATAATCACTATTATTTTGTGAAAAATGAAAAAAAATTCTAGACCAATGACATTATAAATTATCAATATACTACTCCCTCCGTTCCTGATCTTTATTACTTTTAGCCTTTTATTTTTGTTCCAAAACAATAGTATTTTTAAAAACCCAATGTACAATTCAACAAACTTTTCCAAAGATACCTTTCATATTTATTGAGCCTTTTAGAAATTCAAAACAACTATTAACTCTTTTATTTGTATTTCAATATTCCCAAGACAACTACAAAAGGGGTATTTTAGTACTTAGCTTGCACAAATTAATTGTACTTTAATTTGTGTGTAACAAGCCAAAAGTACCAAAGATCAGGAACGGAGGGAGTAGTATTTTTTTGAAAACATAATGACTTAATTTTTTTATGGAAAATAATTACGTAAATTAAAATAAAAATATATTTATAATATTTCTTGTTTACATTTAAGACAAGCATAATAATTAGTATAAATAATTATATTCGTGGAGCTTCTATTTCCTAGAGTTTCAGAAACTTTATAATTAATACAATTAATTTTTATGATGATGGAGTGCAAAGTGGTAAGTTACTTAAGGTTGATTTGGATGCATACAACATATTTTCTTTTACATTTAAGAGCATCTATGGACTACAAACAAATTTATTCACTAATAATTGATAAGATAAAAACAAATTTTTTATTGATTTTATTATTTACATTTTTATCTACTTCGCTATTCATTCACAACTTTAAGATACATTTATTCTATTTTTCTAAATCAAATTTTTTCTATAAAACTAAAACATATACCTTGACAAACAAAACTTACTATACTAAAATCATGTAAATTGATATGCAACAACAAAATCATTATGCAATCTTAGATAAACCTCGTGATATTTAAATAAAAAAATTATCTTCAACTAAATATGATGTATACACGTGCAGCGCGTGAGTCATACACACTAGTATAATATAATTCACACATAAAACGTGATATGTGTGTGAGTAAACTCTCAAAAAAAGTTGTATACCGTCCCACCAATTATTACGTATGTTCCACGAATTAGGCTCACATACCATGCAACACAACATTGGTAGTATCAATTGATTTCACACAAATGCCCATGCCATTTTCCCATGAAAGAGGGAAGCAAACAAAAAGGCTAAACAAATATTAGGAATGGGATGGGACCTTACGTTATAGCATAATAAAATTGATAGTATTATCTTCATAGAGCTTCTATTTCCTAGAGTTTCAATAACTTTATAATTAATACAATTATATTTTATGATAGTGGAGTGCAAAGTGGTAAGTTACTTCAAGTACACAACCTATCTTCTTTTACATTTAAGAGCATCTATGGACCACAAACAAATTTATTCACTAGTAATTGATAATATAAAAAACAAATTTTTTGTTGATTATATTATTTACGGTTTTATCTACCTCGCCATTCATTCACAACTTTAAGATACACTTGTTCTCTTTTTCTAAATCAATTTTTTTATAATATAATTCACTCATAAAAAGTGATATGTGTGTGAGTAAGCTCTCAAAAAAAGTTGTATACTGTCCCACCAATTATTATGTATGTTCCACGAACTAGGCCCACATACCCTGCAACACAACATTGGTAGCACATGCCATTTTCCCATGAAAGATGGAAGCAAACAAAAAGTCTAAACGAATATTAGGAATGAGATGGGACCTTACGTTATAGCATAATAAAATTGATAGTATTATCTTCTAGATATTATGTATGTTGGAGCATCTCCAAACATAGATGGTATCCACCTATTATGAATCGGTATCATTTAGTATTTCCTCTTGCTTTATCAATAAGCAAAAGCAAAACAATAACAATGTTGCCCTAAATATAATTAAATGTCACTAAACTCAATTCTAAGACACTGTTCGGAAGAGCTTATTTTTTATTTATATGAACTTATTAGCTGACAATTATTAGCCTATAGAAACATATACCTTGACAAAAATAAAAACAAAACTTATACCTTGACAAACAAAACTTACTATACTAAAATCATGTAAATTGATATGCAACAACAAAATCATTATGCAATCTTAAATAAACCTCGTGATATTTAAATAAAAAAATTATCTTCAACTAAATATGATGTATACACGTGTAGCGTGTGAGTCATACACACTAGTATAATATAATTCACACATAAAACGTGATATGTGTGTGAGTAAACTCTCAAAAAAAGTTGTATACCGTCCCACCAATTATTACGTATGTTCCACGAACTAGGCTCACATACCATGCAACACAACATTTAGTATCAATTGATTTCACACAAATGCCCATGCCATTTTCCCATGAAAGAGGGAAGCAAACAAAAAGGCTAAACAAATATTAGGAATGGGATGGGACCCTACGTTATAGCATAATAAAATTGATAGTATTATCTTCATAGAGCTTCTATTTCCTAGAGTTTCAATAACTTTATAATTAATACAATTATATTTTATGATAGTGGAGTGCAAAGTGGTAAGTTACTTCAAGTACACAACCTATCTTCTTTTACATTTAAGAGCATCTATGGACCACAAACAAATTTATTCACTAATAATTGATAATATAAAAAACAAATTTTTTGTTGATTTTATTATTTACGTTTTTATCTACTTCGTCATTCATTCACAACTTTAAGATACACTTGTTCTCTTTTTCTAAATAAATTTTTTTATAATATAATTCACTCATAAAACGTGATATATATGTGTGTGAGTAAGCTCTCAAAAAAAGTTTTATCTTGTCCCACCAATTATTACGTATGTTCCACTTAACTAGGCCCACATACCCTACAACACAACATTTGTAGCATCAATT
The DNA here is from genome assembly GCA_020916435.1 of Oxytropis ochrocephala. Lineage (NCBI taxonomy): Eukaryota > Viridiplantae > Streptophyta > Magnoliopsida > Fabales > Fabaceae > Oxytropis > Oxytropis ochrocephala. The sequence goes on from CM037089.1 coordinate 1,651,498, forward strand.
GATTTCACACAAATGCCCATGCCATTTTCCCATGAAAGAGGGAAGCAAACAAAAAGTCTAAACGAATATTAGGAATGAGAAGAGACCCTACGTTATAGCAAAATAAAATTGATAGTATTATCTTCTAGATATTATGTATGTTGGAGCATCTCCAAACATAGATGGTATCCACCTATTATGAATCGGTATCATTTAGTATTTCCTCTTGCTTTATCAATAAGCAAAAGCAAAACAATAACAATGTTACCCTAAATATAATTAAATGTCACTAAACTCAATTCTAAGACACTGTTCGGAAGAGCTTATTTTTTATTTATATGAACTTATTAGCTGACAATTATTAGCCTAGAGAAACATATACTTTGACAAAAACAAAAACAAAAATTATACCTTGACAAACAAAACTTACTATACTAAAATCATGTAAATTGATATGCAACAACAAGATCATTATGGAATCTTAGATAAACCTCGTGATATTTAAATAAAAAAATTATCTTCAACTAAATATGATGTATACACGTGCAGCGCGTGAGTCATACACACTAGTATAATATAATTCACACATAAAACGTGATATGTGTGTGAGTAAACTCTCAAAAAAAGGTGTATACTGTCCCACCAATTATTACGTATGTTCCACGAACTAGGCTCGCATACCATGCAACACAACATTGGTAGTATCAATTGATTTCACACAAATGCCCATGCCATTTTCCCATGAAAGAGGGAAGCAAACAAAAAAGGCTAAACAAATATTAGGAATGGGATGGGACCCTACGTTATAGCATAATAAAATTGATAGTATTATCTTCATAGAGCTTCTATTTCCTAGAGTTTCAATAACTTTATAATTAATACAATTATATTTTATGATAGTGGAGTGCAAAGTGGTAAGTTACTTCAAGTACACAACCTATCTTGTTTTACATTTAAGAGCATCTATGGACCACAAACAAATTTATTCACTAATAATTGATAATATAAAAAACAAATTTTTTGTTGATTTTATTATTTACGTTTTTATCTACTTCGCCATTCATTCACAACTTTAAGATACACTTGTTCTCTTTTTCTAAATAATTTTTTATAATATAATTCACTCATAAAACGTGATATACATGTGTGTGAGTAAGCTTTAAAAAAAGTTGTATACTGTCCCACCAGTTATTACGTATGTTCCACGAACTAGACCCACATACCCTACAACACAACATTTGTAGCATCAATTGATTTCACACAAATGCCCATGCCATTTTCCCATGAAAGAGGGAAGCAGACAAAAAGTCTAAACGAATATTAGGAATGAGAAGAGACCCTACGTTATAGCAAAATAAAATTGATAGTATTATCTTCTAGATATTATGTATGTTGGAGCATCTCCAAACATAGATGGTATCCACCTATTATGAATCGGTATCATTTAGTATTTCCTCTTGCTTTATCAATAAGCAAAAGCAAAACAATAACAATGTTACCCTAAATATAATTAAATGTCACTAAACTCAATTCTAAGACATCATTGGGGAAGAGCTTATTTTTTATTTATATGAACTTATTAGCTGACAATTATTAGCCTAGAGAAACATATACCTTGATAAAAACAAAAACAAAAACAAAACTTATACCTTGACAAACAAAACTTACTATACTAAAATCATGTAAATTGATATGCAACAACAAAATCATTATGGAATCTTAGATAAACCTCGTGATATTTAAATAAAAAAATTATCTTCAACTAAATATGATGTATACACGTGCAGCGCGTGAGTCATACACACTAGTATAATATAATTCACACATAATCTTGTTCTCTTTTTCTAAATAAATTTTTTTATAATATAATTCACTCATAAAACGTGATATATATGTGTGTGAGTAAGCTCTCAAAAAAAGTTTTATACTGTCCCACCAATTATTACGTATGTTCCACGAACTAGGCCCACATACCCTACAACACAACATTTGTAGCATCAATTGATTTCACACAAATGCCCATGCCATTTTCCCATGAAAGAGGGAAGCAAACAAAAAGTCTAAACAAATATTAGGAATGAGAAGAGACCCTACGTTATAGCAAAATAAAATTGATAGTATTATCTTCTAGATATTATGTATGTTGGAGCATCTCCAAACATAGATGGTATCCACCTATTATGAATCGGTATCATTTAGTATTTCCTCTTGCTTTATCAATAAGCAAAAGCAAAACAATAACAATGTTGCCCTAAATATAATTAAATGTCACTAAACTCAATTCTAAGACACTGTTCGGAAGAGCTTATTTTTTATTTATATGAACTTATTAGCTGACAATTATTAGCCTATAGAAACATATACCTTGACAAAAATAAAAACAAAACTTATACCTTGACAAACAAAACTTACTATACTAAAATCATGTAAATTGATATGCAACAACAAAATCATTATGCAATCTTAAATAAACCTCGTGATATTTAAATAAAAAAATTATCTTCAACTAAATATGATGTATACACGTGCAGCGCGTGAGTCATACACACTAGTATAATATAATTCACACATAAAACGTGATATGTGTGTGAGTAAACTCTCAAAAAAGTTGTATCTTATTGTCCCACCAATTATTACGTATGTTCCACGAACTAGGCTCGCATACCATGCAACACAACATTGGTAGTATCAATTGATTTCACACAAATGCCCATGTCATTTTCCCATGAAAGAGGGAAGCAAACAAAAAGGCTAAACAAATATTAGGAATGGGATGGGACCCTACGTTATAGCATAATAAAATTGATAGTATTATCTTCATAGAGCTTCTATTTCCTAGAGTTTCAATAAATTTATAATTAATACAATTATATTTTATGATAGTGGAGTGCAAAGTGGTAAGTTACTTCAAGTACACAACCTATCTTGTTTTACATTTAAGAGCATCTATGGACCACAAACAAATTTATTCACTAATAATTGATAATATAAAAAACAAATTTTTTGTTGATTTTATTATTTACGTTTTTATCTACTTCGCCTTTCATTCACAACTTTAAGATACACTTGTTCTCTTTTTCTAAATAATTTTTTTTATAATATAATTCACTCATAAAACGTGATATGTGTGTGTGTGAGTAAGCTCTCAAAAAAAGTTGTATACTGTCCCACCAATTATTACATATGTTCCACGAACTAGGCCCACATACCCTACAACACAACATTTGTAGCATCAATTGATTTCACACAAATGCCCATGCCATTTTCCCATAAAAGAGGGAAGCAAACAAAAAGTCTAAACGAATATTAGGAATGAGATGAGACCCTGCGTTATAGCATAATAAAATTGATAGTATTATCTTCTAGATATTATGTATGTTGGAGCATCTCCAAACATAGATGGTATCCACCTATTATGAATCGGTATCATTTAGTATTTTCTCTTGCTTTATCAATAAGCAAAAGCAAAACAATAACAATGTTACCCTAAATATAATTAAATGTCACTAAACTCAATTCTAAGACACTGTTCGGAAGAGCTTATTTTTTATTTATATGAACTTATTAGCTGACAATTATTAGCCTAGAGAAACATATACCTTGATAAAAACAAAAACAAAAACAAAACTTATACTTTGACAAACAAAACTTACTATACTAAAATCATGTAAATTGATATGCAACAACAAAATCATTATGGAATCTTAGATAAACCTCGTGATATTTAAATAAAAAATTATCTTCAACTAAATATGATGTATACACGTGCAGCGCGTGAGTCATACACACTAGTATAATATAATTCACACATAAAACGTGATATGTGTGTGAGTAAACTCTCAAAAAAAGTTGTATACTGTCCCACCAATTATTACGTATGTTCCACGAACTAGGCTCGCATACCATGCAACACAACATTGGTAGTATCAATTGATTTCACACAAATGCCCATGCCATTTTCCCATGAAAGAGGGAAGCAAACAAAAAGGCTAAACAAATATTAGGAATGGGATGGGACCCTACGTTATAGCATAATAAAATTGATAGTATTATCTTCATAGAGCTTCTATTTCCTAGAGTTTCAATAACTTTATAATTAATACAATTATATTTTATGATAGTGGAGTGCAAAGTGGTAAGTTACTTCAAGTACACAACCTATCTTCTTTTACATTTAAGAGCATCTATGGACCACAAACAAATTTATTCACTAATAATTGATAATATAAAAAACAAATTTTTTGTTTATTTTATTATTTACGTTTTTATCTACTTCGTTATTCATTCACAACTTTAAGATACACTTGTTCTCTTTTTCTAAATAAATTTTTTTATAATATAATTCACTCATAAAACGTGATATATATGTGTGTGAGTAAGCTCTCAAAAAAAGTTTTATACTGTCCCACCAATTATTACGTATGTTCCACGAACTAGGCCCACATACCCTACAACACAACATTTGTAGCATCAATTGATTTCACACAAATGCCCATGCCATTTTCCCATGAAAGAGGGAAGCAAACAAAAAGTCTAAACGAATATTAGGAATGAGAAGAGACCCTACGTTATAGCAAAATAAAATTGATAGTATTATCTTCTAGATATTATGTATGTTGGAGCATCTCCAAACATAGATGGTATCCACCTATTATGAATCGGTATCATTTAGTATTTCCTCTTGCTTTATCAATAAGCAAAAGCAAAACAATAACAATGTTGCCCTAAATATAATTAAATGTCACTAAACTCAATTCTAAGACACTGTTCGGAAGAGCTTATTTTTTATTTATATGAACTTATTAGCTGACAATTATTAGCCTATAGAAACATATACCTTGACAAAAATAAAAACAAAACTTATACCTTGACAAACAAAACTTACTATACTAAAATCATGTAAATTGATATGCAACAACAAAATCATTATGCAATCTTAAATAAACCTCGTGATATTTAAATAAAAAAATTATCTTCAACTAAATATGATGTATACACGTGCAGCGCGTGAGTCATACACACTAGTATAATATAATTCACACATAAAACGTGATATGTGTGTGAGTAAACTCTCAAAAAAAGTTGTATACTGTCCCACCAATTATTACGTATGTTCCGCGAACTAGGCTCGCATACCATGCAACACAACATTGGTAGTATCAATTGATTTCACACAAATGCCCATGTCATTTTCCCATGAAAGAGGGAAGCAAACAAAAAGGCTAAACAAATATTAGGAATGGGATGGTACCCTACGTTATAGCATAATAAAATTGATAGTATTATTTTCATAGAGCTTCTATTTCCTAGAGTTTCAATAAATTTATAATTAATACAATTATATTTTATGATAGTGGAGTGCAAAGTGGTAAGTTACTTCAAGTACACAACCTATCTTGTTTTACATTTAAGAGCATCTATGGACCACAAACAAATTTATTCACTAATAATTGATAATATAAAAAACAAATTTTTTGTTGATTTTATTATTTACGTTTTTATCTACTTCGCCTTTCATTCACAACTTTAAGATACACTTGTTCTCTTTTTCTAAATAAATTTTTTTATAATATAATTCACTCATAAAACGTGATATATATGTGTGTGAGTAAGCTCTCAAAATAAGTTGTATACTGTCCCACCAATTATTACATATGTTCCACGAACTAGGCCCACATACCCTACAACACAACATTTGTAGCATCAATTGATTTCACACAAATGCCCATGCCATTTTCCCATAAAAGAGGGAAGCAAACAAAAAGTCTAAACGAATATTAGGAATGAGATGAGACCCTGCGTTATAGCATAATAAAATTGATAGTATTATCTTCTAGATATTATGTATGTTGGAGCATCTCCAAACATAGATGGTATCCACCTATTATGAATCGGTATCATTTAGTATTTCCTCTTGCTTTATCAATAAGCAAAAGCAAAACAATAACAATGTTACCCTAAATATAATTAAATGTCACTAAACTCAATTCTAAGACACTGTTCGGAAGAGCTTATTTTTTATTTATATGAACTTATTAGCTGACAATTATTAGCCTAGAGAAACATATACCTTGATAAAAACAAAAACAAAAACAAAACTTATACCTTGACAAACAAAACTTACTATACTAAAATCATGTAAATTGATATGCAACAACAAAATCATTATGGAATCTTAGATAAACCTCGTGATATTTAAATAAAAAAATTATCTTCAACTAAATATGATGTATACACGCAACACACGTGAGTCATACACACTAGTATAATATAATTCACACATAAAACGTGATATGTGTGTGAGTAAACTCTCAAAAAAAAGTTGTATCTTGTCCCACCAATTATTACGTATGTTCCACTTAACTAGGCTCGCATACCATGCAACACAACATTGGTAGTATCAATTGATTTCACACAAATGCCCATGCCATTTTCCCATGAAAGAGGGAAGCAAATTAGGAATGGGATGAGACCTACGTTATAGCATAATAAAAGACTAATCAAATATTAGGAATGGGATGAGATCATTTAGTATTTCTACGCTTTATTATAGCATAATAAAATTGATAGTATTATCTTCATAGAGCTTATTTCTATTTCCTAGAGTTTCAATAACTTTATAATTAATACAATTATATTTATGATAGTGGAGTGCAAAGTGGTAAGTTACTTCAAGTACACAACCTATCTTCTTTTACATTTAAGAGCATCTATGGACCACAAACAAATTTATTCACTAATAATTGATAATATAAAAAACAATTTTTTTGTTGATTTTATTATTTACGTTTTTATCTACTTCTTGCCATTCATTCACAATTATTTTAAGATACACTTGTTTAAATTAATTTTTTTCTAAATCAATTTTTTATAATATAATTCACTCATAAAACGTGATATGTGTGTGAGTAAGCTCTCAAAAAAAGTTGTATATTGTCCAACCAATTATTACGTATGTTCCACGAACTAGGCCCACATACCCTGCAACACAACATTGGTAGCATCAATTGATTTCACACAAATGCCCATGTCATTTTCCCATGAAAGAGGAAGCAAACAAAAAGTCTAAACAAATATTAGGAATGAGATGAGACCTACGTTATAGCATAATAAAATTGATAGTATTATCTTCTAGATATTATGTATGTTGGAGCATCTCCAAACATAGATGGTATCCACCTATTATGAATCAAGATCATTTAGTATTTCCTCTTACTTTATCAATAAGCAAAAGCAAAACAATAACAATGTTGCCCTAAATATAATTAAATGTCACTAAACTCAATTCTAAGACACTCTGTTGGAAGAGTTTATTTTTTATTTATATGAACTTATTAGTGACAATTATTAGCCTAGAGAAACATATACCTTGATAAACAAAACAAAAACAAAACTTATACCTTGACAAACAAAACTTACTATACTAAAATCATCTAAATTGATATGCAACAACAAAATCATTTTGCAATCTTAGATAAACCTCGTGATATTTAAAAAAACAATTATCTTTAACTAAATATGATGTATACACACGCAACACGTTTGAGTCATACACACTAGTATAATATAATTCACACATAAAACGTGATATGTGTGTGAGTAAACTCTATAAAAAAAGTTGTATATTGTCCCCACCAATTATTACGTATGTTCCACGAAGTAGGCCCACATACCCTGCAACATAACATTGGTAGTATCAATTGATTTCACACAAATGCCCATGCCATTCTCCCATGAAAGAGGGAAGCAAAAAAGTCTAAACGAATATTAGGAATGGGATGGGACCCTACGTTATAGCATAATAAAATTGATAGTATTATCTTCTAGATACTATGTATGTTGGAGCATCTCCAAACATAGATGGTATCCAGCTATTATGAATCAGTATCATTTAGTATTTCTTCTTGCTTTATCAATAAGCAAAAGCAAAACCATAACATTGTTGCCCTAAATATAATGAAATGTCACTAAACTCAATTCTAAGACGCTTTCGCTGTTTGGAAGAGCTTATTTTTAATTTATATGAACTTATTAGCTGACAATTATTAGTCTAGAGAAACATTTTGGTTTGTATATTATATAAATAAATATAATTATAATTATAAATATAAATATAAGTATAGATATAGATTACTTTCAAATAAAAAATAATAGTGCATTGATGTGTAAAAGTTATAAAATATTATCACTGTAAGAAAAATGACTATTATATTTTTTATTTTGGTTGATATTTGTTATTACCCAAATTACTAAACATATTCTAATTTTAAATTATGATAAAATTAAGTTGTATTTTATTTAAAGGACACCACATCCTGTCTTTGTGTCTATTTTTCTTCTTCACCTCTTGGATAAAAAAAATTATTTTTGTCCTCATCTTTGGTTTAAATTAATTTTAAGTGAACTTGTAATTCGATATAAATTAATTTTTTTATTTATAATTCAAAAATCACTGATATATATGTGTGAGTAAGCTCTCAAAAAAAAGTTTTATCTTGTCCCACCAATTATTACATATGTTCCACTAACTAGGCCCACATACCCTACAACACAACATTTGTAGCATCAATTGATTTCACACAAATGCCCATGCCATTTTCCCATGAAAAGAAGGAAACAAAAAAAGTCTAAACAAATATTAGGAATAAGAAGAGACCTACGTTATAGCAAAATAAAATTGATAGTATTATCTTCTAGATATTATGTATGTTGGAGCATCTCCAAACATAGATGGTATCCACCTATTATGAATCGGTATCATTTAGTATTTCCTCTTGTTTTATCAATAAGCAAAAGCAAAACAATAACAATGTTACCCTAAATATAATTAAATGTCACTAAACTCAATTCTAAGACACATTGGAAGAGCTTATTTTTATTTATATGAACTTATTAGTGACAATTATTAGCCTATAGAAACATATACCTTGATAAAAACAAAAATAAAAACAAAACTTATACTTTGACAAACAAAACTTACTATACTAAAATCATGTAAATTGATATGCAACAACAAAATCATTATGCAATCTTAAATAAACCTCGTGATATTTAAATAAAAAAATTATCTTCAACTAAATATGATGTATACACGCGTAGCGTGAGTCATACACACTAGTATAATATAATTCACACATAAAGCGTGATATGTGTGTGAGTAAACTCAAAAAAAGTTGTATACCGTCCCACCAATTATTACTTATGTTCCATTTAACTAGGCTCGCATACCATGCAACACAACATTGGTAGTATCAATTGATTTCACACAAATGCCCATGCCATTTTCCCATGAAAGAGGGAAGCAAACAAAAGGCTAAACAAATATTAGGAATGGGATGGGACCCTACGTTATAGCATAATAAAATTGATAGTATTATCTTCATAGAGCTTCTATTTCCTAGAGTTTCAATAAATTTATAATTAATACAATTATATTTTATGATAGTGGAGTGCAAAGTGGTAAGTTACTTCAAGTACACAACCTATCTTGTTTTACATTTAAGAGCATCTATGGACCAAAAACAAATTTATTCACTAATAATTGATAATATAAAAACAAATTTTTGTTGATTTTATTATTTACGTTTTTATCTACTTCGTTATTCATTCACAACTTTAAGATACACTTGTTCTCTTTTTCTAAATAAATTTTTTTATAATATAATTCACTCATAAACGCGTGATATATGTGTGTGTGAGTAAGCTCTCAAAAAAAGTTTTATCTTGTCCCACCAATTATTACATATGTTCCACTAACTAGGCCCACATACCCTACAACACAACATTTGTAGCATCAATTGATTTCACACAAATGCCCATGCCATTTTCCCATAAAAAGAGGAAGCAAACAAAAAGTCTAAACAAATATTAGGAATGAGATGAGACCTGCGTTATAGCATAATAAAATTGATAGTATTATCTTCTAGATATTATGTATGTTGGAGCATCTCCAAACATAGATGGTATCCACCTATTATGAATCGGTATCATTTAGTATTTTCTCTTGCTTTATCAATAAGCAAAAGCAAAACAATAACAATGTTACCCTAAATATAATTAAATGTCACTAAACTCAATTCTAAGACACTGTTCGGAAGAGCTTATTTTTTATTTATATGAACTTATTAGCTGACAATTATTAGCCTAGAGAAACATATACCTTGATAAAAACAAAAACAAAAACAAAACTTATACCTTGACAAACAAAACTTACTATACTAAAATCATGTAAATTGATATGCAACAACAAAATCATTATGGAATCTTAGATAAACCTCGTGATATTTAAATAAAAAAATTATCTTCAACTAAATATGATGTATACACGTGCAGCGCGTGAGTCATACACACTAGTATAATATAATTCACACATAAAACGTGATATGTGTGTGAGTAAACTCTCAAAAAAAGTTGTATACTGTCCCACCAATTATTACGTATGTTCCACGAACTAGGCTCGCATACCATGCAACACAACATTGGTAGTATCAATTGATTTCACACAAATGCCCATGCCATTTTCCCATGAAAGAGGGAAGCAAACAAAAAGGCTAAACAAATATTAGGAATGGGATGGGACCCTACGTTATAGCATAATAAAATTGATAGTATTATCTTCATAGAGCTTCTATTTCCTAGAGTTTCAATAAATTTATAATTAATACAATTATATTTTATGATAGTGGAGTGCAAAGTGGTAAGTTACTTCAAGTACACAACCTATCTTGTTTTACATTTAAGAGCATCTATGGACCACAAACAAATTTATTCACTAATAATTGATAATATAAAAAACAATTTTTTTGTTGATTTTATTATTTACGTTTTTATCTACTTCGCCATTCATTCACAACTTTAAGATACACTTGTTCTCTTTTTCTAAATCAATTTTTTTATAATATAATTCACTCATAAAACGTGATATGTGTGTGTGTGAGTAAGCTCTCAAAAAAAGTTGTATACTGTCCCACCAATTATTACATATGTTCCACGAACTAGGCCCACATACCCTACAACACAACATTTGTAGCATCAATTGATTTCACACAAATGCCCATGCCATTTTCCCATGAAAGAGGGAAGCAAACAAAAAGTCTAAACGAATATTAGGAATGAGAGAGACCCCTGCGTTATAGCATAATAAAATTGATAGTATTATCTTCTAGATAGATATTATGTATGTTGGAGCATCTCCAAACATAGATGGTATCCACCTATTATGAATCGGTATCATTTAGTATTTCCTCTTGCTTTATCAATAAGCAAAAGCAAAACAATAACAATGTTACCCTAAATATAATTAAATGTCACTAAACTCAATTCTAAGACACTGTTCGGAAGAGCTTATTTTTTATTTATATGAACTTATTAGCTGACAATTATTAGCCTAGAGAAACATATACCTTGATAAAAACAAAAACAAAAACAAAACTTATACTTTGACAAACAAAACTTACTATACTAAAATCATGTAAATTGATATGCAACAACAAAATCATTATGGAATCTTAGATAAACCTCGTGATATTTAAATAAAAAAATTATCTTCAACTAAATATGATGTATACACGTGCAGCGCGTGAGTCATACACACTAGTATAATATAATTCACACATAAAACGTGATATGTGTGTGAGTAAACTCTCAAAAAAAGTTGTATACTGTCCCACCAATTATTACGTATGTTCCACGAACTAGGCTCGCATACCATGCAACACAACATTGGTAGTATCAATTGATTTCACACAAATGCCCATGTCATTTTCCCATGAAAGAGGAAGCAAACAAAAGGCTAAACAAATATTAGGAATGGGATGGGACCTACGTTATAGCATAATAAAATTGATAGTATTATTTTCATAGAGCTTCTATTTCCTAGAGTTTCAATAAATTTATAATTAATACAATTATATTTTATGATAGTGGAGTGCAAAGTGGTAAGTTACTTCAAGTACACAACCTATCTTGTTTTACATTTAAGAGCATCTATGGACCACAAACAAATTTATTCACTAATAATTGATAATATAAAAAACAAATTTTTTGTTGATTTTATTATTTACGTTTTTATCTACTTCGCCTTTCATTCACAACTTTAAGATACACTTGTTCTCTTTTTCTAAATAAATTTTTTTATAATATAATTCACTCATAAAACGTGATATATAGTGTGTGAGTAAGCTCTCAAAATAAGTTGTATCTTGTCCCACCAATTATTACATATGTTCCACTTAACTAGGCCCACATACCCTACAACACAACATTTGTAGCATCAATTGATTTCACACAAATGCCCATGCCATTTTCCCATAAAAGAGGGAAGCAAACAAAAAGTCTAAACGAATATTAGGAATGAGAAGAGAGACCTACGTTATAGCAAAATAAAATTGATAGTATTATCTTCTAGATATTATGTATGTTGGAGCATCTCCAAACATAGATGGTATCCACCTATTATGAATCGGTATCATTTAGTATTTCCTCTTGCTTTATCAATAAGCAAAAGCAAAACAATAACAATGTTACCCTAAATATAATTAAATGTCACTAAACTCAATTCTAAGACACACATTGGAAGAGCTTATTTTTTATTTATATGAACTTATTAGCTGACAATTATTAGCCTAGAGAAACATATACCTTGATAAAAACAAAAACAAAAACAAAACTTATACCTTGACAAACAAAACTTACTATACTAAAATCATGTAAATTGATATGCAACAACAAAATCATTATGGAATCTTAGATAAACCTCGTGATATTTAAATAAAAAAATTATCTTCAACTAAATATGATGTATACACGTGCGGTAGCGTGAGTCATACACACTAGTATAATATAATTCACACATAAACGTGATATGTGTGTGAGTAAACTCTCAAAAAAGTTGTATATCTTGTCCCACCAATTATTACTTATGTTATGTTTAACTAGGCTCGCATACCATGCAACACAACATTGGTAGTATCAATTGATTTCACACAAATGCCCATGCCATTTTCCCATGAAAGAGGGAAGCAAACAAAAGGCTAAACAAATATTAGGAATGGGATGGGACCCTACGTTATAGCATAATAAAATTGATAGTATTATCTTCATAGAGCTTCTATTTCCTAGAGTTTCAATAACTTTATAATTAATACAATTATATTTATGATAGTGGAGTGCAAAGTGGTAAGTTACTTCAAGTACACAACCTATCTTCTTTTACATTTAAGAGCATCTATGGACCACAAACAAATTTATTCACTAATAATTGATAATATAAAAAACAATTTTTTTGTTGATTTTATTATTTACGTTTTTATCTACTTCGCCATTCATTCACAACTTTAAGATACACTTGTTCTCTTTTTCTAAATCAATTTTTTTATAATATAATTCACTCATAAAACGTGATATGTGTGTGAGTAAGCTCTCAAAAAAAGTTGTATATTGTCCAACCAATTATTACGTATGTTCCACGAACTAGGCCCACATACCCTGCAACACAACATTGGTAGCATCAATTGATTTCACACAAATGCCCATGTCATTTTCCCATGAAAGAGGGAAGCAAACAAAAAGTCTAAACAAATATTAGGAATGAGATGAAACCCTACGTTATAGCATAATAAAATTGATAGTATTATCTTCTAGATATTATGTATGTTGGAGCATCTCCAAACATAGATGGTATCCACCTATTATGAATCAGTATCATTTAGTATTTCCTCTTACTTTATCAATAAGCAAAAGCAAAACAATAACAATGTTGCCCTAAATATAATTAAATGTCACTAAACTCAATTCTAAGACACTGTTCGGAAGAGTTTATTTTTTATTTATATGAACTTATTAGCTGACAATTATTAGCCTAGAGAAACATATACCTTGACAAAAACAAAAACAAAACTTATACCTTGACAAACAAAACTTACTATACTAAAATCATCTAAATTGATATGCAACAACAAAATCATTTTGCAATCTTAGATAAACCTCGTGATATTTAAGAAAAAACAATTATCTTTAACTAAATATGATGTATACACGTGCAACACACGAGTCATACACACTAGTATAATATAATTCACACATAAAACGTGATATGTGTGTGAGTAAGCTCTTAAAAAAAGTTGTATACTGTCCCACCAATTATTACGTATGTTCCACGAAGTAGGCCCACATACCCTGCAACATAACATTGGTAGTATCAATTGATTTCACACAAATGCCCATGCCATTCTCCCATGAAAGAGGGAAGCAAAAAAGTCTAAACGAATATTAGGAATGGGATGGGACCCTACGTTATAGCATAATAAAATTGATAGTATTATCTTCTAGATACTATGTATGTTGGAGCATCTCCAAACATAGATGGTATCCAGCTATTATGAATCAGTATCATTTAGTATTTCTTCTTGCTTTATCAATAAGCAAAAGCAAAACCATAACATTGTTGCCCTAAATATAATGAAATGTCACTAAACTCAATTCTAAGACGCTGTTTGGAAGAGCTTATTTTTAATTTATATGAACTTATTAGCTGACAATTATTAGTCTAGAGAAACATTTTGGTTTGTATATTATATAAATAAATATAATTATAATTATAAATATAAATATAAGTATAGATATAGATTACTTTCAAATAAAAAATAATAGTGCATTGATGTGTAAAAAGTTATAAAATATTATCACTGTAAGAAAAATGACTATTATATTTTTATTTCTGTTGATATTTGTTATTACCCAAATTACTAAACATATTCTAATTTTAAATTATGATAAAATTCGTTGTATTTTATTTAAAGGACACCACATCCTGTCTTTGTGTCTATTTTTCTTCTTCACCTCTTGGACAAAAAAAAATTATTTGTCCTCATCTTTGGTTTAAATTAATTTTGGTGAAGGTAATTCGATATAAATTAATTTTTTTATTTATAAAAATCACTTTATATACATTTCTTTCTATGTTCCTCATCTTTGGTTTAAATATCGTTATGTTTTGCTTTTTTGGTGTATGAACGGGGGGGATTATTATTATTTTTTGACAGAACGGGGATAATTATTTTTATTATATTATTACTTTATCACATATATGTAGATGTAGATGTTATAGACGTCGATCTAATCTAATAATAATGATGAAATGAAATTCCTCCGTTGAGGCACAGCCTGTGTTGCGGTTGTTGGAATCACAGAGGACGCAACGTCTCAACCCAAACTCGCCGGAGAAAATAAAAAAGAAAAAGCAGTTTCTCGTTTTCTTTCAATTTTTCCAAATCCGCATATTGTGACCCTTCAAATTCAACGATTATTCTTTTCTTCACACGAAACAAATCCCTAACAGACTCGAGTTGATTCTGTGGCGCGCGATCTAGTTCAAAATCGAAGACGAAGAAAGATATGGCAGCGCCGAACATGAATCAGTTCGAAGCGTATTTCAGAAGAGCAGATTTAGACGGAGATGGCAAAATCAGTGGAGCTGAGGCTGTCAATTTCTTTGAGGGATCCGGCTTGCCTAAACCCGTTCTCGCTCAGGTTTCATTCTCTTTCATGATTCTAATATAAATCTAACAAGCAAATCGAGCCAGTGTTCTAAAATTGATAGTTTAGTTTCTCTGTATGTGATATTCTTCTCTTTGAGTTCGATGTGTCGGTGTAGGATTTTCAATTTCATAATGGATGGTTGTGATTTCGTGTTTTTTTGCTCAGAAACTTGCTTTTAGGTTTTAATTTACTTTTGCTTTTAGCTATCTGTCATTTTCGGTGTTGATTAGTAATAGTAATGGTAACTTGATCTAACGTAATGCTTATTATTGTTGGTATGAGATACAGATATGGAATCATGCTAATCAGGCCAAAACTGGTTTCCTTGGCCGTAATGAGTTTTATAATGCCTTGAGATTAGTAACTGTTGCTCAGAGTAAGCGAGATTTAACGCCTGAAATTGTGAATGCTGCGTTATATGGTCCTGCTGCTGCTCAAATTCCTGCACCACAGATCAATCTTGCTGCTATACCTCCACAGCATCCGAGTCAAGTTGCCTCCACATCCACATCTGTTGCAAATATGAATGTAACTGCACCCACACCGACTCAAAGTTTTGCCTATAGAGGGGGACAGGGGTTAGCGGGTTCTGCTGTTAACCCGCAGTATTTCCCTCCCCAGCAGAGTTCGACCATGATGAGACCACCTCAATCCATGCCTGCTGGTACAGCCCCTCGTCCATTTCAATCCATGCCTGCCGGAAGCGTCCCTCATCCACCTCAATCCATGCCTGCCGGCAGCGTCCCTCGTCGACCTCAATCCATGCCTGCTGCTACAGCCCCTCATCCGCAACAAGGTATTGCAGGTCTGGATATATCTAGAGGAATTAACATGGCTGGCCACAATCTCTTAAATCCCAGCATCTCAAATGATTGGAATAGTCGAGGGATAGGTACGGTTCCTTCTAGGCCTGCAGGAATCACTCAATCAGTTGCCTTAGCGACACATACATCACCGTCTCCAGTCTCACCAATGTCCCAGCCAATAACTACCAACACTAAATCATCAGCTGTTTCTGGAAATGGGTACTCTTCCAATTCAATTCTAGGCAACGATTTCTTCTCTGCTGTCTCGTCCACACCGAAACAAGAACCCAATCGACAGAATTATTCTGTTAGCAGCACACCTGCCTCATCAGCCATTGTTCCAGTCTCCGGTGGTGCCCAACCTCTAAGTAAGCATAGTTCACTTGATTCATTGCAGGGTGCATTCTCAATGCAGCTTACAAATAATAGTCAGATTGCGCGGACACAGTCTGCACCAAACACTAGTCAGCTAATTCCACCAGCAGCTTCTTCTCCGCTTACAGCATCTGGGATATCGGTTGGTCTTGGAAATACCAGTTCTGACAATTCACAGCCTACTTGGCCAAAAATGAAGCCATCTGATGTGAAGAAGTATACAAATGTGTTTATTGAAATGGACTCCGACAGGGATGGCAAACTCACTGGGGAGCAGGCTCGCAGTCTATTTTTTAGTTGGAGATTACCAATAGGTAAAACCTTTTGCATTCCAACTAACAACTGTTTGATGCGGTCTTCATGCATTTTGGTATGTTGATCTGTTAGCTAGTCCATGAAGTTTTTTCAATGCTAACAAGAACAATAATCAGCTGAACATTTTAGGTTTAGCTTTTCTGCTCTAATTCCTTTTCTGGTGAAACTGCCTACTGTACATCAATGCTGATTTTTTTAATTGTTTCTGGTTAAGACGAACTTGTTGATTTTATAATCTCCAATAATAAAAGAGGTGTTCAGTATCCAAGTGATGGACAGGAGATAATCACATCTGATTACTAATTATTTCGGTTTCTCCCAATTAAAAAAATGGTGGAGGGCCTCCCCCATTGGAGGGTCGGTTTACATTTAAAATCCAGAGAGTATGTGTCCGAGTCCTGTGAAACTTTTATGGAGATATGCTTTGTCTGCGCGGGGGGGGGGGGGGGGGTGAGGGGTCAAGTCATTTTTTCTTATAATATTTTCTGTCATTTGTTTGCTCCCATTTGGAAAGAAGCATTAGAATCACGTGGTCTTCAATTAGAACTTAGATGTAGAATGAGGTATGTTAAGTGCCTATTCAGCAAAATAGGTTCTAGCATAATATAAGCTGCAAGTGAAATTGAATATAATATCATACCACAGTCACAATTTTTATACAGTCAAAACCCAAAGAAAACCATACGATTGAAACTGTGTAGATAAATGGAGAACCACTTCAAGTATGATTTGTGATCGCCTCTTAAGCTCACATGAAAGTGTTGTTGACCAACCATTGGATTAGTAACATTTAATGGTATTGAATGTTGAGTGATGGATTGTCCATAAAGAAACAGATGAGGAAATGATGAGTGGACATGTAAGAAAAGACAAGATGAAGAATGATTCTATTATAGAAAAAGTATATTGGGGATAAAAATAACAAAATCTCACCAAAGATGATTTAGCTATGCGAGGAGAAGATCAATATAAATCCCATAAAAAGTTGATAAGATAGAGGACGGCCCAATAAATAGAGATGGAGGAAAACCATGGAACACCGAAATACACATTAAAAAAGACCTATATCTAAAAGATCTTTCTTCAAACTTGGATGCAGGCAAAACAAAATGCTGGTGTAATAGAAGGGCCGGTAATTCAATAACTCATCGATGATTCAGGTTTCTGTCAAAGTGAATGTTCCCAAGAGAATAAAGGAAACCTGGCAACATAAAACTTCCGACGTGTGGGGTCATGAATATTTTATTTTATGTTATTGCAAAAAAGTCATGCATATAGCGAAGATGTCAGCAAGGAAAAGCCTCTAGTGAAAGGAATAGTCCCACCCACATGTCCTACCGAAGCTTGAAAAACTGTTGCCCAAACCCAAGGAAGCAAGTGGCCTATAGTTAACTCAAGGGATTTGCATGGGATGTAATGATCTCTGCTGGCATCCCACCAATTCTAATCCAAATCATACTTACTATGAATTACTTGGTATCACAATGGATTGTTTTTTAAATGAAAGTGACTCAGATACTAATAGTTTGAGCTTGATTTATTGTAAGTTATAGTTAATAGACCTGATATCAACTCCACTTTTATAAATGTATTTGGGTATGAACCAAGAAAACCCAACAAACTCCAAATCCTCATGTTTATCACAAGGGCAGCCTGGTGCTACAAAACTCCTACTATGATAGGGTCTAAAGAAGGGTGGAATCCATTGTGGGTCTATTATAGGTAGCCTTACCTTGCATGTGGAGGAGGCTGATTCCGTGTCCTTAAGTCATGATCTTGATCTTTTAGTTGCATCATAACAATTCTAACCGTTGAGTCAAAGCTCCCCTTCAATTTACCTTGTATGACAATAATTAATACATTATTTTTGCTTAGAAAACAACAAGAAATAGGGATAGTTTGAATTTGAGAAGATTGTATAGTAGGTAATAGTTATTAGACCTGAGAAAGAGTTCAACTTCACATTAGGAAATCTAGTGGGTTATCAACCACATTGCTGTTAATGAACACAGAGCTATTAGACCTGAGAAAGAGTTCAACATCTATTAGGAAATCTAGAAGTTTAGGATTATTAGAGAAACGTGTTTCACTGATAAGAAAATATTTGTAGACATGTGTTAGTTATAGGGCTCCAAATGTAAGGACCTATTCTAGGAGGAAGCTCATCAATACAAGTGGGCCTGAGACAGCAGTTATGTAGTTATAAATAGGAAGTTATGAGAGAGGCCACCAAGGGGTGAGTTAGTTTGGCATTTCACTGGTTGGTTGGGAGAGATTAGGTTCTATAACATCCTAGCAGTTAATGGCAGTTATGCTTTTCCCCCCCTCTATTTCTATGTTTTAATTCCTCATTTCCTTGTGTCCAATTCTTTTGTAAGGCTATTGACAGAATTTAATCAATAAAATAGGAATTGTTCTGTTAAGAAGGCAGTTTTAGGACCAGTGCTATCAACGTGTTTATTTACTGTTTTATTTAGGGGACACATCAAGTGAGAGTGCCTTGTTTATGTGAGAGTGAGAGGAATAAATGTTTATTTGCTGTTTTATTTAGGGGATCCAACCATGAATGGTCAAGATTAAAACAAAAAAAATCTTGTGAGCTTTTTAAGTTGACACACAACTTTTTAAATTTTTGACTAACTTTAAATCTTAACTATTCATGTTTGGTTTGTATAAGCCTAGATTTGCTCCCCGCACTCTCGCATAAAACAGGAGCTCACACTAGATATGCCTCCGTTTTGTTTATTTATCATGAGACTATCTGTTTCGTCTCTATGCTCTGTCTGATCACCTACTTCACAAGTGTTAATATTTTCTTGGCTACGTCTTGGGATGTCTTTATTATTTCTCTGATAGCACATACTTATAAGATGTTTGGGGACTTTCTGCAGATGTCTTACAGAAGGTGTTGAATTTATCTGATCAGGACAATGATGGCATGCTTTCTTTGAAGGAGTTTTGCTTTGCTCTATATTTGATGGAGCGGTACAGGGAAGGTCGTCCTCTTCCACAGTCGCTTCCAAGTAATGTTCTGTTTGATGAAACATTGCTGTCTATGACGGGGCATCAAAGAATCGCTTATGGAAATGCAGCCTGGGGTGTAGGCCCAGGTATTTTAACAAACTTCCTATCGTACGATTTTCTTTTCTTTTCTCTTGTAGGATACTTCTTCACGAAATTTTTACTTTGTATTGTTACAAGGTTTTCAGCAGCAACAAGGGATGCCAGGTGCCCGGCCAGTGGCACCGGGAGCTGGTTTGAGGCCGCCTGTTCAAGGAACACCTGCCCGAGCTGATGGCACCGTGCTGCCTGATCAGAAAAAGTCAGGAACACCCGTGTTGCAGGATTCCTTTTTTAATGACACAGATAATAGTGAACAAAATATATTAAACTCAAAACCTCATGAGGCAGCAACTTCAGGGAAAAAGGTATTTGCTTTGCGGTGTGATTTTTGTTTGATACATGTGTTTTCTATGTAGTTAAGGAGGATTTTTTATAACCAAATATTATCTTGTCTCTTGCCTTTCTTGACATGAACTCCAATTATTGTAGGTTAGATAAAAACAACTAATTGATTTTAGTGACTAATCTCACATTCCAAAATACTTGATATTGGTGAGAATATAGATCAAGCCACAATATTATAACAGTGCAAAACTGTATTGCTACAAAACAAGGGTACTTACACATTGAGACATTATAAAGAAAAAATTGACTCTTTTATGTTGTAGGCTGAAGAAACACAAAATGTTTATTTGGATTCAAAAGAGAAGATTGCGTTTTACCGCGATAAAATGCAGGAACTGGTGAGTAATTCATATCTTGTTTCCTTTTTTATTTTGATCTTGCACAGATGTTGCATGCTTAAGATTTAATGTGGTTGAGGTGAACTATTTGTAGGCTTACTAGGCTATGCTGGTGACAGCTTGCTTGAAAATAAATCTGCATTCGCATTAATCGAGTCCAGTTAGTTTAAAAATAATTTCTTAATGACCTTTGAACTGTTGCTATATGGAATAATTAGCACATGCTGGCTTTTGCTTAATTTTTAAATAGAATAAATGTTGAGCTAAATAGCTCTCTTGAGTATTCAATTGCAAGCACATAGATGGATTTTCAAATCATCCTATTGTGACTTAATGGTAATGGTAGGGGTTGTGATTCTAGTTAGGCTTCAGTTTGTAGCCTGGGAATGGACTTCTAGTTAGGAAGACTAAAGTTTTTGCAAATTCTTTCCCTCCTCAAGAAGCTAAGTGGAATCATGCAGGCAGTGAAAAAAGTGAGGATTTAAGTGGGTGAAGTTAAGGGTTTTATGGGATAAAAGCAAGAATCTATTGTCTTTCTTGGACTGCAGGCAGTCATATCATATGTGACTGCAGGATCCTACATTTAGTATAAAAAGGTAGGAGAGAGATTATAAGGAAATAATGTTGTGTGTGAAATGACAAAAATAACCCTTAAGAATAAATTAAATTTACGAGAATGCAGGATTTATGAATGCAGAGGATCTGTATCTGTCTTTCTTGATCCTTTTTAAAAAGGGTAAGGTGGGTGATTGTGTACTATGAATCTAGTTAAAGAAAAATGAATCCAATGGTTGATGTGTTATAATATATGTTAGGTAGTGCACTCACTCTGTTTCACCCTTCCCACATGGTTATTTGTATTCCAGGTTTTGTATAAAAGCAGATGTGATAACCGGCTAAATGAGATTACAGAAAGGGCATCTGCTGATAAGCGTGAGGTATATTTCTTTTTCTGAATATGTGATGTAAGTTTAAGATGCTAAGAGAATTAGCTCTCATTTGGCTGAACGTTGCAGGCAGAATTATTGGGCAAGAAATATGAAGAGAAATACAAACAAGTAGCAGAAATAGCATCCAAATTGACAGTAGAAGAAGCTAAATTTCGTGATATACAGGTAGTTAGATATTCTATATTATCTGTTGATAGAGTTGCTGTCGAGTTGAGGTTGAGGGTGCCAACTTTTCAAAAAGCTTCAGCTGTTGGGTGAAAACTCGTGAATGATTTTAAAGCTAAAATAAAACACTCCTTGATGCTTGAGCCCTTAGGGCCTGAAGCATGCACAATGCACACGTATACCCTACTTTAATGGGGATCAAACTTGTGTGGATGCAAGCCTATATAGTTCACTGTTGGCTGAACCGTTTGAAATTCTGTGTCTTTCTCTTCTTTCTACCATTTGTTTGTGTACCTTATTACAATAACAATAACTTGTTCATACACTAAAGTTGATGATAAAGTTCTGTTGAACCCTATTTTGCTAACATATTGAAAATTCGCTTTGATATGCTCTATATTCTTATGACATGCTAGGTTGAGAGAAAATACGCACATCAGACTGATTATTGCTCAACAATCTCATTTTGAAGATTGTGGCAAACCTAATTTCACAAAGCAATTGTCTAATCCACACAGTCTCACCACTTGTAATTTGTAACGGTCATAGCACAATAATTCATTTCAATACCAGCTCTTGCTACTACATTTTGCATCTTGCTCTTCCATGAAACTAGGTTTTACCACAACAAAGACAATACATTTTGATCCATAAGTGAAGATTCAGACCAATAAACACGAGTACTGGCTTAGAGCTGCATATGCCTATGATTGTTGCAAAACCTTTCTCTGAAACCTTCTTTAAGTGCTCAGTTATCACTTTCTAGTACTGAGTGGTAGTTACTTATTGTAGACATTGAGTGACTTACAATTACAACACTAACTGGCAAAGCGACGTCCAGCCAGACCACTAACTTTTTTTGTCTATTGGTCCTATCATTTTTTTGTAAGCATCGTGTTTGGTTCTGTATGTGTCCCACAATGTCTACTCCCAAGTGTCCAATATTCTCTAAAGTGGGTAACACACGTCCATTGAGATAAGAATGTTACTTTTTTGCATCATAACTTTGGGTGAAGTCTATTTTATAGCACAGAATGTTACTGGCTGTTGGGAATTGACTTTCATGTTGCTAACTGGTCGTTGATTCCTCTCCATATTTCCTAATTTTTGCAACAAAGAACTCGTATTAAAATAGTTAGGAGGATAGATGAATATGACTGTCCTGAAACATTTCAGTTCTTCATTTAACCATTATTTGTTACATATTTAGGAAAGGAAGGAGGAGTTGCAGCAAGCCATTGTCAAAATGGAACAAGGAGGCAGTGCAGATGGCATTCTTCAGGTGAATTTATTTTCTTGAATTAAGAATGCAGGACTCGGAGTTATGCGCAAACCTGTCTATTACTCTGTTACTGATGTTCAGTTAATTCTATAGGTTCGTGCTGATCGCATACAGTCAGATCTTGAGGAGTTATTTAGAGCTCTTGCTGAACGGTGCAAGAAAAATGGGATAGATGTGAAGTCAGTTGCAATGGTTCAGCTTCCTGATGGTAATTTAGTCTCACATTAAGGCTTCTTTCTCAATCACTTGACTCTGTTTTTGACCGATTCTTAGCTAATCACCCTGAAAAAGTTATTTATATTGACTTAGTTTCTCTTGCTATAATGATCTTGCTTTTGAATCCCATGTGTAGAATCCCCTTTACGCTTTAGAAACCTCCAGTTTCTAAAAAATCTTTAATTAAAATCAAAGGCATCGTGATTTGGGTTCATATCACATTGCATATCAACCAAAATGATAAAATACTAATATTTGTCCTTTTCTTCTCTATGAATGGCTATTTTGTTAAACCTGTTTTGCCTCGTGGTCTGTTAACCATTAAACTCACCATTATAAAAGTGCATTTACTTTTCTGTATTTCTGGCATTAATGTGATCGTGTATGTATATGAACATAATGAATTACAAGGCTGGCAACCCGGGATTACTGAGGGGCAGCTGTTTGGGATGAAGATTGGGATAAATTTGAAGACGAAGGTATACCATATTCTTTTACGGTGTGTTTCTTTTTATTATTTCAAGAATCCACGCTTTGGTTGAATTCAATTGGTTTATTAATGCTTTTTTTTTTTACTTCCAGGATTTGCTAATGATTTCACTTTTGCGAAAAATGCATCTCCAAAATCAAAACCCACATTCATTCCTGGGGAGCAAACTTTCTCTGATGATAATTCAGTTAATGGTTCACCTGTCAATGCAAATGGGAAGCAAGACATTTCTACTGTTGGTGATTATACAGTTGAGGACGAATCTTCTTATGCACACAGTGAAGATGACTTAGCAAGAAGTCCCCGCGAGAGATCAGCTGGGAGGACTACAGTGGAGAGTCCTTCTCAAGACTATTCTAATGCTCATTTTGCAAAGAGTCCCGAAGCAGATGCAGAATCGCGTAGGTAATTTGTTCTGTTTTTCTTTTGGGGTCCTGGAGGGGATTGATTTATGCCTCTTGTCATTTTATGTTATCTATTTGTTTCCGTGATGCATGGCTTTGAATGTGGTGCATTTAGTAAATGTGATGTCATTAATGTGTATGGTAACAGAAGTTTTGATGAATCCACCTGGGGTGCATTTGACAATAACGATGATGTGGACTCAGTGTGGGGTTTTAACACTGCTAAGGTAACTTGTGTTCTAATTAGCTTTTAATTTTATTGCTTTTCTCTCTATCTGGCTATCAATCTAATTAGTCGTCGTTATCAAGAAAGAACAGTTTTTATGGAAATTATTCCAGATTTTTTTAATACTGAAATTGATATAAGAAGAGGGTATGCTAATTTCAAAGATCAAGTTGGTTTGATTTTCTGAATAGATAACCCTGCTGCATCAGGGTGCTTTTGTGGGAAAAAAAATTAAAGCTACTAGAATTTTTATGTTTGCTTCTGTAGGACTCCGACTTGGAGCAGCAGAGAGATTTCTTCAAATCTGATGATTTTGGTATAAACCCAGTTAGAACAGGATCTTCACATACAGATGGCACGTTCCAGACAAAAAGCGCATTTGCTTTTGATGACTCAGTGCCTGGAACTCCACTATCTAAGTTCAGCAACTCTCCAAGGTACAGCGAGGCAGGGGATCACTTCTTTGACACGTCAAGGTTTGATTCTTTCAGCATGCACGAAAGTGGAAGTTTTCCACAGCCAGACAGGCTTACGAGATTTGATTCCATAAGCAGCAGCAAGGATTTTGGCTACAATAACGATAAATTTACAAGAGTTGATTCCATGAGTAGCAGCAAGGATTTTGGCTACAATAACGAGAAATTTACAAGATTTGATTCCATTAGTAGCAGCAGAGATTTCGGCTACAATCCTGAGAGGCTGACAAGGTTTGATTCCATGAGTAGCAGCAAAGATTTAGGCTTTGGTAATCAGGGACATACGAGGTTTGACTCAATTAGTAGCACCAAGGACTTCGGTTACGGTGCTCCATTCACTTTCGACGACTCTGATCCATTTGGCTCCTCCGGCCCATTTAAGGTCTCTTCAGATAATCAATCTCCAAAGAAAGGCTCTGATAATTGGAATCAATCTCCAAAGAAAGGCTCTGATAATTGGAGTGCATTCTAGCCTGCAGTCCAAGTTTTCCCCAAAATTTTCTGTTGTTTCCATTTCCTTGATTGTTTATGATAGCATATTTTTTGTGTATAGCTAGCAGAAAAGCGGGACGGTAATATTGTATGGTATGTATTAGTTTCAAAGAGTTTTT